>LPNX010879015.1:52158-167331 GCA_001517045.1 Pseudotsuga menziesii | reverse complement strand
ACCCTCCCTCTCTCCTCAACACGTTTTGGCTCATCTGGATGAGTTTTGGGCCGATGTGTCAGTGTATGGGTTGATGTGTTAGCCAGATCAGGCCCCCGGTTAACAAGTAGGCTCAGTTCAGCCTCAGTTCTACATTGATGAACTCTCCATCAGTTGATTTCACTTGATTCCATGAGGAATTGTGCCCCCCCTAGGCTGGATGGCCTGTAAATTGTATATATCCTGCTTGAGGCTCCCTCTTCCAAGCTAGTGAGAGCTGGACTGAAGGGCTTGCCATTGTAATACTGTTGTAATCTTTCAATTGTTGAAATAAAGAAGCTTTGGAGGCTAAATGGTGTAATGCTCTCATATGTGTGGATTAAGCATTGTCTTACGGCTATTGATGTTGTCGGCTTTTCTCTCAATTTCTGCATTTGAACCCTGCCTGGCTTGAACGATTCAGCCGAATCAATAGGAGTATAGTTGGGCAAGTAAGGTTACTTGTTTTTCTTATATCTCATAGAATATATGTTAGAAGATCTTGATTATACATGTTTAATAAGTTTATTTGCATGTAATCCTTGTTTCTTTTTCATATATATATCCAGATCTCATAAGGTTTCGTGCAGGATTGTGTGTTTAGCTTTCAGGTAGCAAGGATTGGACAAGTTGTGGATCTAAGGATTGGACGAGCTGTGGATCTAGTTTGACTCCACTACACATCCAAATTTTTGTGAAGACATTGCCCCTCTGCATTCCACTAACAAGTTTCCTCTACAAATCTGCTTCAACAACAAGCACCTTTCTTCCCCTTTCTCTCCTTTAAAATCTAAAATTTTCCTCAAATCGGTTACTTAAAAGGTTTCTTATTACTCTGATCTATCTCACTAAGAAAAATACACATAGATCTAATCAGTAAGATCCCTCCCAAATTCTAGATCTTAGTTTTGTTTTGCACCTAAAGTTCAATTTCAAGAGATCTAACTAAAAGTACCTTATTTTCGCAAGCAATTTAGTGAAAATTCATAGCTTGATGTTAAGGTAGTTTCATTTGTTGTTCGATAAGTTTAATATTCTGCAATATTAGTGCAATTTAATTGGCGGCACAAACAGTAAGCCAAGATCCCAAGGAAAGCTTGCTTTCCTTGGTTCCTTTTTAGTCATTTTAGCTAGTTTAACCGCATTATTTTTGAGATAAAGTAGGCTGATCCAAAGGTACTCTTAAAGTGCCTTTGGGCATATGTTATTCTAACTTGCTCACTGTCCTTTAGCAGGTCTGACAGAAAGAAAGGGAAGCTGCTATCCGAAGTGGTCTCAGGAGCGTTCAAATCCCCCCAGGGGTCTCCCTTTTCGCCAAAAAAATCTTAATTGTTTTGAAAAATTGTAAAAACTTGGTTTCAGCCTGTATAAGGACCAAGAAAGTTCTGATTTATCAGTTCTTTGATATTGTAACCACTGTAATAAAATCATTTTTGGAATAGGCTCTTTCGAGCCCATTCCCCATCCCCCCTGGGGGGGTTCACGTCGGTGCCCTTTTCGTTGTTTTCTGCTTATTTCATTTTTACTAGAATTGATCTGATTTGTAGGGTAGTATACTTGATCTTGTTATTAATTCCATACTCCATATCTCACATTTCAAAGTAATCGTAATACTTACCCCACGATTTCCCGATTGACCCGAAAGGGGAAAGAGATTCGTGGTAGGATTAATTAAGAAATCTGAATTGTGTATCTTTTTTCTTTCTTCTACATTTTGTTTATAAGCAACTATAAAATTTACCCCTCCTTGATTCCCCGATTAAGATCCACTTGGATCGAAAGAGGTTCTTGGAGGCTTTTCTTTTAAACAAGAACATCCAGTTTAAAACTTACTAAAATCAACAAGACTCCAGTGCGTATGCTCTACACTTGGCTGCGGTTTGTCCGATCAGTCAAGCTGTATCAAAAGCACTTGGGTGACTAGCATAATTAGGACTCACCCTCCCCAATTGACAAACCATCAGGTGAAATTCCAACACCTCGATCAAACCTCTACGGTGGCAAAATACCCAAAGGAAGCGAGAACTTCTGAAAAGTGACCTCGGGGCGCCGATCTCTATCACACCTTAATGGGTGCGTTATGAACAATAGCCCCAGAGACTCCATTTCAGCCCACATATTCCTTGCGGGTAGCCGTGAAGGTTTAGTTTTGGACATACTCCAAGTACTCTCGGGTATATCTGGAGTCCCCCCTTAGCCTAATTTAATCAATTCATACTTCAATTTTAACTTAAAACATACCAAGATGCAATCGTAAAACATTAACTCCAAGCACATGCAAGCACATTGATCTCCTTGATTTGACTCCATTTTAAGGCACTAGTCATTTTTGCTTCATATATATATTGTTTATCAGCTTTGTGTTTTCATGTGTTTATTTTCGTATCTTGTCATCTTTAATTGTCTATAGTTAAAATATTCGAACTCCTAAGTAACTGATTCAATTTAACATCACCACACTAAGAGATCATCCTTAGTAACTTAATAGGGTCTACCCCCCTTGGCTTCGTTAGGAGTTGAGCTTAAACGGAGGAGTCAAGAACAAGGTGACAACCTTGACTCGAGACTTGCCCCCAAGGACACACCGAGTGGCTTGAAGATTTCTGCCACGTGACCCAGGTGTGTGAAAGGCGGCAACAACACTCTCACATGAAGCAACCTGTAGGCATTCTTGATTTTGTTGTACTTGTACTCTTTCACGTTATCTTCTTGTACTGGATTTTCGGCACGCCCTATTGAGGCATTGTCCGACATGCAAAGTGTAACTGTTATAATTGAACCTAAGAATGGTTAAGTTAAACATGAGCAAGTGTTAAGTGTGTAAATTCAAGAGGGGTATTATGTCGAGCTCCCTAACTGGGATTGTCTCACCATCGGGAAAGGACCTTGGGAAGTGTTGCATGATCTAAAGAGAGGGAGAAGGATTTGGGAACTCAAGTTGGATCTTTAGACTCGTGACGACCTCCCTTGTAGAGTTTGTGTGTGTGTGTGTGTGTGTGTGTGTGGGAAGATGTTTGACCTTTTGGAATCGAACCTCTATTATCAAATTTCCATATGTTATCACAACCTATTACTATCAAATGGCATTCTATGCTCTTTAAATAGAGACCATGGACCAATCAAGTGCTAAGCCGTAGATCAATATGGCTTTGAGATTATGGAGAAGAGGAACTATCAAATCAATTTATGTCTAAAACATACAGTGGCCATTAGATTACATAAATACAAATGCATACTAAAGAAACACACTTTACCCAAAGACACATTAAAATAAGTTGATATTAACTAACTCTAAAGTTCCTAAATATCTTCATACCCCCCCTTAAAAACAACTTGGGATAGGATTGATGGATTTACAAAGGTGACACAATAGGAGAAGGAAGGAGGCATTAGAGTTTATCCTCCTTTAATGAAAACTTCATGAACTCCTAACATAGATCAAAGTTTGGAAAACTTCGCTTTTGTAAGAGACTTTGTGAAAATGTTAGCGACCTGATCTTATGTAGGGAAACAAATCACTCTGAGAAGACGATCTCAAATAAACTTTATAAGGAAGTGCATGTGTATCTCAATGTATTTGTTGCACTAGTGTTGAACCAGATCTTTGGCAAGCTTTATGGTACTCTAATTGTCGCACCAGAGGGTAGTTGGATGATGTTGCTAGAATACAAACTTTGAAAGGATCTACTCAAGCCACAAAGATTCTTGACTTACATTAACTGTGGTTTGACACTCTACTCCAACTATATAAAGAACAAGAGCTTTTTGTTTCTTACAAACCCAAGTGACAGGTCTGGAATCAATACTAAAAACATAACCTACAATAGACTTTTGATCATCAAGATTGCCACCCAGTTGGAATCGATGAAACCAACCAATAAAGGAGACCCCCTTAAACTATAATGAATCTTAAACTGAATTGTACCCTAGATATAATAAAGAATCATTTTTGTTGATTTCCAATGACTTTCATGGGTTGTTTTCATATATTGAGCAACAAGACTAACAAAAAAGAAATTATCAGGACATGAATGAGTCAAGTACAAAAGGCCACTAACTAACTAATGGTACAAAGTGGTATCGACTTTAGAAGTAGCGCAAGTGACAACAAATTTGACTCCATATTGGAAAGGAGATGAGACTCATTTACAATCTTCCATGGGAAAGCAAGGAAGAAGGTCATGTGAATACTTAAACTAAGAATGAATTTTTTTTTCCTTGGTTTGCAAGGCTTGGAGGCCAAGAAAAAAATGTAAATTGCCTAAGTTGGTCATTTCATATTTCTTTTTAAGGTTGGATTTCACATTAGTGAAAAGTTTAGGGTCACTACTAGTGGGAATAAGGTAATCAACATAAAGAACAAGTATGGTCTCTCTCTCTCTCTCTCTCTCTCTCTCTCTCTCTCACACACACACACACACACACACACACACACACATATCTTCTCTCCAAAGATCACAAACTTTTATTCACATTGAATAAACATGAACTATCCTCTATGGACTTACAAAAACTAGCCTCAAAGTATTTACATCACAACCACTACTTGGGCTTCTTAAAAAAAATTTGCTAGATATCTTGTATACACCTCATAGTTTTCTATGTCAACAAAATAGAATCACATTCTATACCATTCCTACTTTGGTGAACATCTATGGCATCTAGAACCACAACAAGAGCAAGTTTTGAGAGCTTGTTTTATTCTTTGTTAAGTTCTTTGTAAACATGAGTAAAGGAGGTAGCCACGAAATCTTGGAGAAGGGAACGAATTGTTACAAAAAGATTTTGCAAGTGTGGGGATGCAATCTGAATTTTATTTGTTTCCCAATCAATTACCATCTTTGAATCTCCAAATATTTGTAAATGAGATATCCTTTTTTACTGAGCCACTTTTAAAACAACCCAAAGAGCATCCAACTTTGCTTTGTTGTCAAAGCACTATCTTGGAGCAAAGTTGATGTGGAAATTGTGATTGTCTGGAAGGAATAGGGCTACCCCTGAGCCTCCAAAAGGAGGTTCTCCCTAACTCGCACCATTAAAGAAGGCCCAAGGGAACCTCTTGTCGATTTGAGGGGTGACTACATTCCTTGTTTTAATAGTCTTGGGAGAAACTTTATGTTCCTAGGTCCATTGCAAAATTAGGGAAATTATGACCCCAAGAGGGATCCATCAATTTTGAAAAATAGTTGAATTCTGAGCCCACTAAATTCCATAAACAAATGAGGGAGAAAGGGCAGCATAAGCACTCACCAAGGACATCTGCCACCACTTTTGGAATCTATGTTCCATCAAGGAGTTGATGTGTTCACATCTTGAATGGATCTTCTTTGCTACAACATTCTAGACCTCATCTACATATGAATAGGAAAAGAAAGGGTGAGAGAGTGTCTCACATTCGGCTTTGCATAGACAACATAAGTTTGGTCCTTGACACCCCTTTTTCTGAAGGTTGTACTAGGTTAATAGTTTATTGCAAAATGTCATCCATAAAGTAATTTTATAATTCAGTGCACCCAAGTTTTTCCACACAGAGCACCACCACCACTTATTTTCTCCTGTGAAAGTTTCATTAAGATAGGCCTTGTATCCTGCTTTGGGTCGTATATTCTCCATTGGTCCAGTTCTTTATCCATACAAGACTATCTGGGGAGGAATTACCCAGATGAACAAAACCTGACACCAATTTTTTAACATATCAAGTCCAATCACGGGCTACTTTTCCCCTCATCCCTGGAGGTTGTGGAGATAACCTCTAGGGATGAGGGATTTGAGCCTAAGCATCTACCAATACCTTGATTTTGTGTTGCTTTATATGAGCAATCATAGCTTCAGAAAGATTAAAATTGTTCCTTGCCCCTACCCAAGGATCCTTACCAATTATGATCTACCTTCCATCCCCTACCTTCCAAGTTGTCCAATGCCCAACTAAGGGGAAGGCTAGAACCAAGGCCTTCCATCCAACCAAACCGTTCTTGTGAGATTTTGTAGGATTCCTAAACCATTCAGCAATGGATGATCCTTGACAATATTTGGAGCTCATTACCTTTCCCCATAATGAAAAAAGGGACTGACCCAATCTCCATAGCAATCTAGAATCTAAGGATTTACAAAATAACTCTAGGTTCTTAATTCCCTAACCCCCCAGTTTTTTGGGATTGGCCAGTGATGGCCATTTAACCAATGGGATACCTTATGCCTGCTTACTAGCTATCCAAAGAAAGGAGAATAAATTTTTCCTTATTTTATTCAAGCTTCCTTTGGGGATGTAAGCTATTGATGTCTAATTAACATGTATACTCTGAAGGACTGCTTTAAGGAGAACTAGTCTGCCTCCTCTGAATAGAAAATGATTTTTCCAACAGGAAAGTTGGGCCTCCACTTTCTTGTATAACCAAACCCAATTGTTGAAGGAATATGAGTTTGGTTTCATAACAAATCCTAGATATTTGAAACCTTCTGACAATGGTTTTAAAGGAAAAGGAACCACTTCCTTTATTTTGCTTAACTCCTTATCCGAAATTTTGTTGTAGGAAATACCGTATTTTTCAATTTTAATTTGCATTCCAGTTGGTCTAATATGGAGGTTTTCAAAGGAGGCTTCTCCAAGCATCAGCACATTGTCCACAAACAAGATATGGGAAGTCTCCTTAGAATATGAAACCTTTACTCCTTTCAAAGTACCAATATCTCTAGCATTATGAACCATCATGCTTAGCGCATCCACCATTAGTAAGAAGAGGAACAATGACAATGGACAATCTTGTCTTAAACCATGTGATGGACGAAAAAATGATGATGGAGAACAATTGATCATTACTGCAAAGGAGGCTTATTGAACACATCCCATTATCCAGTTGACCACTTCCATTGAGAGACCAATTTGAATCATTAACAATCATAGAAAAGTCCAACTCACTCAATAATAGGCCTTGGAGAGATCAAGCCTTAGAGAGAAAGCACTAAGCTTGTTTCTTGAGATTGAATGAATGGATTCCTACGCTAAGGAGGTTGCATCATGGATTTGTCTATTAAAAAGGAAACCAAACTATTATTCTGATATGATTTTACTTAATATGAGATTAAGTCTTTGGGCTATGATTTTTGCTATCAGTTTGTATATCACATTACAACAAGATATAGGCCTAAAGGCATTAAAGGACGTGGCCTTCCTTTTTATTGGAATCAAGGGCAAGAAGGCAAAATTTAGTGATCCTAACACTTTTCTGGAACGTTGGGACTCACTAATGACTTTTTTCAAATCTGCCTTGATCAGTTCATAAAATTCAAGGAAGAATTCTACAGTGAATCCATTTAGTCTTGGGCCTTTCCCTTTCTAAAAAGAGTGAAGAACATTGAAAACTTTGCTCTTTGATACTTCAGCAATGAGCGCTTCATTTATTTCATCAGAAAATAAACAACGGAAAGAGCCTTAGAACCTGTAGAATCTCTTGGATTGGACATCCCTCAAGTTCTGAGAACAGAGAATGAAAATGAGCCACTCCTACATCCTTCTTATCTTTGAAAGAAGTTACCAGATTCCCATGAGAATATTGAATCTCTGAGATAGTGTTAATATTCCTCTTATGTGATGCCTAACGATAAAACAAATTTGCATTGTTGTCTCCTTCTTCTATCTAGAGAACTTTGCTTTTTAACCTTCATATCTTCTCTTCCTTGTCTAGAAGAGTACTTCTTTTAGAATCCTCACTTTTTAGAGTATCAACTTCTTCAAAAGAAAGGATGCTTGAGCTATTTTGGGCATACATATCCACCATCTTTTTCTCAACTTCTTTAAGCTCCACCTGGTGATTTTTATTGTGAGCTTTAATCCAATCTTTAGTGACCTTTTTTATCTGTTCAAGATTATCCATAAATTGTTGCATGTAATAAACCATAGGACAAGCCTAGAGAGGAGTCCAGTTTTCATGAGCTATATTTTTATAATCATTTTCTTCTAGCCAAGCAAGATTAAATTTGAAAGGAGAGGGATGCTTTGGCTTTGACTTTTCCACTGTCAATATAATTGGCCTATGGTCTGAAATGCCTCCAGATTCCACCCATGAGCGTATTGATAAGGATTCATTAGTCAAATTTTCATAGATTAAGAATCGATCCATCCTTTTGGAAATTGCATACTCGACGCTCATTTTGTTTCTCTATGTTGGCTTGAGCTTAAGAGGCTGAACATCTATCTAACCATTGGATTCAAATTTGGCAGAGTAGAAGTTTCCTAGAGAGTTTGATTGCACTGGTGTGCCCCAAACCTCTCTCACAAAAAGAGTGAGGTTGAGATCTCCCCCTATTAAGAGATTGTGAGAGTCTCCCATGACTAAAGGGAAAAAAGATTTCCAAAACGTCCTTCTATCTGAAAAAAGGCCCATAAACATTGAAGATTGAGAAAATTAAGCATGGTTCTTTATCTTCCAAAGTCAATTTTATGGAAGACTTGTGGAATTTGATCTCTACTTTGCTCATAGAAGGACTCCATGTTGTGATAAGACCTCCAGAATGCCCCTCCAAGTTAATGGTCACAAAGGACAAGTTTTTTAGAGTTCAAAAAATCCTAAGCTTTATTCCCATTTGTCATAGTTTCTTGATTTTTAAAACTAAAGGATCATAGTAAGATTACCATCCTTTTGAGGGCATTTATCTTGGGCCCGCCCCCTAGACCCCCAATATTGAAGGATAGAAAATCATTTGGAGACCTTAGCAACCTCTACTCTAAGGACTCGCTTAATAGTTGCATGTTTGCCATGTTTTATTTCAAGAGCCGTTTGCTCTTTTGCTTTATCAAGAAAGGGTTTTCTCCCTTATGTGACCTTGGATGGAGGGTTAAGAGATGGACCTCTTGCTAAACCTACTTCTTCTGAAATAAGAAAAGTGTCACAAGATCTTAAATCATACTCCTTTTTGGGTAAAGGGGAACACTCACTTTTCCACCATGGGATTTGGGAGCATTATCTAAGGAGGACTAAGTAGGGATTAGGTGGGAAACCGAAAAGGGACTTAAATAGAGTGGCAAGAGGACCTAGGGGAAGAAGGGGATAGTGAAACTTGATTCCTTTCCATAGAATGGGAATTTTTAATTGAAATAGGAACATCGATATGAGGAGTGCAAGACTTACCAATAGGATTTGTTGAGTTGTCATCCTCTTTAGAGACAAATTTTTCAATGTCCTCCATTGGTTCACCCATGCTGCCAACTTTTTCCAAATCTAGGGTCAGTTATGGTTTCATTGGCATTTCCACCTTCAAGCTCCCTTGTTCAACCTCTGTAAGATCTAGAGAGAAGCCTTTTGTGGCCCTTTGTAGATTGATCCTTTCTGACCCATAATTTTTTGTGACTCTTAAAACCTTTCGCAACAATAGGACAATTCTTCCACATGTGACCAACCCATCTGCGGGAAAAACAATGGAACAAAATATTCCAATTTTTTGGTCCAACAACTTCCTTGCATTTCAAGCTTGATTTCTTCATAGAGATCATCTTTCACATCTAGATCTACTAGGATTTTGGCGCACCACCTCTCTATCTTAGAGTCCCACTCATCTTCTATCTTAATGAACTTCCCAAGTTTATTACCAATCGCCTTCAAAATTGGAAATGGAATATAAGAGGCAGTCTAGGAAGAATAATCCACACCTGCTAGGTATTATGAGGTTCTCTGTCTACATCAAATTCATGTTCCATCTTTCTAATATCAAGGTTGAGGGTCCCCACGGCCAGTCCTGCTCCATCAACTTAATTATGTCCCCTTTGGATCCTACCTTGAAGAGTAGCCAGCCTCTTGACAATATATGGAACTTAGGTATATAACCGATATGGGGTTTCCAATTAAACTCCTTCCAATTATGCAGTGCTTCCTTACCCATGATTTTAGCACTAAAATGGCCAACCAGAGTTGATTCAAGGTAGGATGGGATTTCTTCTATTCCAATGTCTTTTCCAACAAAGAGAGAAGCCTTTTCCTTCTTAGATCTAACACCTTTTTTTCGACCTGATTGAGCTCAAGGCAGGACATTCTCATCGGTGTTTTTTTTCTATTGCATTATTGTCCCGAGTGTCTAGCTCTTGGGATTCGGAGCTTTGGTACTTTCATTCGTGTTGTCATAATCCATTGGCCTCTCCATTGAGTCCTCCTTGTACTTGCACTGAGCCTTAGAATCTCCGCAAAAAACTGGACCAATAATAGGGCTACTCTCATAATCAACTATGTATTCATACATCCTTTCTCTCTTAGCATGATGACAGACACAGATAGGGTGATGAAAAAATGATTGAACATAAAAAAAGGAAATATATGACATGAATTGTCACATGGAAGAAAAAATAATTTCTACTTGTAACCTCGGGCTCGAAGGCTGCAGGTCTGAAGAAAAGAGTTCATTTGTGAATCACTCCTCTTCCAAAGAAAACCCTCCATTCAAAACACACACATATACGAGTAATTATATCTTGTAAAATATCATAGCATATCATATCTTATCTAATATTTTACATTACTATTTATAGATTATTTATCCTTTTTAAAGTGGAAGTTCTAATAAACGAGTTTTTATCATTTCAGTGGCATGAGACTCCTCCACGTGTGGCCATCTCTTTTCAAAGTTATCTCAACCGGCCTTTGGCCATCTATTCTAGGGTTTCTTTGAAATCAAGGTCTTTAGTGGTCCTTACGTGTTCCCTGCCCACCCCATTCCTCATACTCACATCCAAGCAATTTCCTCACTATGTTTAATTCACAACTCCTCTCCCACCTCTTTTATGACCTTAGCCACCTCCTCTATTCCATTGCTGCTCCATTGTACTTCCCACTCCCACTCTCACGTGCTTTTATCCCACCCTCCAATATCCCTCATCACCGTGATTCTATGCATTCCCCCTCTCCATACCTCATTCCACCTTTGCAGCAACCTCTTAGCCCTCTCCCCCACTCGCAAGCCTCTATCGCCCTTCTTCCCTCACAACTTCCCTTCCCTTCCCTCTATTTGCCTCACGTCCAACTCCGTTTGCTTATTGCCCTCCTCCCCACACCTCCAATCACGTCACTGTTGCCTCCACCACCTCTCTCCATCACCTATCCCTCTCCCAAGCACCACACCCTCGTCTTACCACACAAGGATTCCATGCCAAAACCTCCTTCACGCCTTTCACCATTAGGGTTGAAAACCCTAAATCATCTTAACTCCAAAAACATAAAATAATTATATTATTAAAACCACACCATTTTATATACTTTTATGATAATATTATTATTACTAATAATTATAGTACTATAATCTTATTATAATTATTAATATTTGAAATAATAATGATTTTTTTAAGAACTACATCGGGGTTCTTGCACCTTGCGTCCATTATTATAGATAAAAAGAACACTCAAAATCACGAATTATGAGGATTACATGTTAAAAAATGCAATCACAACTACAAGTAGTTTTTGGTGAGTTAGAACATTATAAAGCGATCAATAATCATTTACATTTTGGGATTGATAAGAGTTAACAGAGCAAGAGAAGCGTCACTTAAAAGAGCACATTGAGAAATTAACTACTCAAATAGAAGAATTAAGGAATGAAAAGCATTCCACTCAGAATCTACAAGGCCAAGATATCAAGAAGGAAATTGTTGAGAGTAAAGAGAAATTAAATAGTTGAACCAAATCCTCATGGATAAAAATGATGAAATTATGAAAATTCATAAAAAAATTAAGATGCCAAGAATCAAAGGTCTGCCAATATCAACAACAAATAAAAGATATCGAACAATAAAAAGACGACATTAAAAAGGCGCATAAGTTGGAGATCACAAAGATCAATAAGACATTATCAAGAAATATTGAAGAAATATTTTGGCTAGAAACCATAATAAGATGCTAGTTATGAAAATAAGGAAGTTAAATTATACTCGAAAAACTGAGCAAGCTAATGAATATATTGAAGGGAAACTATTGAAAACATAAGAAGAAAACTGCAATCAAGATCTAAAGGAACAACTTAAAAAGTTAAGGATGATGAAAATTCGCAAGAAGAAAAGTTTAAGAAGATTCAAGATGATAACAAGCTGTCAAAAGACCAATTAGAGAAAATCCAAAATGGGACTTACAAATTGTCAAGAATAAAATTACAAGTTATGGAAAAATACACAATTACAATTCCAATACAGATAAAAGCTCAAGATGATGTCAAGCCAATTGAAGAAAGGTTTACATGAACACCCTATCAACATCCACATCATAAAAGCAGAGATCTTCAAATACAAGTACAACTGACAAAAAATATGTATACTACCGCAAACAAACTCCATGATGTCAGTCTATTGTGGAATGCAATGCTCTAAAAAAAAATCGAATTACGATGGATCAATCCCTTTTCATTTCGGAAATTGTGTTAAGCAATTACCAACTTGTATCGTCATGTAGCCACAACTACGACAAAACATACACCAATGTGACAAGGTCACAAACAAAAGTAGAGACAAAAAAGATTATTCAATAATGCTTTGAGAACAAATCTTTTCTGAAGAGGAAACCAATGTAACATATATATATATATACATATAATGAATACATAATTAAAAATAATAATAATTAATGAATATGTGTAACTCTTTATGAAGAGTCACATAAGAGGCCCTTTAAAAGATTCTGAATATGGGCAATTCTATCTTGTAAAATATCATATCACATCTTATCTCATATTTTATAATTATTATTTGTGGATTATTTATCCTTTATGAAGTGGAAGTTCTAGAAGACGAGTTTTTATCGTTTCAGTTTCTTACTTTCTTGGTATAGAAATTAATGTCAAAATGGCATAGAAAAAACAATGTCAAGAGTAAAAGTATCGATTATAGCATACTGATCCCCAGGAGCTTGCTTAAGGCCATAGAGATTTCTTAAGGCAACAAACAAGGCTAGAATCATTATGAACATAATCACTAGGTTGTCCCATGTAAATTTATTCTTGGAAATTCTCATCCAAGAAGACAAATTTGACATCCGTTCAATGGACCTCCTATTTATGTCAAGCAAAAAGGGCCAGAACAAGGCTTGCGGGGGGGGGGGGTAATATTTCATTATAGACAATCCCTTCAATGTGAGAAAATTCTTTGGCAACTTACGAGGCCTTATGTATTTCAACACTTTTATATGATGCATACTTAGTTCTATACACCCATTTACATTTGACAAGTTTTCTTCCTTTCGAAAGAGGTAGAAGATCCCAAGTATTGTTTTCCATCGAGGAACAATATTCAATTCACTTATTGTTGTGTCCCAATCTAGATGGCTAGAATCTTTTACAAATGTATCTAGATTATGAGTCCCTAAAAATCGAGCCAAAAGAGAAGAGGCTCACAAGAATTGTGAACATGCACTATGTTGACATGAAGGATCAACAATAAGATCGTCAACTGCTTCTTGTGTTTTGTGGATCCATCTCAGAAGATGAGGTGTCGGTGTAGGCTTAGGTTCAATGGACCCAATTTGAGGAAAGTGAGTAGGTAAAGGTGGATTTTTATCCTCACTATCATCATCTACAAAAGAAACCATAATATGACTACTAGTAGAAAAGCTAGGAATGGAAGATAGAATAACCACCAAATATGACTTGCAGGGTGACATATTTTCATCAAATTTAACCTCTCCTAATAATAATTTCAGCGGAATGAGGATGAAGAATTATATAACCTTTTACGTCGCCAAAATATCCCACAAAAATGCATGCACTTCTCACTCTTAGGCTATAGTGTTTTCATTTCCTCATCAAGAATGTGAGTTCATGCTTCACTACCAAACACATGAAAGTGGCTAAATTTTGATGTAATTTTACTCCATACTTCTTATAGTGTTACGTCTTTTAAAGCCTATGTGGGAGTACGATTAATTATGTAATTTTTACAATTAGTGGCTTCTCCCAAAAAGTAGAGTTTAATCCCTTAGAAATGATCATATAATTTGTCATTTCCTTTAATGTGTGATTCCTTCTCTTAACAACATCATTTTGTTGTGGTGTGTATGGAATATTATATGGTATCTAAATGTGTAATGCAATGCAGTAATTTTTAAATATGTTGTTAACATATTCACCTCCATAATTTGTTCATAATTACTGCAATTTATGTCCAAGTAGTTTTTCTACAATGGCCTTGTAGGCCAAAAACATTTAAAAAACTTCACTCTTAAGTTTTAACAATCAAACCCAAGTGTGTTTGGAGAAGGCATCAAAGAAACTTAAAAAATCTTTAACTTAGGAAAAGAAATAGAAAGAAGCAGTCCACATAAATCACTATGAACAAGCTACAAGGGGGTTAAGGTGCCAAGATACTTGTTTGTTGAAATTGTCTGGATGATGTTTATCATGGATACACATGGGATAAACACCATCTCTACAATAAATGAGAGGAAGACTAGTCACCATATTCTAATCACTTATCCGCTACAATGAGCGATAGTTTAGATGTCCAAATCCTTCATATCAAATTTTGCTCAAGTCATTGTTGTGAGCAATAAACACTAATGGAAAAGAGGATGACCCAAAGCTATCAAATTTGTATAGCTTGGCAATGTCATTAACAATTCAATTTGCTAGGATATGCTTAGGATCTTTTAAATCCTTGATTACAACTTAAAGAGGTGAAAACTCAACACTCTTACCTTCACTTGAATGAGTGATATGATAAACTAATAAAAGATTGTAGGAAAGACTTGGAACACATAATATATCATTGAAATGAACATGATCTAATTGAACTATTATAGAACCTACAACATCAAGATATCTAATGTCACCAACCAATATTTGTTTGGTGTTACATTATTTACGAACGAAAATATGGCTTTATCCTTAGCCATATGATAAGATCCTCTAAAATCAATAAGGCACTCATTACAAGAAGTAAATGATACATTCAAGGACAAATGGATAAATTACAAAAGGATAAATTCCATGCCCATGAAAAGAAGATTTAGAAAATAATCAAGATTGGTGTTGTGCTTTTTCATTGTTACTTCTAAGACTTCCATTTTTTTGAAATATTTACACTCCATATGACCATCTTTCCTAATAATATGCAATATCTCCCAATATTCTTACCTTTCAATTTAGTGCATTTATCACCATTCATAGTAGGAGATTGTTAAGGGGGTTTGAGACCCATGTTTTGTTTGTTGTTGTGATGATTTTACTTATTTGGATGCTTGGCTTTATCATTTTGTTGTCTATGGATTTGTTAGATGAAGACATAGGGTTGATCACTCTAAGGTGAAAGAGTTTATCTTGCTCTCTAATAAAGGAATCACAAAAATCTTCGAAAGAGGGAATTTGGTAAGTATCCCCTTAGCTAATAAGAGATTTTTTAGTGGAATGAAAAGGAGATACAAAAACATAATAAAAAATGTCATGCTTAGTAAGAATAACATATATTAGTTAGTCTTTTGTCTTTATTGTTTTACATTTAGAAAGCAAAATTGTAAGTGTTCTGGACATAGATAAAAATCTTCAATCCAAGAGAAGTCATTTGGATTTAGAAATCAATTGGTTGTCAATTTGGTGGGCCTGAATTTCATTGTGTTTGCCAAACTCAATTTCTAACTTTTGTCTTGTTGCATCTGAGCTCTCAATTCTTTGAAGGTAAAATTGAAGATTACTAGAGATGGACATTTTGATAAATCCACATGCTTCATATTTTTTATTATCCCATTTTTCTTTCTTAAATGCATTGAGAGAGACAATTTATATTCCCAAGTTAACTTGGTAAAGTCCCCTACTTCGTAGTAAATCCTCCATATGAGGTTTCCATGAAAAGTGGTTGGTATTGGTAAGTATAAGATCACTTGGACTAGTCATATTAGAATACCTAGATAAAATGGCTTCAAAAATAGAAATTGATAGTCTAGATTCAAAGCTCTCGAAAAAATAAACAATTAAAAAAAGTGACACTGAAAATAGACTCTAGATGTCAAAACTATGCATTTTTTAAGAAAAACATAAAAACGGAACAAGGTGCCACGTGGTAGGTATAGGTTGGTCCACGTGGTGATGGGCTCATGATAAGGTTACTAAGTAAAATTAATTTGTCTTTCTTTATTTACTTTGTATATAAACTCACTTTTACAAATAAGTTACTTTTTTAAAATAAGTGACACATTTTTATGAAACAAGGGAGAAACATTTTTTTTACAAAAGCAGTTATGTTATATAAAAATCAGAAAAGAGATAATAGAGAGAAATACAACGAACTGATTTTTAGAAAAATCAGTTCCTAAGAGTCTGCAACTTCTCCTACAAACATGTCCAAACATTCCCTCAGACAGATAAACAACAACCTAGCATCCTAAGGAGGAAAAGTTGAGGATAAAAAAAAGATTGACCGACAACTCATTCTTACTTAAACCCATTGACTTATTAGCATCCCGAGCCACTAAGTCATTTTTCTCATGAGAATATGAAAGAACTCTAAATGCCAAAAGGTCTTAGAAAGAGCCTTAATTCTTTTAATCAGTCTAGCCAACCTCAAATTTCAACTCTTACTTACTCCATTTAGCGCATGGATTATTAACCGAGAATCTCCAAAGACAATAGCTTCCTCAACTCCTTTTTCTTTCAGCTACTTGATTCCTTGCCATAGCCCATAGGCTTCAGCCATGTTATTAGAGTCAGTTTCGATATTCCAGAAATATTCCACTTCTATTTTTCCCTCAGGACAAATAATGGCCCGTCTGCCTCTCGCCATCCCTGGATTCCCCTTTCAAGCATCGTTGAAGAACAACTTGAAGATCTTCCTTTCCTTCATGCAGTTTCCAAATTGAGATTTATCAAGTCTAATTTCCAAAATATCTAGCTTCTTCGGAATTGGATCTATGTCAACAACAGAAGAATTGAAGGAATGCATCCAATTAATCTCATTGGCTGCAAGCTTGGCTTTGTTCCTGGCGATCTGGTTGATGTTTAAAACCTCTCCCATAAGAGCTTGTGTTTTGGAAACTATTTTCCATGGAATTTGATCTTTGTTCTAAAATATTCTATGGTTATGCTATATCCAAAGATTCCAGCAGACAAGCTTTGGGAGCATCATCCAACACTGTTTCATTCCCTTTTTATTCTCCAATTTGCCTTTGTACTCCTTTTCCCAATTAACTAACCAGTGTTGAACATTACTAGGAAACTCCACCTTATCGAACCATGGGATAGTGAGTTGATCCCACATAGCTCTGGCGAAGGGATAGATGAAGAATAGATGCAAAATGGTTTCAGAATTGACACGACACAGTGGGCATCTAAACGGACCTTCTATACCACGCTTTTGTTGGTCCTCTCCTGTAAGAATCTGGCCATGCAAGACTATCCAACAGAAAATGTTGATTTTAGGTAATGTTGGAGCTTCCCACAAATACTTCCAGATCGTAGGATTGTTGGCAATGTTGGGGAATGCCAAGTACACGTTGCATCCATGAGAAGAGATGTACTGCCTAGATCTGCCCCATCCACGGTGGTCTTTGAATCCTCTAGCCACTAGTGCAATGCCAGAAATATAATCCAAGAATTGACGTTTCTCTCCCTCCTAGGCACTCAGGAAAGTTCCATCTGATCCAACTATGAGGAGTCTCAATATCCCATTGGGCTATGTCCCACATCGTGTTGATTTCCAGTCGATCAAACCACCTTCTAAAAGCTGGAAGAGATGGAGGCAGCGGTTTCCCCATGATTGAGTCTTGCCAGAGCTTAATCATCTTACCATTTCCAGGTACCTAGTGAAGATCATCCTTAAATCTGGGCAGCGCCTTCTTATAGAGAGAGAAGTTGGGAGAGCTATTGTTGATCTTGGGAATGGAATCCAGGCACCGGAGTCTCGGTCCTGTGAAATACTTGTTCCAAATGACCTTACTACTCCAAGAGGGATTTTGGTCAACCAGATTCCAAAGCAACTTAGCTCCCAATGGTAAATTTTGGAATTTTAGATCTCTGAGCTGGAGGCCTCCTTCCAACCGGGACAGTTTAATTTTCCTCCAGCTGATAAGAGCAAATTTTTTCCCTTCCCCATTTTTCCCTCCTTTCCAAATAAAGGATCTCAACATACACTCTATTTTTTCTAAAATTTTGGTCGGAGCCAATAGAATAGAACACTGATAGAGTGGATAGCTATTGAGAACATATTTAATCATAACCAATTTCCCAGCCAGATTTAACCAAATAGCACCCCAGGCCATGATTCTTTTTTTGAATTTTTCAATTAATGGATTCCAGTATGAGCTCTTCGGCTTATTTCTGAAAATAAGAATCCCCATATATTTAAATGAGTGCTAAATAGTAACTCCTTCAATTTTTAGAATTCAAGATATCCCAAACATCTCCCTTGGATTGATATTCCAACTGTAGATCAAGCTCTTTCTAAGGTTTAGTTTTCTCCCTGAAGCTTGACAGTAGTGATCCAATTTAGCTTTGAATCTTCTAGCTATGAGTTGAATTGCTCCTCCAAGCAAAATTGTGTCATCTGCAAAATGAGCATGATTGATGTTTTTAGTTCCTTGAGCCATACTAATTCCAATTAAGTATTGGTCCCTCCTAGCTTGCTCGAGTTGGAGATTGACAACGGAGGCTTGGATTGCATAGAGCAGAGGTGATAGCGGGAAGCCTTGCCTCATTCCTCTCATGGCTTGGAAGAAACTAGTCACTCTTCTGTTAATAAGGGGTTTGATCCAAGGCATACTGATGCAAGCTTTGACCCATCTAAGGAAGCTCAAATCAAATCCATATATTTCCATAACATTGAGGAGAAATGTATGAGAGACTATGTTAAATGCGTTGGCTAAGTCAATATTCACCAGCATACCTTTTTCGCCATTCTTCAAGCTGGAGTGAATTGCCTCTTGGACTAGGATAATATTATCCCATATTCTCTTGCCTTTAATAAAAACTCCTTGGTTCTCTGGAATGATACAAGGCAATATTTCTTTTAACCTTCTAGCCATTAAGTCTTCAAAGGTGTTCGCATCTTTCTCTTTTGGAATCAGTGCAAGAAAGGATGAATTGGTGCTTCCACTAATTTGATCACATCTCTGATATTTTGTCACCATTTTGAATAAGTCTTTCTAAACAATTCCCCATCATACTTTGATGAAGGTTGTGTTGAAACCATCTGGACCAGGTGACTTGTCATCCTTCATACCATGCACAACATATTTTAGCTTTTCCATCATGATTCTCTTAATCAACCTATCGTTGTCCTTTTCTCTAACGATTTTTGCAGTTAAATCCATTATCTCACTATCAACAATGGTGCCGGCCTCTGCTGAGTAAATCATGTTGAAGTGGTGACTAGCTTCAGATTTGATCTCTTCAAAATCATGAATAACTTTATCCTGGGCGTGTATCTCATGCACTTTTTAAAAATTCTTTCTCAATTCTGCCTGTTTATGGAAGAACCCAGAGTTATGATCTCCAAATTGGAGCTAGAGACACATGGATTTTAGCCTCCCTAGCACAGCATCCCGTCTACAGGCATCGAAGAGCTCTTGCTGTAATTTAACTTCTTTATTTTGGTTCTCCTCGGAGATGTGGTTAGTTTCCATGGCGATCTAGTGGGACTCAAGTATCAGCATGACTTTCTATTTTTTTGGTTTGGAGTTTCAAGATTTTTTCCCCATTTCTTGAGTGCCCACTTAGTTCTACACAGTTTTTCTTCCCAGATGTAGCATGGAGAACCCATGACTGGAGCAGTCCAAGATTCAGCAACAGTATTCATGAAGTCATTGTGAGAGACCCACAAAGGAATGAAACAAAAAGGATTAGGGCCAAGGTTCTAGTCTTTCCTCAGCTTGAGCAAGATAGGTTTATGATTAAAGCCTCCAAACACTAGGATTTTGGAAGAAGAGTTCACTCCCAGAAGGAGAAAGGAGTCTTGTACCAGAAATCGATCCAGCCTGGCAACAATGTGCCCTAGCCCCAATATTTTTTTATTCCAAGTGTATTCCCCTTTGGCTGGAATGATGTCTGATAGACCCCAATCTATAATTATATCATCAACTTGCTCCCTTATAGGATCTCTAACCACCGAACCACCTCTCTTTTCATCTTGATTTAATATGATATTTAGGTCTCCGGCTAGGATGACATTACCCATCAGATTACTTCTTTCATCACGAATTAGCTTCCAACAAATTTTCTTTTCAGCATAAGTAACAGGCACATAAATGTTGAAGAGTCTTACCTGGGTATTAGAGTCTTTCTACAGCAATGTAGCAAGAATCCAATGCGGACTATGCTTGGTTTCAACAAGGTCATATTTTTTATAATCCCATAGTGTACCTATTCCTCCAGAGGCACCCCTTGAGATGACTGTTGATCTTCCTCCTTTCTTCCAAAAGTTTGCACTTACCTGGAGAAATGTATCTTTCTCCATCTTGGTCTCCTAGATCAACAAGATGTTTGGTTGGGATAGTCTTATCAAATATTTCATAGCTTCTTCCTTGCCTTTGCTTCCCAGGATTTTGCAGTTCCAGGAAAGGAACTTCATTACTTACTTTTAGCGGATGCGGGAATCCCCTTCTGGTGTTGCCCTTGCTACCTAGTGTTTCTGGTGTTTCAGAGAAGTTTTTCCAAAGTTAATTGGGAGCCATACAATTTATCCTTGTAAGTGGCTTGCTCGCGCACCTCCTTGGTTTATCTTCTTCCTCTAGCCTTCTTCATGCTTGAAGTAGCTAGCTCTATTTCCCCTTCCTCTTCCTCCTCTTCCTCGGAATAATTTTCCTCCTTTGACCTTTCCTGATTTCCCCCTTCTTTTACCACCTCTTCTCCTAAATTTGAGTGGGCCAGATAGGCATTGTCTTTCTCAGACATATCTGGTAAGACAACTTCTTTTTCAGGCTCCTTCTCCTCCCATTGCAGGGTTTCTCCTTGATAACGCTAGGCCCGCTCCTCTTCTCATTGTCCTCACCTTCTGGCGGGGATTTGCTATGAGCATTCCCCCCCCCCCCCCCCCCTTATTTCATTTGCATTTCTCCAGTTTTTGCTTTAGTTTTTCTCTTCCTTGTTGGTTTCCATCCATCCTCTTTTTCCTGCTGGTCCTCTTGCTTTTGCGGGCAGTTATGGAAGAAATGTATGTATTCATGGCACCCTCTGCACTTGAATGGGAGTTTCTCATAGTCCAGCTTTTGAAAGTGGTACCAATTCCCTATTGTGATCTTGGTTTCCTCTGGTAATACAGCTTCTAGATCCACCTCTACACAGATGTGGGCACATGCATATTGATATTTTGGGCTTGCCATATCAATATACCTTCCCAATGTATTCCCAATTGCATTGAGCGAATTTGGATTCCAACAATGCATTGTGAGGTTTGGGATCCTAATCCAGACTGGGAAAACCTTAGGAATGTTTGCCTTGGGATCGAAGTCCAGTGTCCAATTATTCAAGTAAAGGCCTTGTGGTCCCATGAAATAGGGCTCGTTTCGAAAGATTATTTCCTTGTCCTCCTTAGCTTCGAAGTTGAAAAAGAAGTAACCTCTCTCGACTGAGTAAGAAGCTGCATTTTTCAACATCAAGGGTCTCCAATTCCTCTAGACCCGACTCTCAGTGGTTTTTGTAGATGGCCAGAGTCCAGTGAATTAGCCAATCAACGCCTACTCTGCCAGTAAGAGAGCCACCTAGATTGTGTCCTCTGGCAGCAGAGCAACAACCGGAACATCCTCGATCCATCTGACGAACTTCGGAGGGGATCCCTTAGATATATTTTGTGTTTTCTTGATGAAAAGATTTTCGAATACTTCTGATAAAGGGGCATAGGTCATCCCACCCTCCTCAATCCCCATTGGCCAAAGATCTCCTTTCACCAGATCTGGCTCCCACTACACTCCAAACTTTGATTCACATCCTACATGCATATCGTAGATCGAAGTAAGCATTCAACATGAAGACGGACCAAGAGATCAACGATCTACTCTTGTCAAAGGGATCGATCTCTAGGCATGCAACCTCATGAGCCAAGCCCACACGCATGCATGCAGGGAGTAGAGGATTGATGCAGGTTCAGGATCAAGAATTCCTTTGCTAGTTTCGTGATCGTCGTTGCATGCAGAGCGTTCCTTCGATGATTGTAGAGCATTTTCAGAAACATATGAAATCAATAGTGCATTCGTAATGACCGGATATCAAGTGAGAAACATTTTTACAATGAATTTTTTTATAAATTAAAGTTGCAATAACTTTTTCAATAAGTGAATTAATAAAAAGAAAGAGTTGAATTTAAGACTTCTTACTTAATAAAGTAACTTAACCAAGTCAGCTAAGCAAAATATATAGCAATGTTATGAAGGAGGATTGAGATATCATTGTTGTTGTCATTGAAAAGCCTGCTTACCCCAAAAAACCTTATTTTTGTCCTATAAAACACTATAAAAGCAACTAAACACAAATAACAAGTAAACTTTTGAAACGAAAACTTCTCAAGCTTGGGGTTACATGTTGGTCAGCTAACTTGGAAAATGAAAGTTTTTTGTTTGTTTTTGGTTTATCGAGTTCACGCAAAGCGCACAACGAAGCGCATAAGCAATCAAGAAAAGTCTTTCCAACTATGTTTATGATATGTTGAGTTTGCACATAACACACATAAATGAGTATACATAGACTTAATATAGAGAAAACTAGGAATGAAACAAATAACCAAATTGAAATATTAAAAGGTATGAGAAAGATTTAAAAAAAACTTTTAAATGTAAACAATATACCTCTAGATCTGATAAAATGGCCATATCTTGGTCAATCAAAAACATTTTCGAGTAAAACAAAAAGCATTTCCAAGAGAAAGAAACACTTTGGAATATTCACAACAAGATGTCAATGACTTGATAAATATTTGGATTAGAAATTCATCTAATTAGTGCATATTTGAGTTCACAAAACATGACTTTGAATTCTAATCTATCTTGTTGAATTATGTGTGAAGAATTTACCAAGTTCAACATTTAATTTATTGCAGACACAATATGGCATAACATTCAAAGATTCTCTAAAATTAACTACACAATTATGAACATTTTGGTTAATATTTCCAGAAGTCGACATGAAAGCAAAGGTGCAGTATGAGAAACATAATTCTATCCAATTATAATTGCATCAACCACTAGTTTTTGTTTGAAATTCCTAGTGTTACAAGTAGATTTTTGTTTTTCAATTGCAATAGTCTATTTTTGTTTGTTTTCAACAAATTCATTTAGATATTGAAGAAATAGTTTCTTTGTTGAGTTAAGTTGAAAAGATCAAACATTGAAACATTTTATTTTGTTCTTTATATCCTCAACAATTTAATATTTTAGTTCATAAACAAAAGAGAGAGATGTTGAATTTTTTATGGTACTAGGAATTGTTTCTTGGGATTGGAAGAGGTTTAGGGTGTTAGTACAGTCGAGGAGGGAGTTCCTTTACTCCTTATATTATAATTATTCTCTGAATTTTGGGTTGCATGTACCTCCTCTAGTACCTCATCTCTTTGTTCTCTTGATTGTGTGCATAGAGTGGTGGCCAGTAATACATCCCTCATCTCTTTGTTCTCTTTGTTCTCTACCTCATCTCTTTGTTCAATGTTTTCTTCTTGTTCACGGTAAATAGTGAGGGTGAAAAGACTAACACTCCAAACATAATAATGAACTAAGGACACATTATCTCCAAATGGTTGAGAATGTGTATAATGCCAATAGTTTTGTTTACTGACTAAAATAATTTTAAATGATAGTATATTTTATTTCTCTTCAACATGTTACAAATGTTAAATTTAAATATTAAGCTAGGTTAATTTTAGTAAATGTTTGTAATTAAACTAAGAGGTGACTTGAAAAGTCACCTCTCTTCCCCACTTAAGGTATAAATACCCGGGGCAATTATTATTGTAAACTTCTTCATATTTATTACTTATACATTTTACATTACGTTTCTTTTCTCCTCCATCAACATTTCTGCTATTCCATTGGTATCAGAGCCTCTCGGCTCCCGACACTAGTCCACCACCATCTCACCTCCGGTGCACACCTCCTCTTTACCATCCACGTGCTCACGCTACACTCCATCTCCACCTCCATCCTTCTCCACCATTCCGCCTCTCCCTAGCACCCCTCCTCCCGCCTCCTCTCCAATACCAATTTAATATTAAATAAATTATTAATATTAATATATTTTTATTAAAATTAATATTTAAACAAAACTATATTATAATTATTATTATTATTATAATTATTTTAAAAAAAATTGTGGCAGGCTAGCATCATATCGCAAACAAAAATAAATCCACATTTAGCGCTGAGAAAATTCCAACCACAAGATCAATGGACGCTCAGTTCGACCAAATAAATGAGAAGATTAACAAGAACTATGAGGAACTCCAAGCAAAGATCAAACAAATGAGTGACAATTTGACGTTGACTTGGACACAAATCACGTCACGAATGGAGAATACCTTCCTCACTCTACAAGAAGACCAAAAGAAAAATCAGGCAGTTTTAACCGGCATCTTGGACAGATTACAAATATCTAATGACCCGCATCCAAACTCTCCAAGAACACCAGAGCAGCCAGAACCTCTATTCAACATGTCGTCCTCAAACTCATATACACAAGGACTCCAAATGCAGGTGAAAGTCGAGCTACCCAAATACAATGGGGACGAACGACAATGCATATCATGGATTAACAAAGCTGAGGAATACCTAGACATCCACAACATCCATTACGAAGGTAAGAAAATTAAATATGCCTCCATGCATTTAGAAGGAAATGCTTACAATTGGTACTTATGGTGGAAGAACACTGCAAGAATATGTTCTCACAAGTGGGCTAGTTTTAGGCACCTCATCAAAAGATTCCAGGGAGTTGAAGAAAAAATATTTTTTTCCAAACACACAAGGTTACAACAAAAAAACAATGTCGATGAGTACACCTATGAGTGGGAAGCGTTGTCAACTCAAGTCCCAAAGTTAACCGATGACCAATGATTACAAACCTACATACATGGTCTTAAACAACACATCTGTGATGAACTAGAGTTACATAACATCTCTAACTTGGAGGAAGCACAACTCAAAGCTAGGATTATTGAAAAAAATTCAAGAAATCTGCTCATACACATTTCGACAAAGAAGACTCCAAAAGGAAGCCTTTCCAATCAACATACACAAAAAATCCAAGATATACACTGCCACAACTTAGGAAAGGAACGAAGCCCAGTTTAGAGGCCTAGAGAATAAAGGAAGGGAAATGTAAGTTCTGTGGAGACAAATGGGATCCTAAGCACCGGTGCTTACAAAAGAAATTGTATGCATGTGAAGCAGAAGAAGCAGAGTTGGAAGTCAAAGAACCAATTGAGAACGAGGTGGATAGTCAACCAGACTACCAAACATAAAGCGAGGACGACACCCCAAAAATATCATTAGCCGTTATTACCGGAATCTCCCAACCGCAAACATTGAAGATTAAAAGACATATAAAAAATAATAATGCCATAGTTCTCATCGACTCTGGCAGCACCCATAACTTCATTAATGCCAGCCTTGCTAAAATATTTAAATTATTTGTTCATCCAGTACCTAACATGAAGGTTATGGTAGCAGATGGAAAGAATATTGACAATGTGGGAAAATGTCACAAAGTCAAGTTACAAATGCAAGAATATAACTTAGAATCAGATTTTTTTGCGGTACCACTGGGAGGAGTCGATGTAGTATTAGGAATAAAATGGTTACAAACCTTCGGTACATACTCCGCAAATCACCAAGAGCATTTTATTGAATTCCAATCGTTCGGGAAGACACACAAATTATATGGGTTCCAACCACCTCCGACACAGTTAGTTACATCACATCAGATGGAAAAACTACTTCGGAAAGGCGCACCAGCATACATACTTCAATGCCAAGAAATGGAGCTTCTAACGTGTGAAGGAGACATTGAAAACAAACATAGATAAAAGATCTGATTAAAAAACATCACAAGGTGTTTCAAGAACTACCCATGGAGCTTCCACCAAACAGAAAGATTAAACACATAATCGAAATAGAACCAGGGACAAAACCTGCAAGTAGCAAACCATACATATACCTGCATCACCATAAAACAGAAATCGAGAGGTTAACTCAGGATCTTCTGAAGTGTGGCGTCATTTCAAAAACCAGAAGCCCCTATGCAGCTCCAGTAGTTCTAGTAGAAAATAAGTATGGGTCGTTCAGGCTGTGCATAGATTACAGAGGATTGAACAAAATAACTATCAAAAATAAATTTCCGATCCCATTCATCGATGAGTTGCTGGATGAACTTCATGGGGCTAAGTACTTTTCAAAGTTGGATCTCCGATCTGGTTATTACCAAATCAAATTTAGAGTAGAAGACATAGCTAAAACTGCTTTTTGCACTCATGAAGGCCATTATGAGTTCAAAGTAATGCCCTTCGGGTTGACTAACGCTCCAGCTACGTTTCAAACTGCAATGAACGAATTGTTACAGCCATTCTTAAGGAAATTTGTACTAGTGTTTTTTGATGACATTCTCATATATAGTAGAACATGGAAGGAGCATTTGGAACACTAAAGTAAAGTACTTACCATTTTGGAAGAAAACAAATTCTACGTGAAGAGGTCTAAGTGCACCTTTGGAAAAGAAGAAATGGACTACATAGGTCACAAAATATCAAAGGAAGGTGTTCAGGTTGATCCAAGTAAAATAAAGGCAATCATGGAATGGCCCAAACCTGATAACATATCAAAACTAAGGGGATTTCTAGGCCTAATAGGATACTATCGAAGATTTGTAAAGAATTACGCCCATAAAACCGCCCCTCTCACAAATTTATTGAAAAAAAATTCCTTCCAACGGAATAGTGAAGCAGAAAAATGTTTTGAAACATTAAAATGCATGATGTCTTCAACTCTGGTATTAGCCATGCCAAACTTCACAAAACCCTTTGTAGTAGAGTGCGACGCATGAGTGTTCAAATTAGGAGTAGTTTTGATGCAAGAAGGAGTAGTTTTGATGCAAGAAGGGCACCCAACAACATTCGAAAGTAGAAATCTCAACAAGAGAGAAAGTTTGAAGTCGACTTATGATAAAGAGATGCTCGCCATTATACATGCCTTAACAAAATGGCGACAATACCTTCTAGGGAGCAAAATGATGATAAGAACAGACCATAACAGTCTTCAATTCCTCCTCCAACAAAAAACATTGTCAACAGAACAACAAAAGTGGATAGAAAAAATCACTACCTTTGATATGGAGATATTACATAAAAGAGGGAAAGACAAATTAGTCGATGATGCTCTATCTAGAAAGGATGAAGTCCAGACATATGCAATTTCAATCATTATTCCAGAATGGTTGGACGAAATACGAAGAGAATACGCTAAAGATCCAAACATGTGCGCCTTAATCGAAGACCCAAATAGAGGTTCAAAATTCGAGTGGCGAATTGACATCTTTTGGTACAAAGGAAGGATCTATTTAAACCCAACATCAAGGTTTAAAACTAAGGTAATGATAGAATCTCATGATTCGCCTGCTTCCAGACATGTAGTTTTTTTCAAAACATATTACAATGCCATATAGTCATTTTATTGGAAAGGAATGCATAAGGACATTCAAAAATATGTAGCCGAATGCTACACATGTCAAAGGAATAACAACGAAAATATCATAACTCCAGGGCTACTCCACCCATTGCATATTCCAAAGCAAAAGTGGGAGGAAATTTTTATTGAAGGGTTACCCTTATCAGAGGGTAAGGATAAAATTCTTGTGGTAGTAGTATGCACATTTCATGGGCATAAAGAAAACTAACTCCGCTAAACAAATCACTGAAGTGTTTTGTAAAAATATTTACAAATTACATGGTTTCCCAAAAATTATAGTTAGCGACAGAGACGCCAAATTCACAAGCAATTTTTGGAAGGAATTCTGCAATCAAACAGGGATCACTCTTAATATGAGCTCAGCATATAACCCACAAACCGATTGGCAAACCAGAGTCATCAACAAGTGTCTTGAAACCTACCTCCATATTTTCGTCATAGAGAAACAAAACAAATGGTTACAATGGCTACATCTCGCAGAATGGTGGTATAATGCTACGTATCACACCTCAACAAAGATGACTCCTTTTCAAGCATTATATAGTTATGAACCACCCTGATGGAAAGAAATCATTCAAGGAAGCACAAAAGTACCCGCCGTAAAAGATCAACTAGAAGACAACCAACGAATTATGCAAACACTCAAGGATCATTTAACTATGGCAAAAAATCATATGAAACAAGCAGACCAGCATAGAACCGAGAGAGAGTTTGAATTAGCAGATTGGGTATTCGTAAGACTTCAACCATGCAAACAATTATCACTAAAACAACAAGGAAAGAACAAATTAGCACCTAAATTCTATGGTCCATACCAAATTATATAGAAGATTAGCAACGTAGCATACGAGCTAAAGTTACCACAGACAAGTCGAATTCACAACGTCTTTCATGTATCAAATCTTAAAAAGTTGTTGGGTCAACAACAATCAGTTCAAACAACACTCCCCACTCTAGATGAAGAAGGGAAACTAATATTAGAATTAGAAGCTATCATCAACATCAGAGAATGGAGATTACGCACTAGAATGATCAAGGAATACCTCATTAAGTGGAAGAATTTCCCAGAAGAATATGCATCATGGGAAACATAGAAATTCGTTCAGCAACACCCGTCTTTACCCTGCTTTGAGGACAAAGCAATTTAAAAGGAGAAGGCAATGTTACAAATGTTAAATTTAAATATTAAGCTAGGTTAATTTTAGTAAATGTTTGTAATTAAACTAAGAGGTGACTTGAAAAGTCACCTCTCTTCCCCACTTAAGGTATAAATACCCGTGGCAAATATTATTGTAAGCCATCTTCTTCATATTTATTACTTATACATTTTACATTACGTTTCTTTTCTCCTCCATCAACATTTCTGCTATTCCACAACAACTACTGTAAAAGGGTTGACTAAACTATTATAAAATATATCAACTCCTTTGATGATGTGGTGTTTATGGACATAATAAGTGACAACATGCCAAGTCTATGTAAATATGTTTTTGTGTCATTATGCATGATGTTGTTACATATTAGTCATGGGTATGAGATTGATGTTATACATGCACAATTGATTTTTTTATGTGTATATAATATCATCATAACCACCACCAATTCTTTTTAATCATTTGAGTAGCCAATGTTTGAATTATTGAACCATTGGTCTACAAGAAATGAGTGCAATTGAAAGGTAGAATTTTGTAGTGGAATAGTAAGAACAATGTACACTGAACAAAACAAACTTCAGAGAAAACTGATAAGAATTGATCAGTAAATTACAACATTAATCTTCATTAATTCCAGCATTATACAACAATGTTACAATAAGGAGAATTTGAATCACCTGTATAAGATTTGAATCTACCAACTTAATCTTGATTGACTGGCTAACTAGAAGTGTCTAAATCACTATCAGAGCTCACTAGTCTAACTCCACATGTATAATTCAGTCAATCAATCGGTTAAACTAGTTAAACTGATGGGGTAGGTGAGAAATGGTGCCTACTCCCATGCAACCATGCAAGACTGGCACTAACTCAACTGAAAGACATCTAACTGAATGTAACTAGAGTTTAACTTAGCATAACTACCTACCTACCACAACCAACTGATGGAGGCTATTGGTGGCACTTAGAGTGGCTCCTAAAATATAAGGAATGGAACCAATGGCACCAAATGGCACCGGTGGCACCAATGGAACCAGTGGCACCAATGGAACCAATGGCACCAATATCATGGTGGAACCAAACACTAACAAAAGAATCCTAAGTTAGGAAAAATGATATAATAGACTATATGTGGACAAGGGAGGATTATATAATCCTAACACCCCCCCTTAATCCTAACTTGGACAACTTTGGGCCCTAGCAACTAGGACACAAGTCACCCATTACAATCTAAAAGAATTAAAAGTTAGTTAATAAACTGAGGAAAATGGGGGAAACCTCATGGGAACCCCCCCCCCCCCTACTAATAAGCAGGAATGGAAAATACAAGCTATTCTTAGGAGAAAGATATTCCTCTTTGGGAAATAACTTGCAATAACATCCTGAAGCTGTGCATGTGAACCTCTCAATGTTCTTCTGATCTCATGGATGTTGTATGTGTTTCTTCTTTCTAGAGGAGGAAAGGAATGATCAATTTTCTTCTTCTGTGGGCCAAATGGTTGATCATTCACTATCATCAAGTAGCACTTTCCTAGAAACTTATTGCACCACTATGTAGAGAGTGAATATATGTGTGAGAGTGCAACATGCTCATTTTGATACTGGGACCTTGTTCTCCTTCTGTCTTCTGGATTCCCAGCACCATCCCCAACTACAACAATGAGATTTTGGGCCCATTTAGGCTTAGGTCACTGATTTGGGATGTGAGTTGGATCTGGATCTAGATTCTCATGAGTTTCAACCTCAATATCAAAATCATGTTGATGTTGTTCCTCTTCATCTGAATCTAAAACATTTGACAAAATATCATCAATAAAAGGAAGTGGAAGAGTGGTTATACCTTCTTATGATTCAGATGGTGGTAGAACAACTAACTAATCTTCTTCAAATTGAACATTGCACTCAATGAAGCATTTCCTAGTTGCAAGTTCCATCAACTTATATGATTTTGCATCCTCAACATATCCCAATAGTATGCATTCGCTACTCTAGGCTTGGAATTCCTTTCTCTTATCCATGGGTATTCTGGCCCAAGATCTGGAACCAAAAACTACCAAGTGGGAGACATTAGGATTATGCCCATGCAGTCCTTCGAATGGAGTGGCCCCAACCACTGATTTATCAGGAACTCTATTATGTATGGATGAAGAACAGTTTACAGTTTCTGCCCAAAGAGAAGGAGGAAGATTCTTGGCTTGGAGAAGACAGGTCGCCATGTCCTTCAATGATCTATTTTTCCTCTCAACCACAGCATTCTGTTGTGGTGTGTATGGAATTGATTGTTCCATTCGAATCCCATCTGATTCACAATAATGCTGGAAATATATTTTAATGTATTCACCTCCATTATCTGATCTTATGGACTTGATCTTTTTCCTAAAACTATTCTCAATTAAAGCTTTAAAAACTTAAAAAATTCCAAATATTTCTAATTTCTGTTTCATGAAATATACCCAGCAGAAACTATTACAATCATCATTAAAAGTAAGGAAATACCTGAAATTCATACCTCTTCTCTGGATGCTTACCTACCAAGCAACCAGGACATACTCCATATGATGTTTGGATGAGAGGAAATCCTTCAACCATTTTGTCATTGTGGAGTTGCTGGATATATTTGAAATTGAGATTGCCAAATATCTCATGCCATATCGTGCTGGTGTTGTTAGCATGAGTCAATAGAGCTGTAAGATGTGAAGCAGGCAAAAAATGAGAGAACTCATAAGCCTTTGAGGCATGGTTAGCAAACCCTTTCGCTATGAGATTTCCAGTAGATTTTTCTGTGATTTCAACTAAGTCAAAGTCGAATGTAACTCTCTTGGGAGAGCATGTATTGATCATCTGATAAACAAACAAAAAATTTGTTGCAAGAGAGGGCACATCGAGAACATTCTTGAACTCACCATGCTGAATTTTTACTGAACCTCTCCCAACAACTGGGATTTGGGAGTCATCTCCCATGTGAATGCTAGATCCTCTTGATAGAGTGAGAGTGGAGAAGGATTCCTTGGAGGAAACCATGTAGTTTGATGCTCCAGAACCAATCAAGTAAGCTTTTGATAGAGTAAGGCCTGCCTTCAAGGCATGACATCTCTCATGATCTTTTGTCTATGGTCCATCATTAGACTTCTTTGTTCCTTGTGGAAGGGAAATATTGTTATTTTCAAGGAGGGATGATAGTTAGTCGATTTCCTTCTTCATGCACTTGCTTTCAGGATGAAATCCTCTCATACACTATGGGCATCAAATAATTTCAAATTTCTTCTTTTTCTTGGAGCCCAAGGCTCCTTCGAAAGATTTCTAATTCTCTTTTGGCTTCAAATAAGAGGCTTTGGGATCCTTCCCTTTGTGCTCCCCCATGGCTTTCACATTGGTTGAGTCTAACATTAGAAGAGATTGATTCTTGGAAGTTTGAAGTACTCCCATTTGAACCGACTTATCCTGCTCTTGTATTAAGGACTCAACAAAATCATCTATAGAAGGCATCTTCCAATTGGGGATGGAATCTCTTCTGGAATGGAATGTGGAGACAAATACAAAGTAATATGAACCAAGCTTTCTCAGTACTGATATAACCAGTTGCTCATCTTTCCTCTCTATTCCACGTTGTTTACATTACAGTGCTAGTGACTTGAATTTTGTGAAAAACTAGTGAATAGTTTCGAAACTGTTGGGCTGCAATGCAATGAGCTCATTCTCCAATATGTTCCCACTAAGATCATATTGTTTTCCAAACAAGAATTCAATATTCTCCCAAGCTTCCTTTGAAGTCTTCAGACCCTTAAGGTGAAACAAAAGTTCCTGGGAGATATGAGTGCATAGGAATCCAAAAGCTTCATCCAACCAATTCAAGAACTTATTTTTCATAGTAGGGTGATGGGAATCTGTCTCTCTTCCCATTGTCATCCTAAACAGGCTGAGCTTGTGCAAGGATACCTGCATATCTTCCCTCCAATCAATATAGTTGAAGGGTGTAAGGATGCAGGGTACAAGAGTTGAAGAATCCATCAATCTTCATGTTGAACAGATGATTCCTCCCCAAGCTCCGTAGGTACCTGCAAGTAACACTGTAAAAACAAAAATCAATTCACAATCACGTCAGTTTCAAGCCTTTCACCTCGACATGTACACTTTATCAAGGTTCGCCACACCTATAGAGACTTCTCTGGACGAATCCAAAGTTAGCAAGGCACAAATTGTAGGAAATGTGGAAACCCAACTGCTTCTGGTGTACAATGGAGGTCGGAGAGACTTGCTGCTAGCCTGAACAAGGCTTTGATACCATGTTTGAATTATTGAACCATTGATCTACAGGAAATGAGTCCAATTAAAAGGTATAATTTTGCAGTGGAATAGTAAGAACAATGTACACTAAACAAGACAAATTTCAAAGAAAATTGATAAGAATTGGTCAGTAAATTACAACATTAATCTTCATTAATTCCAACAGTATACAACAGTGTTACAATAAAGAGAATTCAAATCATGTGGATAAGATTCAAATCTACCAACTCAATACTGACTGACTGGCTAACTAGAAGTGTCTAAATCACTGTCAAATCTCACTAGTCTAACTCCACATGTCTAATTCAGACTATCAATCAATTAAACTAGTTAAAATAATGAGGTAGGTGAGAAATGGTGCCATGCAGCCATGTAATACTGGCACTAACTCAACTGAAAGACATCTAACTAAATGTAATTGGAGGTTAACTTAACATAACTACCTACCTACCACAACCAACTGATGAAGGTTGTTGGTGGCACTCAGAGTGGCTCCTAAAATGTAGGGAATGAAACTGGTGGCACCAATGGAACAAGTGGCACCAAACTATAGCAAAAGACTCCTAAGTTAGGCAAAATTATCTAATAGACTATATATGGACAAGGGAGGATTATATAATCCTAACAGACAATAACCTGGATTTTTTTTTACTTCAAAATTTTCTATTGCACTACCTTCTCATTTTGTATTTGATAGAGAAAAATTTTGTCCCTAGAACAAATAAGTTGAAAATGATTCTCAATCTAAGCCAACTCTAACTCCGAGGACCTATTTTATCATGTGCCACATGCTTGGAATTATGGCACAGGGACAAAACCATGAAAGACTCCAATAAATGTTCCCTTGTGTCAAATTCCTCAAAGTATTTTGGGAGAACATAAAGGTCCTTAGAATATAATGTACAACTAACTTCGTCATGGCTTAAAAATTCTTGGTCTTGATTACTAATCATGAATCGGTCAATGTTCAAAGATTCATTATCATTTTGTTCACTATTGTTCAACATAAGAAAATCCAACTTTATACGTACTTCTACTTTAGTGCTAAGTAAACTACTAAATGCATATGATACATTCCCTTCAATCTCAACCCTATCCTTATTCATAACTTGTCTATTACGATCTAAACCTATGTCAAATTTTGCAAATGGCAAGTTTTTTAAATCATACAATGTAATCTCTTTACTGAACAAATTAAATTCATTTTGGTTGTAATTTTCTTCTAAGATTTCATATTTGAATTCTAAACAAAAAAGAGTGGAATTAATAAATCCATTGTACCTAGGTCTATTTGGTGAAGAGAATTTGTAACCAAATCTATCAATAAAATTTATAGGCAATTTTCTTTTCATATTTAACGAGGTTGAGGTTTATACACAAAGCCTATCCTTTTCATATTATGCGCAATCCTTTGGTATTTCATTATTCTTGCAAGGAAACAACTTTGTTATACACAAACTTAACTTAATTTCCCTACTTAGTGACTTTTGAAGTGTTTGATTTTCTTTCTTTCTTCTTTTTTACGTTCAATATGCTTTGCATTATTCCAAATAGGAGATGGAAAAATATAAAAGAGGTACCTTTTCAAGTCTATCTCAATATTTTGTTCTTCTTCACATGCTTCACTTAAATTTATTATTCCCTTCCAAAAAAGAGCATAGCCATAGTTTTGGAAAGAGAACACACATACCAATCGTAAATAATTTCAACTAAAGGCTTATGGCTATGCTGGATGATGTAATAAGTTTGTCGAAAATGTATGCTAAAACTATGAATAGATTCTCTACCTTTCACTCGCATTTCATCAAGTTTTTGACACATTGCAACCATATTATAATATTCTTCGTAAGCATTTACAAAAACAATTTTAAACTGAGACTAATTTTGAATTGTATCGTTTTGAAAAATAATATACCAATCTAAAACCATACCTTTGAAAGTAAAAGGAAACAACTCGCAAACCAAATATTCATGAATAATATTAAGAAAGTGTAATAAATACTCATACTTTTTAACACGCTTAAGTGCTATAATGTTTCCTTCACTATCTAACTTCGAGAAAAACAGCAAGGTGGCAGCCTTGGCGCTTGGTTCATATCCATCCCTGCTATTCAAGGCTTGAAAATCCCTTGTATTTCCAATGATTGATAAGTCTTTGTCTACGCTTTCTGGGTGGCGGCCTTGATGACTGGTACAACCATGCTCCTCAGGGCTCAAACTCGCTTGGATTTTCCTGCAAATGTTGTTTCTAGACTGAGCCACATTTTTCGTGTGACTTTCGTGTCTGGTCTACGTGGGTTATTTCTGCTGGGAGGCGGCCTTCGCGCCTAGTGCAACCTCGTCCCTGCTCTTCAGGGCTTGGACATTCCTTGTATGTCCAGTGAATGTTGTGTCTTATCTGTGCTTTATGGGTGGCGGCATTGTTGACTGGTAGAACCACGCTCCTCAAGGCTCGAACACTCTTTGAATTTCCTGCGATTGTTGTGTTTGGTCTACACTAGAATTTTCCTATGGTCTGTGCAGGGTTTTACTGGTAAGTCGTGGTCTCTGTTTAGTCTTTTGTCTATCCTACCTTGCTCTTTATCTGTACCAAGCTTCCTAGAGTTACTCCCCCTCGATGGGGGACTAGTACCAACCAGGATTCAAAAAGTGGGAATTTTTTTATCTGTCTTTGTCTTGGTATGCAGCTTGGTATCTCCATTTTCTCCTTCATCCTCAGTATTGTTTCAGTGAAGGCTGATCCTTTCTAGGGTGGCGGTCGTTCTGTTTCACGTCGCTTGAATTATTTTCCACCTTTTGTGTTCCCCCGGGTTTCTCGGGGTTGACTCTGGGTTATTTTACCCTTTTTCTCTGCGTAGCACTTGAGTTTTTGTACTTGCTCTTTTTGGGGGTAGGGTTTATCCTTACATCATTCCCTCGTCTGGGTTGACCCTATTCTTTCGGATTTTGTTGTGGTACTTTGTTGTCAGACCTCAATACTGTGGGTTATCTGGGTCTTACCCTGTTTCTCTCTAGTTTAAGGCACTCTTTAGGCTTCCGCTCTGTTCCCTTGCTCTTGTTGTTGTCTGACCCGTATCTCTGCTGAGTATTGTTGTTCTCTTCTTGTTGCCTCTTTAGGGTTTCTTTTGAGAGCTTTTGGTTTTTGGTCTCCGCCACCTTTACCCATTTTTACTGTGTCTTTGACAGGGTTTCGAGAGTTGGGTTGACCTGCTTTTGTTGGTCTTCATGTCTCTTGGGTTTTGCTTTGTCACCTCTCCCTTACTTATGACAGGGGTTGGCACAACCAAGTGTCCTATTAGCCTTGGTGTAGGGCTTCAGACTGGCACTACTCGCTCTCGAAGAAGAAGGAAGATGAAAGCACTAAAATCTCAAGAAGGCAAGGTTAGGTATGTGCTTGGGTGTGATATTTACATGGAGCGTGTAGAGCCACTGTGCTCTAGGGCTTTAATCAGCAAACTAGAATACTGTCATATGGGGAAAAAAGAATGGACCACCTGGGTAACTGAACATTGGAAACCCCTGCTCACTTATGTTCCCACGATTAGTTTGCTCGCCAAGGGATGGCTTGTGTTTGTCTTTCTGGAGGATGCTCATGCTTAAGCTATCTTGGATTCACTCTGGAGGATTAGGGAGGGTTCACTCGTCCTTAGCCATTGGCACGTTCATTTTGACCCTCTCCATGAGCGGGTAAGGAAGAAGAATTTGTGGGTTCTGCTCCCTTCTCTTCCATTTCCTTTATGGAATCGAGGGTTTTTAGAGAGTATTGCCAATACCATTGGCACGTTTGTTGTAGTGGAAGATGATTTCCAACACTCCTTTGATAAAAGATTGGTGAATATTCTAGTTGAATTAGACATCTTGGATGGTCTCCCTGCGGAAATCGAAATTCTCTGTTTTTATCGTCTTTTTAATTGGCGATTGGATTATCTTAATGTACCCTTTCATTGCAGTAGATGCAAGGAAGTTGGACATTTGAGAAGGGAATGCCATGTCCTTCTTCAAGGGGTTGTCAGTCCACGTTCTCGACATCCTCCTCCTATGCAGAAGTTGGATCCTTCCTCCTTGGAGCTTAAGCAGCTCGACCACACTTCCTCAGCTCAGGCTCCTCGTTCTATAGGTAATTATTCTCAAGCCTGTTATTTATTTGGGGATATGTCTGATCACGACCTTCAACTAATTGATGAACTGGAGGGGGTAGCTTCTCACCCTACGTCTCACTTGGGTAGTGTGCCCTCTGCCTCTTGGCCATCCTCCTTTCCCGAGGACTCTTTTGTCATTCCTGCAGGTCCTTTCTCGCATCATCCCTCTGATCCCTCTCACTCTGGCACTAAATCTCAAACCTCGCTTGAGGTTGGTTCTATTTTTTTAGCTAATGATTTTCCACTTCTTACGAGAGCAGGATCACCTGTTGGTGCTTCCTCTCCTCGCAACCTCGTCTCTTCACCTTTGTTCTCCGATCCCTCACTTCAGAATTCACTGTAGATATTCTCTACCAAAACACCCATCTCCCCCACTACTCTTCCACTGGACTCTGAACGTTTTGAAAATGTTACTATCCGCAAACACAAGAAGAAATATGATCCTGTTGTGGACAGGGCTTCAGGTGCTCAACCCTATACTCCTTTGTCTTCTAGATTGAAAAATGCGGTGAGGAACTCCTCTGCATCCAAACCTCGGGTACTTAGAGCTTCGTCACTTGCCTCTGGTGGCTCTTAATGAAAATTTTATCTCTCAATGTGCAGGGCTTGGGGGGCTTGACCAAACAAAAGAGCCTCCATCTCCTCCTCTCATCTTTCTCTCATGAATTAATACTTTTACAAGAAACTATGAACAGTACCTATCCTGCTCTCCTTGTGTTCTCCAAGCTCCGTCTTGGTTGGGAGTTCTGTGCAACCAGTTCAAAGGGTCTTTCTAGTGGTATCCTTACGTTCTGGGACCCCCTTAGGGTGCGCTGCAAGGCTTTTGAAACATTGGTGGGTATCCTTTTTAAGGATCGTTTTCGAGGCTCTCACACCTCCCTATCCATTTTGAATTGTTATGGCCCCTACCTCAATCATGATGTCTTCTAGAATTTGGCTACCCGTGGTGGACTCTTATCTTTGCCTAACTTGATTCTCTTTAGGGACCTTAATCTTACTCTAAATGCTTCTGAAATTTGGGGAAGGAAAGCCCTGATTGATCCCCTTGGTCCTTACTTTACTCAACTTTTTGCTGACTATAATCTGGTGGATATTGTACCTTCCTGTGCAGGGCCTACCTGGAGGAATGGTAGGGCAGGGGAGGAGGGAATCAGTAAAAGACTTGACAAATTTTTAATCTCTTTGAGCCTGATTGCTTTGCTCCCATAGCATAGGGTTTGGTATTCCCCTTCATCTATCTCGAATCACTAGCCTGTATGCTTTGAATGGATGGAGGGGGTGGGTGTACATAATTTTCCTCTTAAGTTAAATCGTGCCTGGCTCCTTAATGAAGACTTTACTAAGATGGTCAAAGAAGAATGGCCTAGGCTGCCTCTTGGGGACCATATGGATGAAATGGATTCTCTCTCACAAAAGCTCTGCCTGATGAAGAGGAAGGTAAAGGTATGGACTTGATGCAAATCCTTGGATATGAAAAAATACTTTACAGCTCTAGATTTAGAAATTAAGAACCTCTTAGGTTCTTCTGTGTCAGGTATCCTCTCTTCACAAGATCAAAATCAGCTCTCTGAGCTAAGGAGTAAGTTGAAGCATCTGTTGGATTATGAACTTCTCACAGTGCAATTAAAAAGTAGGGTGACATGGGCATCCTTGGGGAATGTGAACACAATTTTTTTTCATGTTGTGGCTTCTACCCGCAGGAATCAAAATGCTATTTGGGGCCTTGAATATGATATGGGGAATTTGATAGAAGATGATAAGGGTTTAAAGGATCTTGGAGTTAAGTATTTTTCTGATATTTTTAGGGATAACCATTAGACAAACATTATGGCTCAGTTGAAGGTCAATCGCTTGTTTCCCTCCTATATACTTCCTAATGAGACTGACAGGTTCTCCCTTCAAATTACATTGGGGGAGATTGAACATGCTTTAAAGTCCTTCAAGCGGGATAAAATCCTAGGGCCAAATGGCTGGCCGATCGAATTCTTCCTGGATTTTTTTGACATTCTGGAAAATGACCTTCTAGATGCAATTAAATGCTCTAGATTGAATGGAAGGGTCTTACCCTCTCTGAACTTGACCTTCATTGCTCTTATACCCAAGAAAGAAATGCCTCTTTCCTTTGATGACTTCAGACCCATTTCTCTTTGCAACTTGGTGTACAAACTTATATCCACAATAGCAGCCTTACGTTTGAAGCCTTTCCTAGATAAGTACATCTCCTCTCAACAATTTGGTTTTCTGAAGAATAGGCAGATTGTAGAACCTATTGCCATCACCCAAGAGGTTTTACACTCAGTGAAGACAAAAAACAAGAGTTCCCTTATTCTCAAGCTTGAATTATCAAAGGCTTTTGACAGGGTGAATTGGTCTTATCTCAGGCTCATCTTACTACAGATAGGGGTTCCTTTGGATTGTGTCAAATGGATTATGGGATGTTTATCTTCTGCAAACTTTGCCCTGCTTATCAATGGTGCTTCTTCCAGATTCTTTCCTGCCACCAGGGGATTAAGGAAGGGCCATCCTTTGTCTCCTCTACTGTTTATTATGGTTATTGAGGGTCTTAGCTTATTGATAGAAGATGCTCAGTAAAATGGAAGGATTAAAGGTATTAACATAACATCTCAACTGGCACTCACACATCTGTTATTTGTCGATGATGTGATACTACTTGGTTCATGAACCTTTGGGGAATGGGTTGCTTTTGAAGCTATTATGGATACATTTTGTGAAGCTTCAGGTATGAGTATCAATATGGAAAAATCTTATTTTCTTTTCAATAATGTTGAGGTGGACATCTTAAACAGGATCACCCGCTCTTTACCTTACAAGTATGAACACATCTCACTGGGGTTCAAGTACTTAGGATACTTCATAAAGCCTCTTCGTTATTTGGTGAAGGACTGGTACTGTCTATTAAAGAATTTTGAAAAGTGAATTAAGCATTGGACCCATAGATTTCTTTATTTGGGGGGTATACTTGTATTGATTAAGGCAATACTTATCAATATGCATGTTTACTAGATGGCTCTTGCTCATATCCCTAAGTCGATACTAGATAAGCTCAGGAAGCTGATCTTTTTTTTAATGGAGTTCTTCAAGAGATAAGAAAAGGTACCACTTGGTGGTTTGGTTGTCTCTCTCACGACCTATTTCCTTTGGAGGTTGGGGTATTAAAAATATGGCATGGTTTAGTATATCTCTGCATTTGAAAAACATGTGGCTGGTACTTAATGGGACCGGGATCTGGCACCAAGTTATTTCCACTAAATATTTAAAAAATTGCTCTGTGGTGTCTTGGATTAGACTTAAGTATTTCTCTGTAATTGGGGTATCGGTTATATGTAATGGATTCCTTAAGACTCTCACCTGGGTCGGTAGATGTCTTTCTTGGCAAGTGGGCAATGGTGTGCACACACTTATTGGTTCGGATCTGATTGTGGGATTGGAAACTTAGATCTACTTTCCTATGGATCTGTTAGATTACCTTGAAGATTATGGTATCATCCACATTGGCTCATGCTCGTAATATTTCTCAAGAGGAACGAGGTTATTGGCTCACCGGTGAGGATTTGGAACTAGGGGGAGATTGGAAACTTTTATGGGAAAAGTACATTATAGGCCTCGAGCATGGCAGAATCCAACTCAACCAATCTCTGGACTCACTGATTTGGACACATAACAAAATGAATGGGGGGATCTCGGCTGACCTAGTATATGATCTTATCTCAAACTCCCTTCTTGATCCCAAATCGAACCAGGCTGTGAATGTCCTTTGGTCTTTCAACATTCCATTAAAGATTAGATGCTTCATTTGGCTTGTAGCTGAGGACCGCATCCTAACTTGGGATAACCTCATGAAACATGGTTGGGTGGGGCCTAGCATGTGTGTCCTTTGCAATAAGGGTGAAGACTCAGTGCGACACCTTTTCTCTGACTGTCACATTACAAGGAGGGTATTTTACAATATTTGCGAGCAATTATGTGTTACTCCTGAATTGAACTGCTCTGTCAGTACATTTTTAGATCATTGGTTTAAGAAACACACAGTACACTTAGTGTTCAACTTTGCTTCTCTTTTTGTATTCTGGAGTGTTTGGAAAATGTGCAACAGGTGCATTTTTATGATAAAAAGGTTTATTTATCTAGCATTATTCACTAGGTTGATCATCTCATTCACATGTATCCTGTCCTGAAGCTGAAGAAAAAATTAAGATGTATTGGAATCAACCCGCAGATAACATTTCCATGTGGTTTTTTATATGGGGCCGCTTCGGGGAACATTGGAGGTGTTGGTTTTTTCTTACTTCTGGGTGATTCACACTCTCTCAGCTTCTCTATGGGCTGTTGCATGAGTACCAACACCAGGGCAGAACTCCTTTCTCTCTAGGCACTTCTTGCTGTAGCACAGCTTATGGGGATCCCTTTCCTTAATATTTTTGGAGACTCCTTAGTCATCATTAATTGGGAAAACAGTGTAGCATATCTGGACTCACCTAGCTTGGATCATTAATGCAAAGACATAAGGTCTCAAATGAATAGTTTCTCTCCTTTGACAATCAAGCATATCTATCATGGGCACAATCAGTAGGTTGACTGCCTTTCAAAGAAGGCCTTGGATTTAGCTCCTGGATCTGGATTTTTCACTGATTTTTTTATGGTATGAATGATTATCAAGGGAATTTTCAACTCTTTTAGAGCTTGGTGTCGGGACTCAGTCCCTTCTTTTTTTGGCACATGTTTCTTTTATTTTTTATGTTAGATTGGAGCTGTTTTCTTTATTGAGGCACCTAGCCTTCTCATTGTGCTCAGGATGGATAAGCTTGTTTTCCATACTACTCCTCTTTCAGGACTGTCCACTTTCCTTGGATGAAAGGATCACTTTCTCCTATTTTCTCACATGTTGATTTGAGGGTCTGTTGGCATGAGGTATTATGCCTATTTTACTATCAAGAAGCCTGGTTGATGGCTATACTTGTATTTATTTTGTGAATTATGGGGTCCCTAGAACATTGATTGCTTGTTCTAGATAGAATCCTGGTTGAAGGTTGTTTGTATATGATGTCCTTTGATTCATAATATGAATATCAGGGTCTGGTATTTTTTCTTCTGAAAAAGAACTTCGAGAAAAAATCAATTGCATTTCTTGGGAGTTCATTATTGGGTTCTATAATTGCCATTTTTATTACATCTTTCCTACCATTTATAAACCTTTTATTGTCCTCAATATTCATTTTTTAGTTTTTCATTGTTTATAGTGAGGTATTTTACTCAAGGTACTCTTTTCCCTTATTTCATGTAATTTTAATGAATCATGCTTGTGTATTAGGTAATTGTATGCTTTTTGCATATACTCATGAAATCAATGTGTTGTCAACTGCTACTCCAGTCATATTGTGACATGTGTTCTCTTTCTGCAGAGCTGCAACTCCATTTATATCATGATGTTGTAACTCAAGTTATACCATGATGCTACAACTCTATTTATGTCGTGAAGTCGTTGCTTTTTCACTACTGGAATGTAGCTTAAGTAGAGTTCTTTCCTTTTGTCAAGTGATCTAAGTTCAAATACCAACATTCCCCTAACATTTTCCATTTTTGTTTTCATTTTTTTATCATTTATCATTTATGTTTTCATAAGTTCTAATTTGCACTAGGTTAGTTTAGTTTCAGTTCAAATTTGCACTTTTAATCATATTTTTTTAGGGGAATGTAGCTCAAGTAAATATATTCCCTCTTGGTAAGTGATCTAGGTTCAAATCCTATCATTTTTTTCAATTTTTACCATTTTTCATTTATATTTCCATAAATTTAATTTAGAAATAGTTGGCACTAATATTGGCATTAAATCCAGAAGTAATCCTTGCATGTATCTTGGAGTTAAATTTGGCGCTTATCTTGGTGATAATTTTAACACTTTAAAAAATGTAGTTTTGTGGCAGAGTTTTCAACTCAATTGGAAAAAAATTACATTAAAAAGGGACGATAAATTAGGTGCTAATTGTATGTTTTGTTGTAGTGAGTGGAATCATAGCCACTCTAGTGCTCTTTACATAGCCATCTTGGACCATTTTATTATTTTCCAACATAATATTTACGTAAATTTTGATTCATCATGACAAGCCCATCGCATGGCTCATATAGAAATATTTACATTATACAGGCCTTGACACTCACTAGTCGTGCCTTGGACTTGAGCTCCGCACTAGGAATTCATACTAGAATATTTACATCATTTTACATAATCTAATTTAATACATTCCAAGGGTCGAAATTCCTAGCATATGATGCTAAGATATTAAATAAAATGGCAGATGATGCTAAGACATTTTTTCTAGGAGAATCGGTAACTAGGGTCAAGCTTGTACTCGCGTGACATGAGGTTGATTTTGGTTCATTGCCACTATACCCCTAGGCATACCAACGTTTCCCCACATGTGACACATAGGGATTGGTCAAGGTTTGAACCCATGAGGTCACAATCAATGTCTTAATAGTGTGTTGTAACACAAATTGGTCTACACCTCGAGGGATGATGATTTAGAACATTAATGTTGAATGAACTTTAAAAAAAGATACAGACACTTCTAGGAATAACATATAATTAGCCATGCATTGGTTATATCACACATTTGGCCAATAAAATTATAGATAATTGTATTTTTATCGTAAATTTTAAGTACAATATCTTCCACTATATGGTTAAACATTGATGGGTTTAATACATAAATTTAATTTGGGTAACTATTTAAAATTACAATATATCAAAGAATTTTTTTATTTCCAAACAATTACAATATATCTACCTTTGGCAAGTATAATAAAAAAAATTGTCTGTTGAATATTTTCTAACTATGGACCATTACTTTGCTAATATGCAAACTTATGAGAATGAATTATCTTTAGAAAATGGATTATTATCATTATTAAAGATTATTTGTGATATATTTAAGCAATTTACTAACTATGTTAATCAATTACCATATTCACTTATCGTTGCTATGATCATTAATTTTGTTGCTTTTAAATATAAACAGATTATTATAATTCAATTATATAATAACAAATAAACAGTGTGAGAGGGTCTAATGGTTATGAACATGTGTTTTGTTGTTGAAATTCCTTGGATCAAATCCATAGGTTGAAATCCTCAACATTCCTATGATCAATTTTGCTTTAAATATAGATGATGAAGACATCATGACTCTCTAAGACCAATAAAAGGAAACTCCAAATGCATGCAAATATATCTATCCCCTCAAGCTTATCATGATCACAAGGATTGGGGCATGAAAGTTATCTTCTAGTTAAGATACTTAACTATAAAATTTTCACTTGGGAACTGAGTTGTCACTGCAACTTTAAAAGAGTTATATGAATCATAGTAGGGTGTAGTCAACAAACTGCAAAATTCAGCATAGTTTCTCCTCTGGATGATTTTTACTTCAAATGCTTTCAAGTGACCTTACTCAAGACCTATTTATAGCAAGTGGTTAATATAAGTACTATATCTATGCAAGAAGAAACTACCAGTGTTCATGAACAATCCAAATGTCAATGCATTTTCGATGTTACAATACAACAAATCACCCTTTTGGGGGTGGTTTTGGATTGAAGTGGTTTTGTTAAACCCACCCCCCTAAAAAAATAGGTCTTCGGGGGAGGTTCTTAAAAAAAAAACTAAAATTCTTAAGAATTTGACTTTTGGGGGTTGTTTTTCAAAAATCGCCCCCAAAAGTCCAGTTCCCAAGACTTCTAGGGTGTGTTTTAGAAAAAAACCCCCTAAAGGTATTTCTAAAGACGATTTTTAGAACCCCTTCCAAAAAAAAAGTCATGATAATTAGACTTTTGGGAGCGGTTGTTTTGAAACCACCCCCAAAATTTCAATTCTCATTACTTTTGAAAGGATTTTTTCAAAGACCCACCCTAAAGATATTTTTTAAGATGGTTTTTAAAACACCCCCTCCAAAAGTCTTAAGAATTGAACTTTTGGTGACAGTTTGTAACACTGCGCCTCCAATTGTTAAATTCTCATGACGTTTAGAGGGGGTTTTAGAAAAAATGCCCCTGAATATATGTTTCAAGGAGGTTTTCTAACACCCCCACTAAAAGTCAAGAGAATTTTACTTTTGGAGGCAGTGTTTTAAATACTATTGCAAAAGGTTCAATTCTCCTGAATTTTGGAGGGGGGCTAGAAGGACTTCCCCTAAATATATTTTTCAAGTATGTTATCAATATCTATCCTCTCGAAAGTACTACAATTTACCACTAATTAACATATAATTAGCCCCTATTTGACCTCATAATTAATTACTCCTATTTAACCAATAATTGCACCTAAATGACCCCTACTTAACCATTAATTACCCCTAAAGAATCCATGCTTACCATTAATTAACCCTTGATAACCTCTAATTGGTCCTTACTCTTTTAGAAGGAAAACATTGTGGAGAACCCAAGGGATTCTTCTAAACATTCATAGATGGCATACTCCCTTGTAAACCCATCAATGTAGACTAGTGTGCCTCACACACAAGGATTCGAAATGGGTGCATGTTGCCATGAACCTAACTAATTCCCAACATCATGGAAAAAATTTGTTTTAGCTAAGCCCTTGGGCTTAAATGGCCCCTACTTACCCATAATTAACCCATAATTACCCCTAGTTAACCCATAATTGACCCCTAATTACCACTAATTAACCCTTAATTACCCCCCAATTACCACAACTCATTATGCAATAATTACCCCTAAATGGCCCTTAATTACCTATAATTGTCCACAAATTACCCTTAAATGGTCACTAATCAACCCTTAATTACCCTCCATTTACCCATAATTACCCATAAATGACCCCCAATTCTACGTGGGGCCTAAGGCCCTGAATCCATCACATATGCCTTACAAAGGAAAATTTTTGGCTTGTGAGTGGGATATGGTGGCCATTTTGGGATGTATAACACCATGGATATTTTTTTACTATTAGGCCATGGTTTGGGATTAACCTCTAGGGCCTAAGTTATAATTAAAAATCAAAATTAAAATTAATTCACTAAACTAACTATATTGATATCAAACCTAATATATTAACTAATAAACAAAATAAAAAAATTTACTAATTAACTAAGTAATTTAAAAATCAAATTAAATAATTAATAGATTACTTAATTAATTATTCCATAACTAATCAATATTATTAAAATCCTATTAAATTACTTAATTTATTAACTAACTATTAAAACTCAAATTATAAACAAACCTAATTAATATAAAAAATTTACTAAATCAAATTATAAATCACAATAAATTAATTGCTAAATTAATAAACTTCCTTATTAAATCTTAAACTAATCTAAAGAACATTCAAATTAAAAGAATAATTAACAAAATTGTTAATTAGGTGAGAATAATAAACAATTAATTAAAATGTAATAAATTAAAATATGGTTATTGAAATTAACCTAAAAATTAGAAATTAAGAACAATTTAAAACCTTGAAAAACCTAGTAACCTAGTCGGCACCATCCAAAGTAGGTTGTTATGTATTAATACATTAATGAAAGATGAACAACTTCCCAGGCATCGCTACTATCATGAAGAATAGCCACGCATGGCTCGAAACATCGACACCAACTCCTCACTCACCGCAGAATCTCCACCAAATTCCATGAGTCTTTACTGCGGAATCTCAATAAACTTAAGTTCATATAGTTTCCTCGATTCTCATGGGTCATGTGTAGTGCCCCAAACAAGCACACATTCCCTACACAAGAAATATTTAGCATATGAGTGAGATATGTTCATCATTTTGAGAATTAACACACCAAGGATGGTTCTTGATTCCCATGCCATGGTCCAGGGATAAAAGGCAAGGCACGAGCCCGTAATATATTTTTCTATGGGGCTCACATGCCATGTTTTGTCACTTCGGGCATCACACATGCCCACAATACATAGTCTTTGGCCTCCAAGTTTGATATGATGGTGATTTCAAGGTTTGGAAGGCATGATATGTTTCTTGGGGATAATGATGATAGTTTGGTACAAAAACCTAGGTTATAAATCCATGGAATGTATCTCTAAGCCTTACATGCCATGTGTGGGCTTTGAGCCACAACATAGGCCATGGATAGGAAATATTTGGTGTGTGAGTAAGATATGGTGTCACATTTATAGGTTTAGTACACGAAGGATGGTTATCTTGACCCAATTCATGTTCAAGGGTGAAGATCCATAGTTTTAGTTCATAACATGACACATTTAGGTTCTACATAGCTCATCCATGAGGTCTTATCCCATTGTTTCCTAGTCACAGGGATATGATGGTTTTTTTGAGGTTTGTCACATCATGGATGCTTCTTGGTTACTAATCCATGATTTGATACCGAAACCCATGTTATTGGGATATAATATTTGTCTATGGGGATCATGTTCTTTGCATAGTAACCCACATCATGGCATGGGACCCCAGTGTAGGGAATCCTTAGCCTACATATGAGTTATGGCCAACATGTTGAGGAGGGGCACACCAGGGATGGATTATGAGAACCAATCCATGGTATAATGAAAAATTTAGGACCTTACACTGTAGCATTTTACTATGGAGCTCATGGTCGATGTGTGTGGTCTGAAATCCTCATATTGGCAGGATATGTTTGGCCTAGAAATGGGATGTGGTGCTCATTTTGAAGTTTAAAACACTAGACATGCTTCTTGGTTCATGTTATGTGGTTAAATTCCAAAATGTAGGTTATTATACCATAATATTTGTCTATGGGGCTCGTGATACATCCTTGTGTCCCTTGGACACCACAGAGGTCCTGCAAAGGGAATCTTTTTCATGTGATCAAGATATGATGGCCATTTTGAGTTTACCACGTTGAAGATGGTTATCATGACTTTATACACTATCCAATATCAAAATATAAAATAAAGTGATGATAGATTTTAGTAACTTAACATTGAATAACGTTATGATAGATAGAACTTAGTAACCAAACACCTTTGATCTGGATCTTGTTCTAGTCATCTATTTTGTAAATCTTTACAAGAGGAATGAACACATTCAACCAACCACATATGTTAATGAGATGTATAATACCCCAATATCAACTTTAATCCAATGAATATCCTTGGATATTTTAGGAGCATGGTTCAAGCCATTGATATTATGTTGGCAAATCTAAGGTGTACCAATGGTGTCCTTGGTATCTATGGTAAACAACCATTTCTTTGAGTCAATGTTCTTCATCACATTATCCATTCTATTATACTTCTACATGAATGAAAGGTTGCATAATGACAACAAATCCTTCTTCAAAAATTTGATATCTTCCAAAAATTATTCAATTATGGGGGGATTACTTGCTTTTAACCCTTGGCTTTATTATCAATTTTTAAGTCAAGTTATGCATATTTATGTAAGTATTTATCATGATTAATTGTCATCTTGTTCATAAAGTTATGTGTGTTCTTCACAGTGACCAGTTTTGTTCTTTTAGGAAATAATTTTTTTACATAACATGACATCACCTTTCAAGGACACACGCCCACACACACATTTCATGCTTAAAGAAGGTAATAAGAGACAAAATCCCAATCCAAACTATCTTGTTGGAGCTTGATGAAGAAGAAAAAGCCATATTTCAAATTGAACGAATCAATGAAACAAGGACCAAACAACTACGCAATCGAGATATTGTTGAGTACCTCATCAAGTGGAAGAATTTACCAGTTGAAGATTCGACATGGGAAGATGAGTCTTTCATACAAAAGCACCCACCATTAATCAAGCGTTGAGGACAACACTTGTCTAAACATAACTAAATCCCCAACATCAATGGCATTAAACACTAGTTTAGCTAATCCCTTGGTCTTAAATAGCCCCTACTTACCCCATAATTGGCCCATAATTACTGTTGTTAATCCATATATTACCACTAATTAACCCCTAATTACCCCATAACTAACCCTTATTAACCCCTAATTACCACTAATTACCCAATAATTACCCCTAAATGACCCTTAATTACCCATAATTGACTACAAATTACCCCTAAATTATCACTAATTATCCCCTAATTACCTTTCATTTACCCATAAATAGCCCCTAACTCTGTGCAGGGCTCGAGTCCATCAAATAGGCCTTATAAAGGGAATTTTGGCATGTGAGTGTGATATGGTGGCCAATTTGGGATGTATAACACCATGAATGGTTTTTGATAGCGAGGCCATAGTTTGAGATTAACATCCAAGGCCTAAGTTCATATAGTTTCCTCTAGGTCCCATGGGTTATGTAGTGCTCCTAAAAGCCACACATGCCTTGTGTAAGAAATATAGCATATGAGTGAGATATGTCTATCATTTTGAGAATTAACATACCAAGGATGGTTCTTAATTCCCATGTCATGGTATAGGGATAAAAGGTGAGGTATTAGGCCATAGAATATATTTCTATGGAGCTCACATGCCATGTTTCATCACTCAGAGTGTCATGCATGTTGTTAATACATAACATTTGGCTTACAAGTTTGGTATGGTGGTGATTTCATGGTTTGAAAGACTTGATATGTTTGTTGGGGATAAGGGCATAGTTTGGTGCAAAATCCTAGGTTCTAATCCATGGAATCTATCTCTAACCTTACATGCCATGTGTGGGGCCTTAAGCCACAACATAGGCCATGCATAGGAAATATTTGGCATGTGAATAAGATGTCATGTGACATTTGAAGCTAGTTTTAATACACTAAGGATGGTTATCACAACATAATTCATGGTCCAGGGTGAAGATCCAGAGTTTTAGTCCATAACATGTGGTTTTCGAGTTATACATAGGCAATCCATGAGGCCCCAACCCATCTTTTCCCTAAGACATGGATATGGTGGCCATTTTTAGGTTTGTCACATTATGGACACCTCTTGGTCATTAATCCATTGTTTGATACCAAAACCCATGTTGTTGGGATAAAAAAATTGTTAATGGGGCTCATGGTCTTTGCATAATAACCCACGTCATTGCATGGGGCATGTGTAGGGAATCCTTAGCCTACATGTGATATATGGGCACCGCATTGAGGAGGGGCACACTAGTGATGGATCTTAAGTACCATTACATGGTATAAGGAAAAATATATGGCCTTATGTTGTCATGGTCCCTGAGTAGGGCCCTACACATAATTACTTCACCTTAAAAGTGAGATATGGTGGCCATTTCAATATGTGTAACATTAATCATGATGATTATTATGGCCGATAACATGGCCCACGAACTAAATTTAGGGTCTTATGCCATATTAATTTTCTATAGGGTTGATGGTCCATGCATGTTAACCTAGACTACCACATAATAACTATGTATGGAATATTTGGCCTAAATGTAACAATTCCCTTTGTGGCTCATGGGTGATGCATCGTAAGGCCTTGAGACAACACATAATCTATATGAAGGGAGTATTCTTTCAACTACAAGTGGCATATGTTGGTATCTTGAGATTTATAACATTGATAATGGATCTCTTGGACCACACCATGGTATAGGGTTTAAATTTATGGCCTGAGTTCACACCATTTGCTTATAGGGTCATGGACTATTATGATGCCCTTGACTGTCACATAACATGCATTTGCATAGAAAATATATAGTCTACATGTTATATATGGTCATTATTTTGAAAACTTGTGCATAGAGGATGGTTATTGATGTGTGACTTAAAATGCTATCAAAACTATGGTCTTAGGCTGTAACATTTTCCTCTAAAGTTAATGATCCATACATGGGGCCCCAAATTACTACCAGAATCCCTCCATAGGGAATCTTTGGCAAGTAAGTTGGATATGGTCATGGACATTTTGAGGTTTAGAAAAACATGGATGGTTACAAATGATACCCAAGTAAAGCTTTCATGAGCCATAATTTGTGGGGTCCTTAGCCACTATGTAGGCCTTATAAATGGGAACTTTGACATGTGAGTAAGATATGGTGTCCATTTAAAGTTTGTGACACCAAGTCAAGATCAACGCAAAAAATGTAGGTTGTTGGGTCAAAACTATATTCTAATATAAGGATCTTCATGGGCACCAGGGATGGTTCTCATGGCCTCAGCTATCATTCAAGGAAAAAATTTAGGGCCTTATGTCATATCATTTATCTTTGGGGGATCATCATGTGGAATTTGTGGGTTTTGAAGCCGCCACATATGCTCCATATTTTGGATCCAATTTGGCTCATGTGCAAGATATGGTGTTCATTTCAAGGTTTTACACATCATGGATGGTTCACATACAACAAGTCATAGTTCGAGAATAAAAGTCAGGGTCTGAGGCGATAACATTTTCCTTTGAGACTCACGGGCACCTATGAACATGAGGTCCCAAGGCCTCCATACAAGGCCTACATAAGGAATATTATTTAGGTTATAAGTAGGATATGGTGGGAAGAAATATTCCTTATCCTACGAGTGAGATATGATCCACATTTTGATTTTTGGCATAGAAAGGATAATTCTCATTTCCCATGCCATGGTCTCAATAGAAAACTTCATAATTTTGACCATAGAACCTGTCACTATGGATCATGCGACATGTGTGGGCCCTTGGGTCATCTCAAATGCAGACCTAAGTATGAAATTTTTATTTCCAATTTCAACATGCTAGTTGTTTTCCCTCCATCACCCTTTATTGTTGTTGTTTTCCCCTTTCTATGAAGGGTGACTCATGTGGCTTCCAATGGACAACAATGGCAGTGAGAGGAGAGATAACCAGGCCAAATTCTATCAGGGTGATTGAGATTTTATAAGGATGGTCAAGGGGTAATTTTTTTTGCATATCAAAGATATCAAGGGCGCTTATAGTGTCTTATGGTCTTGGTGGGAGGACATGGAAAAATATCTCATGGGGAAATTTTCACCCCTCAAATTTTCCTCGGTACCATGACTTAATAATCCATGAAAACAATATATAACACACCAAACTTTGAAATGACACCCATATCTCACTTATAGGCCAAAGAAACCCTATATAGGGCATGTGCAACGACCTACGTTGGCACCATGGATGTCCCATGAACTCCAAGGGTTAATGTTAATCATTTAAGACTTTGTTGTTTGGTGTTGGATCATGGATTGGGCTATGAGAACGATATATTCTATGTGAAACGTTGAAATTACCACCATATCAAACTCATCATACAAATATATCTTATATACAGTATATGTGATGTCCCATGATCCCCAAAGACAAATGTTAGATGGATCTCAAGGCTTAAGACATGGTTAGAGGATCACCAGAATATTAGTGTGTAAAATAGGCTTTGTGTGCTCTGGGACCATGTACAAGGTCCAAAGCCACCAAAAAGCCATTATAAAGATAATATTTTTCCTAGATGTGTCATATGGGTGCAATTATGAGGATTTGTGCATCATAGATGCATGTTAGGGCCCTAGGCACATGAGAGGAGGAACACTAATGTATTAGGGCCTAAAATATGGTTTTGTGTATCATGGACCATACACATCAACCAAAACCACCACAAAACCATGTGAACATAATATTTGGTCTACAATTGTTGTACAAGCATCATTATGAAGCTTTGTGCGCTAAGGAATACTCTTGGGGTACAATAAATATTACGTGTTTAGATTATAATAAATAAGAGGACACACCCCTTAAAAATGGGATTAGTAGTAAAACAATTGTCTCTTTTCAACATTGGATTTGTATCCATGGATAGGGTTGGATTTGGATTCTTTTTGGTATCCAATAACATAATCTTGTGAAAAGAACAATTTATATTATCATCATCTTCATACGAGTCCTCAACAAATAATAAAAAATAAAAAATAACACAAAATACATATATTTGGCATATGTCCTCTATCATTTCTTGTTTGTGTTTCATCATACCCTTTATCCTATCAGTTTTGATACAGGATAACAATTTAGTGTCCTTACCTACTGTACATTTTTAATGCTTAGACATCCCTAAATTGCTAGGTGTCCATGCATACCATATTTATCGGTTGTCTCATATTCGGATGATGCTCTTGTTTAAAGTTTAATCTGCATGCTTTCAAAGTAAACATGTCTTTGTTTTTAAAATATAAGACTTGATCACTTTAAGACAAAATTAAAATGAACTTCACAGTTTCTTTATAGTGACTTATTCGTATATATGAATAGATATCCATCACATTTTTGCATTTGTATTTGAGGACTATATTTAAGGGAAAAATGACGAATCATTAGAAAGTGCTTTGTATCTTTACTTCCAAAATTCAAATAAAACACCTTACATCCTTCTGAAATACAAATATGCTAGAAAATAATGTGATAAGAGGTAGAATAGAGGCATGTTGCCCCTTCCGATCTTGGTCAAGCAATTAGTGGATCAAAGTTGTGTTTTTCAAAGTGCCATTGTATAAGGAGATCTTATAACTTGTGAGGAAGGATCCCCATGTTCTTTTTTTGAAACCAATATTCTGGAATACCAAATAATTGAGTCCATCATTAGGGAGGAAACTCAGAATAGGAGAAATCAATTAAGGATAAAGGGCTTCTAAGCAATAAATAGATGGTTGGGGAATATTAGTCAATTGAAACTGGCCTATGTGAAGTTCATCCTTTGCATAAAGATTTGGAGTGGATCTAAGTGCCAAACTGGGGTAAGATAATAGATGGATGATTTTTTAATCTTTGGTACTTCCAATATGCTGAAACAACTTTAATGTACTAGCCACGTCAAGAAATAAACATCATCAGTAGTTGGCAACTGGATTCCTTAGTATCTTTGGAATTAATCTTAGCTAAAGTGTGCTAGTAAAGAAGACTTTAGAATTGCTTATCTATTTAAGAGTACTATGATTTATTGAATGAATGCATGTTAATGGGGGTAATACTGCGTATCTTAAAAAGGGTGCTCCAACAATGAATTTAATGCACATCAAATAAAAATTTGTGCAACATTGGTCAAGTGTTTGAATTGAAATTGGATACTTGCAAGTTGCTACTGATTCAATATCACTAGTTGTGTCAAGCATGGCATGGAGATTTATGTTGAATGCATGTAGGTGCTCCAACGATGAATTAATGCACATCAATTACAAGTTGGTGCAACATTGGTTAGGTGTTTGAATTGAAATTGTGAAATTTGACACTGCTTCAAGATTACTAGTAGTGTCAATCATGGCATGAAGCTTTATGTTGAATGCAAATACTTATACAATCCCCTACCATGAATCAAACAAAGAATGCAAAAAATATCTTCATGGATGGAAGTAAAACCATGGAAAACAGTATCTTCTACTGAATGACCTTAACACAACAAAATATCTTTTAGAAAGCTACTCTAAGATTTGTCCAAGAAAATTTGTTGAAGGGAATATACAATTGAGGTAGAAATCTTCCCTTGCAAACTTCTAACTAATTCTATAATTATTTAGTTGATTAGAAGACAAAATGAATAGAAGTATCTTTGCAACCACATGCTCCATTTGGTAGAAGGTCAATGAGAAGAAAGGGGTCCATCCTTCAAATTGAATCTTAGCTTACTAGTTTAAAAAAGAGCATCATTACGGCTTCATCCTAAGATCTGAAGTGCACGGATCCATGCGTTAAAATATCAATGAGCATTATTTTATGTTAATGATTTCCCAATACCAATTTGTTGTCGAAACATTGCAATGTATAGGATTTAAAACCCTTTATGAGTCTTGCTAACCCAAAAAATCCCTCACTTAGATCTACATGGCCTACACCAACCAAGGACACCCATTCACAACCCTCCATTAGACCCCCACACCCTCAAAAAGGCTTAAGGATGAAGAAAAGGGCTTAAAAACCCCAAAAAGGAGCCTAAATAACTCTCCTAGGGGCTAAAGCCTCCAAAAAGGGGCTAAAACCCCTCAAAGGAGCCTAAAACCCCAAAAGGAGCTAAAGTTAGGGCAGAAGGGGCTAAAATCCCAAAAAAGGGGCTAAAGCCCAGACCAAGGGCTTAAAACCCTAAAACCCCAGAAAAGCTATAAAAGGGGGGTGGGGGGTCACTCTCAAACAACTTCTCCCTTGCATAGTGTTATGCTACTCATGGATGCCTTGAGACCCTTTGTCTCTCAAGCCACCCACACTCCCTCTCCTCCATCTCCATTGTGCCATAGCTCCCCCATCCAAGAGAGGTGCTTCTTCAAGCCAGGGCATGGTGGCCCAATTCCATCAAAGAGAAGGTATACCAATGTTGTTTCTTGCATTTGCTTTAGTATTTTGTAGTTTTTTCTAACCCATTTTTGTTTGCAAGTTTGTTTATAACATGTTTTTACAGGTATTTTGTTTCTAATAGTTGTTTGCAAGTAGCCAAGGTGAAGCCCTAACTGTGTTTGCAGAGGGGTTCACGGCCATTTTTCTTTCTTGCTCTTTGATTTCTGTCCATTCCATTTTCTTTCTGTATTTTCCACACGTAGGAACCTACCCTTCTGTCCTATAGATAGAAGGGAGCCATTCCTGCCCCTATAGTAAGGAGAAATCCCTGCTACAGAATTGGCGACCATACCAGGTCAATCCCACAGGATCCTTGGTTCAGTTTTTTCAAATTTCAAGTTTTTTCAGTTTATTCCCTGGTTTTAGAAATATCTTGTCAAATCTAGCTTAGATCTAGTTTATTTCTAGTTTTTATTATTGCCGAAGCCTCTGGAAGGAAAATCCGAGTCAGTTTGGCCACAGTACAGGTTACTGTCGGTCGGATCTGACTCAAGATCAGAAAAACCCCAAATCTAGGGTAGGTCACACTTATCAAGCCTAAACAGGGGATGAGGTTGCTCTTTTAGGCCTCATAGGCATGACCAAGTCGCCCTTTTCCCCTCAAAAGCTGCGACTTCACTCAGACAGGCAGACCGCTTCTGTCTGTGAAATCTGTGCGACCCCCTCGCCCTTTTCTGAAAAAAATTCGCGACCCCCTCGTCGAAATTGACCTGAAACGTGCGGTCTATCAATCAGTACTTAATTTTCAGTTTAATAGGGACTGTCAGTGTAGCTTAGTTGCCTCTATCCAAGCACAGTAGTATAATTTCTGTTCCTATTTCAGTTTATTGTAATTGCATCAACAAACAAAGTGTAAACTCAAAATAAAATTTAATGGCTTAATTAATGAATGTAGCTTAACTAAAATTGACATAAAATTAACAGTCTTGTTTACCCTTCCTCCTCTACCCAGTCATCACCCTTTGGGGTATTCTTGGATATGACAAAGGGCATAGCTCGTATAGTCCTAGGCCCTTCACTGAATATTGTTCTAAACCATTAAAAATGGATGACCTAGAAGGTAGAGGGGGTAGAGAAGGAGGGCTTCTCACAGTGCTAAGCATCCTCCTTGTTGACCAACCTTGCATGTGGGAGGTGACCTGTGGATCTACGGATGGGCCTAGTCCCATTGTGTTGAGAGCCCAGCACCTTCTCTTGGTCTAAGAGGAATATAAGTGTAAGGTAGTCATTTAGTTAGGCTGTCACATTTAGGGTTAAAAATGTATCTGTTTACAAATTTCTGATTATTCACTGCTTGCACAACAATGATATGAACTCTGCCACAATACGATGAATTCATAAACCATTTGCAGCCACATGATACCAGAAAGACAGAAAAACAAATACACCATACCAAGTAATCAACCCAACTCAGTTCATGACGCTGAGAAAGCCTTAAAATTTATCAATTTACACTAAGTTCAAACAAATCTATAGTCTTTGAGGACATAAGTCCCTAACTGCTTCAATCGTGGGAAGTACTTGGGCTCAGCCCAGAAAATCATTGTGAGGAGTACCACGGGAACCCCAAAGTAGCTAGCCGTTGAGAGGAATTGTCAAGCGAAACGGGCAATGACCCCCACCGATTGAGTAGAAACGCCCATGAGGCAAAATCCAAGCGCTGTCTTCTGGCAGTCTTGGTGGCCAAGTGACCACCTACAGCCAATAGGAAGCCATTGAAACCGGGGTCCAAACATCATTCCCATCAGTTTGATAAGCATCTAACACAATTGATCCCCCACGCTCTTCCTCGCGCCTAAGAGGCGAACCACCACCATTTGGGGCATTAAACTGACACTGTCGAAACCATTCTCAGCGATCCCCCACACCATCAGAAGGCCACACAACCTCTGATTCAGATTCAGACCCATATCAGTCTGAACCAGATCTACATACCGCACCATCAAGCCTCATGGTTGGTTCCAACTCGGATCCATTTTCCATCATAACCATAGCTAGTGGACCCATGTCCACACCACAAATCATCGCCAACAACCCGGTAGGTGGCCCCAGCATAGTCATGCAAACTGTCATTAGTCGGTTGCCACCACCCATAGTAACCACTCAAGCTATTCCACCTGCAACACTTGCAGGCAGTGGACCTTCCATATACACTGTCCCTCCTATCACACAGGGGGGCAGTGCCCCTTCCACATACACTGCGCCTCCAATCACACAGGGGGGCAGTGCCCCTTCCATATACACTGCCCCTTCTGTCACACATGGGGGCAGTGGACTTTCCATCCACACTGCCCCGCACACCACACTTGGGGGAATTTTCCCATCTACAATGGCACCACTAACACCCTCAGCTATGCAGGTACATTATGCACCTGCAAACCCCACCACCATCCCCCCCCCCCCATCTCACATAAAACTGGGTTCAAATCTGCCTTTCATGGCTCGTCTTAACTTGCCTGATTTGGCTCGATTGACAAACAACCCCATTTGCCATCAAGCTTTTTGGCCTCCAATTCCAACTAAGCTACCATAAAACATTCCCAAGTTTGAAGGCAAGGCAAAGGAATGTCCCCAAAACCACATTATGACATTCCATCTATGGAGCTCATCCAACAACATCGTAGACAATTCCATCAAGCTGAGGCTATTCCAACGCACCCTTACAGGTGCTGCGGCCAAATGGTACATTGAGCTACCGCAGGCCAAGTACCCGGACTTCAACTCCCTAGCTTTCATGTTCCTACAGTATTTCCAACTCCCTGTCAGATATGACGAAGGGGTGGAGATCCTATTATCCTGTTGCCAAAGCAATGTGACACATATAACCGACCACATCCATGAGTGGTGGCAACGTCGTAGCCTATGTAAAATCCAACTTGACGATGAAATCTTCTTGGATTGGTTCCTCAAGACCTTGCTCCCACCCATAGCAAAGGACATCGCATCTGAACGTCCCCAATCCGAAGAGGAGGCCATACTGAAAGCCCAACAGTTTGACCTGATCTACGCTCAGTCTGGATATCTGTACACCATCATTCCAGACGCTTCTCGTCCTAGTACCTCCTACCATGATGCATTGAGGGCATCCCATGCTGTAGATGGCATCATAGGCTCAGTCTCCCAACAGCCGCAGCACCGTCCGACACCACCTGGAGCTCCACCACAACCAAGCAACACTGCTAGTGTTGCTTACCAGAACCAAGCTCCTGACTACACAAGAATGATGTCCCAGTCCAGAGCAACAAATTCCTACGCACAACCTGCACCATCGTAGCAGGCTCAAACCATGGCTTGGCCAACATAACAGTATGCGGGGAAAATTCCCACATTTGTGGCACCGCCACCCCCACAAATCTACTACACACCACCAATTCAAGCAATTCAAGCCCCCGCCCCCGCTCCACCCGCTCCGTTGGGACAAGTGTTCATACAACAAAACCATCCCAACTAGCCTACCCCCAACAATCAACAAGGGAAAGCTAGAAATAATTGGCCCCGGAACCAAACCAATAACCAACCTCAGGGAGGCGATCAACAACCAAACCCTCCCAATAATGCCGCAACAAACCGACCCACCCAAAACCCCCCACAACAGAATGCACCAATACGCAACGCCCCATTGCGCACAAACCAACCATGAACACTCTGTGATGTTTATGGGCACTACACATTCGAGTGTCCCCTCATGGGTCACGCTAAGCAAGCCATTCAGAACGAAGTTCAACAGGCTGCCAATGCTGCAAATGAATCCCAACCAAACCCGACACCACAAGGACCTCCTCCTATGGTACTTCAAAACCCACTACCAGTCCAAGGATTGATGGCAACCGCTCCCCCTCCCCAGGCCAATCCCAACGCTCTTGGGGCACCTCCCATGGTAGAAACATGTGTCCACCATCTACTAGCCATGACGACTGAAGAGGTTAACCTACAAACCAGACAAAAATAGTACCGTACCACTACCGAACCCGCTAACACATCAGCGACATCTACGTCCAAAACAGTCAACCTACCTCGTCAATTACCCCCATTACCTCACCCCCCCATACGCCAAGTGGCCAACAATGCCACAGCTAGAGTTGCTGTCAGCTATAGCATTGTGGATGATTTGGCCCAAACAATAATGGCCATGTCCGCTCTGGAGGTACTTAAAATGTGCCCAATGCAACAAAAAGCATTACTAGGTGCCCTTGGGGCCGTAGATCCCTCCAACTCCAAGTTGATCATGTTCGACATGGAGAATGGAGAACCACGCATGCCATTGACCATCACCTTCCAAATATCGGTATCTATCCGGAACTTGGTTGTGCACCAGTGCATAGTGGATGAGGGGGCATCCACGTGCATTAAGTCCACCTTAGTTTGGAAGAAACTTGGATCCCCAATTCTGCAACCATCGTCTACAACTCTGCGGGCTTATGATGGCCATCCCACTAAAGCCGAAGGAATCCTCCCCCATGTCCCCATCACATTAACCAGGAAGACAGTGCTGATCGACATAGAGGTCGTCAATGCTCAACTATACTATAACCTTCTCCTCAGAAGAAGTTATATGTATGCCATGAGAGCGATCGCATCAACTGTCTTCCGTCTCATGATGTCCCCCCATGAAGGGAATATTGTGACGGTTGATCAACTCACTTATCACGATCCACAAGGGTTAACAGTACCTTCCAACGTTATCCCTACCATCACCACCATTGAGCCACAAGGGACAACCACACATGCCAATATCCTCCATGCAATCAATACCATGCTTGACAACACACCAACCTCCCCATTGTTGAATGTGGGTCCTGGGTTGTTTGCCGATACCACCATGACGGCTCATTTCCCCTTAGTGTCACCACCACCAACACAAAATGAGACTGTAAATTTGTGCATGGTCTCATCCAGCACCACTGCACCCAAACAACAAGTGCAGCCGCAGCCCCAACCCCAACCCCAACAACGTCTACAGTCGTAACACCAACAGCAGTCGCAGCATTATCCGCAACAACAACATTTTGTGCAGCCGCAACCACAACCACATCCCCACATGCAACCAGCAGGGAGTTATCTGGGCTCATCACCAGTCCATACAATTCCCTTCCTCTTTCCCCTGCCTGGTGTCATGAGCAAGCCAGTAATGGCCACCCTCAACTTGCCCAACTTTACGTTGGGAATTCTGGTGTGGTATCTTGATCCACCATCTCAACCATTGATACCCTAGGTATTATTAACACCTGTGCAACCCATTGTGGTGGAGTCTCACCATCCACTCGGCTCGCAAAAGCCAACCGCCGCACCCGCACCCGCATCGCCCCACCCAAAAAGGGCCAGGGGCAAGAATGTGAAACCTACCGCAGAGCCGTGACAAGTCCCGCCTTGTGTCGTCTACGAACAACAGGGCCACCCAACTCAGAATTGCCTTGAAATCCTAGTGATCCGTGCGCATTTGGATGCCATGGAAACAAATGAAAACATCCCCATGGTTGAACTCCCAAACACGCCAATAGTCAGAAACAAGGCATTGAGAACAAACCATGCTTGCGCCCTCTGCAGTTTGTATGGACATTACTCTCACCATTGTCAAGAATTGCACTTTTGAATGGCTCTAGCCAACCTCCGTCAACATTCCTTGGAGTTTGAAATCACCTTGATCGAAGAAGTTCACCCCCCACTGCCTTCTTCAGACACCATGTCCATGTAATGAATATAAAATAAATTATTAAATAGATTAGTTAATTATGGAAGGGTGTGACCCTTCACGCTCAAAGCCTATAAAGGCGAGCCTCCATTGTACATTTTACCCATCATCCAATATATATTTACTATTCATATTCATTATTACAATGATAGTCGGATTCGACTAACAGACAACCAGATACGGTTGCTCCATTTGGTATCAGAGCTCGGATTCGACTCCTTTGACCTGAGCTCGGATTCGGCTCCTTCATCCCCTACTTAAGCTCGGACTCGGCTCATCATATTTTTTTATTTTTCCGCTGCTCCATTTCACTGCCTATCACTTAATCCGAAGTATTGCCAAAAATAAAATAAAACAAAACAAAAACAAAAAACCTACTTCCTCCAGCTCCAGCCTGAGTGTTCCACCCTCGCTCTCCCCGGTGCTCTTCCCTTCTACACTCCCCACTGCTTGTGCTGACCCGACCCCTCCGCCCTCTCCAACTCCCAACCCCTCCAACCTCCGTTCTTCCCCGGGCCTCCTCCACTCTTCCACCTCCATTCTCCACCGCTATGCACCCATTCACCATGTGACCCTCCTATCTTCCATCCACTCTCTAACCTTCATTGTCCTCCTCCCTGCGTCCACCAGCCCAGCCCTCAGCTCCGTCTACTCCTCTGCGCGTCCTCCCACCCGCGTCCAAACTTCGCCCTGCGACCGCCACCATCGTCCTTCCTCGCCCTCGTCCTCATCCTCCTTCCTCACCCCCATCCTATTTCCCTTCTATGCTCGCTACTCCCTCCAATCCAGGCCATTGCTCCAATGCCTCCATGCGTTGCACCCTCCCATCGCCCACACATTGCTTCTCTTCCCCCTACGTGCCATATATCAGCCTCCACTCCACGATCCTGCAAAAGAACAAAGCCAAAAAAAAGGGTTATCTTATAACAATATAACATAAGATCATATACTGTTTTAATATATTATACTATAATATATTAATAATTATATATTTTAAAAAAAATCATCAAATATTGTAGTTATTATAATATAAATAATATTATAATATTTGCTTTAAAAAAAAACTATATACAAAATATAGTTTATGAAAAATAAAAATAATAACAATAATATTAATTAATTAATATATTATTATTCAATTCACCTCAAAAGGCCAAAATAGTGCTGAAACACACACCTCCGTATACAAGGTCCAAGACCATGGAGGAACTGAAAGAGAAGATCGATAAAATGGAGAAGGACATAAAGTCCATTGCTGCTAACCAAGAAGGCTTGAAGGAAAAGATGCAAAATAACAATACATTACTCAAAAACAATCTTGTTTTGGTAGAAAAAAGGTTTGACGACAAACTTGACATCCTGAGCGAAAAACAAAAAAACATGGATGACAAAATGAGTACCATAATGCAAAACATAAACACCTTAACACAAAACATGAACACCATGACACATAACCGGAATACAATGATAGGAATGTTACAAAAAATAAGGTTTGGTACAAACCATATCAGCAGCTCAAATATGTTGGACCAGTATGTCAACAAAAATGAGAGAAACCAAGTCGATCAAGACAATAAACAAGATAAGGAGACAAACTATCTTAGGAATAACCAAAATACCAATAATATAGTTGATAAAGATGAGCTCGACCAAGATCATAATGGGATTCAAGCCAGTATTGTTAATAATAAAGACGATCCATACAATGAAAATATATGTATCCTACAGTATGCCAAGGAATCCAAGTCAGACAAATCAAATACCATAGATTCATATTCTACCTTAACTGTTTTACCACAGTCGAGAAACCAAAATGTAACACTACCTGGTGACTTTGAGTGTGAGAAGCCTCAAGAGACACCACTTCTCGAGATAAATCATAAAGATAATAAAAGGAAAACATTACGTAATGACATCCTAAGTATCGTGGGACAAGAGATTTCTAAAACAAAGTTTGATATGGTCAGTCACAAAAATGTTCCTCATATTCATGTCCATGGAAAACAGGACAACAATAATAAACAGAATGGAGTACAAATTCAAGTAACAAATAAAAGGAAATTGACAAAATATGGTGTAAAGAACAAGCACATACCTAATACAAGTTCTAAAACAAAAGACATAAAAGAAGCAATGACGTTGTTTCAATACAAAACAAAAATAAAAAGACAACAACAATAATCTAAGCTTTGAGGACAAAGCTTCCTTAAAGGGAGTGGCAATGTAACGAATATAAAATAAATTATTAAATATATTAGTTAATTATGAAAGGGTGTGACCCTTCACGTTCAAAGACTATAAAGGCGAGCCTCCATTGTACATTTTACCCATCATCCAATATATATTTACTATTCATATTCATTATTACAATGATAGTCAAATTCGACTAACGGAAAACCAGATACGGTTGCTCCAGTCCATTTACATGATGTCCAGTTCAACTGACCCACTTATCTCCACCTCCAACGACGGTCCATCAGATCTGTCTCTTCATTGCTTCAGCAACGATGAGGAGATACTTGAAGCTTTGACTGCCCCGAAATACCCATGGGATGACATGCAACATCGCTCATTCTTCCTCCCGGAAGAACTTGTGTTTCCGTCTGACCAATTTTTCGTGGAGACCAAAGATTTCATCCATGGGAAAGTCGACTGGTTCAAGAATCCCATCCCAACACCAGACACCTTCGAATAAGGGAACATGGCCAACATTTCACCCACCAACAAAATTGACATCTCAACCAATCCTGAGATTGTTGAAGAAATCATGCTGGGGGCATCTTGCTCCCCAAAAGAGGTCGCTGCCTACAAATCTCTCTTCCAAGAATTCTGTGACATCTTCGCTTGGTCGTACACTGAAATTCTTGGCTTAGATCCATCCATCGTGGAACACCACATCGACACATGGCCCGATGTGGCACCCATACGCCAAAAGTAACGGCCCATTCACCCTTCCAAAGTGGCCACGATGAAAGCCAAGATAGAGAAGCTGTGCACTGTCGGCTTCATCTACCCCATTTTGTACACCACTTGGGTTTCTAATCATGTTCCCATGAACAAAAAACATGGTACCATTCACGTTTGCACAGACTTCCACGACCTCAATAGGGTGTGTCCCAAAGACAACTTCCCAACGCCCTTCATCGATCAGATCATTGATGCATCGGCTGGGCATGAGGCCTTTTCCTTCATGGACATATTTTTTGGCTATAACCAAATCCAGATTAAGAAAGAAGACCATTACAATACATCATTCACAACCCCAAACTGCTCATGGAGGGTCTCTAGGTGACCAAATCTAGAAAATAAACCACCAAAAAGATGAGATTCACCGAGAGCTCTTACCTGCAAGTCGCGACACTCGAAACCATCGGTTGGATCAAGAGAAATTAGTACATGAATATTTAGGGCCTGCCTCTCCAACTCCATAATGAATAGTGATAATGACACCTCACCAAGTGGACCCCACGCTTATATAGGCCCCATTTGACCTAATTTCTTCCGATCGACATAACAGGACCATACAGACTCTATTTGAGACCCCGTTTGTGCCACTGGTTTCAGAATTCCATGCTCTATCTCTTTATGAGACCATCGTCTCATGTTTAATAATAAATTTTGGGACCATTTCCCACAATTTTCCTTGATTTACGAGCCACAACATGATGATACAAGTGTCCACAGACATGTACTTGTATCTCTCATGCCTACCGCTATTCATGTGGGTTTTCTGGCCACCGCCCATTAAGGGTTACCATTTTTTCTTCTTGTTTTGTATTTTAACACATAGTTGTCTTCTTTATCCACCGCACCTTACGCGGACCTCTAGACCATTGTCCACAAAACAATTTATTTTTCTTGTACATATTTGGCATATAAGTGCCCCCGGACTTGCACTTACATCACATGTAGTCAAGTCTGTCCACCGCAACACACACACACCCTCTCCTGACCTCTGTCTGAGAGCCACCTCAGTTTTTGTGCCTCTGTCCCACCGACTCGTGAGCCTTTACTACGATCTATCCCACGCATGTATTGGTATGTTTGAGAGCCTTTTGCTCCGTCCATACTGCACGGATGACCTTTGGATCACTGTCCATCGTCCCGACATGGGGCACCACCTGTGCCACTGCAATCGGTTGACCATACTGGAGTTTTGTTTAAGCTCTTATCTGACTCCTTAAAATAATGAAAATATAGCCGAGTGCAGCTGCTTCCTTTCCTGCTCACTAAAGTATAGGAAAGGGCATCTACATCGTCTCATTTACCTCCTTTTGCGGACCATGTAGACCATCAATTGAAAAGGACCACCTTAGCGTATTTAAGGCAAGATCGTTCCCCTTTGCATACTTTTATGCTTTCTCGGGTAGAGGGGCCGCACTTTACGAAAAAGCTCACCATGGGCTATCGTTAAGCTCTTTTCCAGCCTTCTCATCAAGAAAATATTGCCGAGCAAACTTGGTTTCGTTCATGCTCATAAAAGTATCTGAATGACCATCCAGTCAGTATAGGTTTAACCTTTTCTGGCCTGATTGGACTACCAACAATAAAGAAGTCTCTCATCCCCCAAAGGATGGGCGAGATCTCCTATGTATACTTTTATCCTTTTTCAGGCACAGGAGACTACCAACAAAAAAGAGCCCCCACTGGAGTCTTCTTCGTGCTTTCAGAATCTCTAAAATTGAAGGCACCATCGAGCATTTACTTTCTCAGGCTCGCCAAAAATCCACGAGATCGTACCACAACGGTGTCCCTAGACACCACCCCATAGAAAACAGTTTGGCAACATTCCCACATTGGGTTGCCTTTGTTCAGAGTACTCTGCAATGTGTCTTCCTTGGATCCCATCAGAATCAAAAGTGTCCACCTCCTCCAAGTATTTCCTATCCACAGTGACATTCCCGGTATTACAGCTATGATCCCATTCCCATGAGTCAGTTTCATTTGCTTCCTACTCCGCCCTACCATCATACTCTAAACAAAGTAATTTTGAGTCTACTATACTCCCCCTACCCCTATTCAACTATTTCCCTTCCCCCTCCCCCCCCCCATTTCAATGGGCCATTCCGCAGATTGTCTCACACCTTTCGGTTATCTCCCTCGTGCTTCTGGTCACGGAAACACCATTGCCTTGACTAGGGGCAGGTCTCCCTCTATCGATGACAAAACACATATTCCAGAGGATAGACCCAGAGATCCCTGTATCTTGGTTTCATTAGCCTCATTGATGAGTTCCTTGGACCACTTCAGAGGAGTCCTTAGTGCCTCTCGGGATGGTTGTTTCTCATGTGCTCGACTCCAACTACATCATCACACCATTGATATTTGTACAGGGTTTGATCCGCACAGTACTTGGTCGAAGACCCCGGATGTCACCCGACTCTAACACATTGATAAGTCCACTCAAGGGACCTAAACAGGTTATGTCCCTTGTGATTTCCGGGTTGCATTGGAGACAGTGTTCATAAGTCCCAGCAGTGCTTTGATATACCTTTACGATTGATGCAGCATACTTGTACCACAAAGACTCTAACTCTCAATCAATGAGACCATACATCTATGTACCATTCCAGATCCAGCACACCATCAGTCATGAAGATATAGCATTCCATGAGAATGCCATGGGTCAAATGTATCAGATCAGCATTGTATTCAGCCTCACATTGAGGCAACCATAATTGTATCATCAGTTGTATATGATCGGCTCTTGTATTTTAGAGCATAGATCAAATTATTCTTTTGACATTGTCATGAGCATGGGGATTCCTGCCTCATCCATATACATGTCACACATTATTTCTATCTCACCCATTGATGGGAACCATATTAATACAAAAACCAAAAGCCACCATGCCCTAGCCCTGAAAGCACCACCTCTACGCAGCAAATCCTATGATGTCCATCAGCCATACGATGAGCTCCTGCCCTCACACATCAGGGGGCAATCTGTTAACCCAAAAAATCCCTCACTTAGCTCTACATAGCCTACACCACCCAAGGACACCCATTCACGACCCTCCATTAGACCCCCACACCCTAAAAAAGGCTTAAGGATGAAGAAAAGGGCTTAAAAATCCCAAAAAGGAGCCTAAATAACTCTCCTAGGGGCTAAAGCCTCCAAAAAGGGGCTAAAACCCCTCAAAGGAGCCTAAAACCCTAAAAGGAGCTAAAGTTAGGGCGGAAGGGGCTAAAAGCCCAAAAAAGGGGCTAAAGCCCGGACCAAGGGCTTAAAACACTAAAACCCCAAAAAAGCTATAAAAGGAGGGTGGGGGGTCACTCTCAAACAACTTCTCCCTTGCATATTGTTATGCTGCCCATGGATGCCTTGAGACCCTTTGTCTCTCAAGCCACCCACACTCCCTCTCCTCCATCTCCATTGAGCCATAGCTCCCCCATCCAAGAGAGGTGCTTCTTCCAGCTAGGGCATAGTGGCCCAATTCCATCAAAGAGAAGGTATACCAATGTTGTTTCTTTCATTTGCTTTAGTATTTTGTAGTTTTTTCTAACCCATTTTTGTTTGCAAGTTTGTTTATAACATGTTTTTGCAGGTATTTTGTTTCTAATAGTTGTTTGTAGGTAGCCAAGGCGAAGCCCTAACTGTGTTTGCAAAGGGGCTCATGACCATTTTTATTTCTTACTCTTTGCTTTCTGTCCATTCCGTTTTCTTTCTGTATTTTCCACACATAGGAACCTACCCTTCTGTCCTATAGACAGAAGGGAGCCATTCCTGCCCCTGTAGCAAGGAGAAATCCCTGCTACAAGTCTGAGACCATAATGTCCATATGTTTTATTTGCCTACATAGATTTGTTTTGAAATACATGGCTTTATATTTCTTTACAATTTAACCACTTTAAAATCCCAATAGACACCCCACTATTAGCATTTGTCAAAAACTGTTGAGTCATTCAATGTTGTTTTGAGGGGTGCCCCTGTTATAGGATTTGCTACATCACCATTATAATTTTCAGTTAAACACTTATCTCACTCAAAATCTTTTGAATAACTTGTTTAAATAGACTGGCTCATCATGTTTTATATATCAGGAAATAACTTGCTTGATGGGCTTGTTAGATGTTCACTTGTTTATAAATGGTTATATATTGCAAAGGCACCAAAGCATCACTTGCAGTTTTTTTCTCTATCTGATGGAAAATATTACAATTATTTCCAATTGGGTTATACTAGGTATCAATTGATGCATCATTAAAAGTAAACTATAAAAAAAATTGGTGTGCTTATAAGAGAGAGCAACAAGAAATGCAATGTTATTGGATGGGCTTGCAATCTATAACTAGCTAATAAGCAAGAACTTACAATGAAAAATGACGCTAGTGGATGATGATGTAATATGTTAGTCCTTGTTGTATGGATGATAAGTAATAGTGATACTTTATAATCCTACCATTATATGAGGTTTTTTTTAGTATAGATACGAATGAAACAATAAACCCTTGATTTTAGTAAAGAGGGGAATGCTATTAATTATTAGGAAGAAAGTCTTAAGTTTATAGGAATCTGAGTGATTATGATTGACTTGTTGGATTTCTCTTACTAGAATATCAAGAAGGACCAAGAAACATTAAAAACTCTTTTCTTTGCATGAGTTTACAATTCTTGTTTAAAATCATTTTTCTATGTTGATAATTTCCATGTTCGATTGTTTTTCCTAGTAGCACTTAATTGTTTATGTTAAGTTTATGATTCTTTGATGTTCTAATGCAAAGATTGTTGCAATGATTAGTCTGGGGGGTTGCCATTGTTTCAGTCTTTAAAAACATTGCAATGGCATCGGAGGATGGGAGTTTTAGTTTAACCAGATGCAGCTATGAAAGGGAAGGACCATGGAATGTTGAGAACATAATGCAATGCCAAATTGTCATTGATTTTATTATTGTTGTAGCTTACTTTTTCATCCCTCTTGAACTTTTATACTTTTTGAGTTGTTCTATTGTCTTCCCATTCATATTGGTTATAGTTCAGTTTCGAGCATCCATTGTGCTTTGTGCTTTGTGGGTTAACTCACTTTATCAATAGTTGGACATATGGCCCTCACTAGTTATTTCACATTGAGACATATGGGCTTCACTAGTTATTTAAGTGTAATAATTAAAACTCTTGTTGGTTTTTAGAGGTAAAAAAAATCCGAACATGTTTCTTCAGGTGGTTATTCATACTAGATATCATGTGTTTTGTACTGGTCAATAGTGTTTTGTTGAGAACATGCAAAAATAGTCTTTTTTGCAACAATGAAGAACACTACAAAATAAACTATAATCCATAGAAGAAATCATTTGGAAGTCTAATTTCATTAATACAACATTCCCTGCTAAAATGAATAAGCCTTAAGTAGCCCTTTGCATTTTAGCATATCAAAATAGTGAAGCAGTATTTTGAATGTGGAATAAGATAATATGAAGATTCAAGAATGAATATGTCTGGTTTATTTTGCTTTCCATTAGCTAGTCAATGTATGGCAGTTGAGCATTTTCTGTCATGAGTGCTTAGACTGCTTTTGAGGGGAATTGTCATTGTTTTGTTACTCTTTTCATAATTGTTGTGAGTGATCCAAAATGCCCCTAAACCACAACCCAATGGATTTTTTATTTTCTAAGGAGAACCTCATTGGAAACGAAATAGATGCTTTCCCATGTTTGTGGACAGCATTCCAAGTAAACATCTTGTGGTATACTAATGTGCCTCAGCCAAGGGGATTTAAACTAGGCCCTTGTTGCAACCATACTAGACAAATTCCTAGCAACATTGGTGACAAATGGTTAGCTAAACCTTGGGCCACAACCTAATCGACTTGTGTGTACCATGTTTAAAGTTAAGTTTGATTAATTCATGGATAGCTACACAGAGGATGTTTTAGCAGTGGGTTTATCATTTCATCCCTTTCTTTTCTTTGTTTTATATTGGTGTCAATTTTTATGGTTTTGCTTTGTGATGGTTTAGGACTTGGGTTAAAAATATTAGGTACATTTGGATATAGCCATTATGTAAAATTATTGTGGAATTCGACTAAATAGGCTTATTTTTGGTACAAACCATTCCACTATGTCAAACCACATTTTGGTGGCCTATCCAGCTGTTGATGTATTTGTAACTTCGGAATGTATTCACTTGTATATCTTATCTATTGTATTTCATTGTACCCCGATGTTCCTATCGGGAGAATCATTAATGTAATCAAGTCATGTAAATTCATAGAGATTAACCCTCCTTTGTAAGTCGGGGCAAAAGTCCCCACAGTTGAGGGGTACTAGGGTTATTAGACTCTCCTAGTGAGGTCGGCCCTAGTGAGTAATTGTCAAGTGGAAAACTAGTATAAATAGAGAGTGAGACTCTCTATTTGAAACACACACTCACTCAACTGTAGTGCATGAGTGAGAGAAGAGGAGCTCGCATAAGTGAGAGAGAGAACAGCTGTCAGAGATCATCTGCATGTATTTGGGTTTTACTTTCGCCATTGCTGCTCATTCTATATCTGAGGAAGTTGTGGGGTTTTATCCTTTACAGTTTACCCGAGGAAAACTCTTTGTGTCTCTTTTCTCTTGTGATTACTATTATGCATGTTATTCTCTTAGATAAGATCCTAAGATCATATTGATTAAATGATAAAAGTCTAACATGGTATTAGAGCTAAATTGAGAAGAAGACACTATGCAGCTGCAGAAGCTATGGCTTATTACTTTGTGGGTCTCTATCCACAGATCATCATTAAAAGGAGGCTATGCTAACTCTCCATTGAAGGGTGTGTTTTTCGGTCGAAGCAAAATTTAATTCCGGGCATTTTCAGTTTTTGACCTCTCACTACTGCGGGAAATTAGGGATTTTCATAGAAGAGGAATTCTTGAGTAAGACCAGCATAGGATTACTCTCCTCAAAATCAAAATTTAGAGACCAAGATCGAGATTTTTGGTTGGGTAAAACTCCAGGAAATTCAAACCCTAGTTTGACCCCGAGACCTGAAAAACATTAAAATACTAAACTTGGCAGTTTTGGTAAATTCGCATATATCAATATTGGAGAAGGTTCAAGAGCCAAAAATTTTACAGGATGGAGATAAGTTCCTGATGTACCCTGTGTAAAAATTTCAGCCTCAGATTCGCTATATTCTGGGAGATACGATTCCTCCAAATTAGGGTTCTAGCCTCTTCCAGGATTCATCCCTATACAGGACACCTAGGGATAATTGCTATATCTTGGGATACGAAGGTCCAAATGAAAATTTGCAAGACATTCCAGATAGGGAATGGACTTTACTTCAGTGGTTAAATTTTTATAACCCGAAGATGAAACAGTGACACATGGCAGTCTGTACAAGTTCGCCATGTTGAATAGTCCTGAAATAAGTCACATTGGGAAAAGTTTCATAAGTCCCAATTGGTGAAACAAATTCCACTCAAACATGTCGTTTTGGAAAGACTACAAATGAGGCTAACATAGTATGAAATTTCATAGATAGAGGAGCAGTACTTTCAGAGATACTACAGAAACAATATCAGGAATGTCTGCTGAAGAAATTGGAAAAGGAGTACATTGGACAACTCAACTTGAAGAGGCCCATCTTTATATCCAATCAGAAGTTTGAGATTCCAAGTTTTGATAATAAGGGTTTCTCTGACAAACCCTAGATCAACCAGCTTCGGAACCAGGATGGACACCTCAAATCAGTAAGATCTAATTTTTTGCTATTTACAGTTGAGGTTCTCATCACACCAGCTTGTTGCCAATGTTGGTGAAGTTGAAAACTTCCAAGCAAGTATAGGATCTCACTGGTTCTTGAAGATAATGAATTGGACACCTACATAAGTGGAGAGGTTCCAGTTCTAGAGGGAGATGAGGCTAAAGCCTTACACAAGAAGAACTTAGTCAAGGCCAAGAGGATTATTGTTGATTCTATCACCTTCTACCACAAGTGTCTTCCCTTAAGACATCTAAAGAGATGTTTGAGTCCTATACCAAGCTATTTGAAGGGAAGAATATAAATCGGAAGAAGTATAGGAACTCCATGATCCTTGAAGAGATTGAATTGGATCAGTATTTCAGTAAGAAGGGTCTAGGAGCCAGAGGGAGATGAGGCTAAGGCTAGATCCAAGAGAATTATTGCAGATTCTATTAAATATCATATCATCCCTCATGTGTCATCCCTGAAGACACCAAAAGGAAGTGTTCTATGATATGACGAAGGAGTCGAAGAAGAATAAGATACTATTATAACCACCTTGAATGGCCTCCCAGGATCATGGGACTCATTCATTCAAGGAATGTGTGCCAGAAGGAAGTGATTACCTTCACCAGACTCTAGGAAGAGTACACACAAGAAGAAGCTCAACTCGTAAAAAGAGAAGAGAAAATGGGAGCAACTGAAGATTAAGCTCTCACAATCCAGAGAAGATCCCTCAAGTGATGAGGAATATGAAGGACTCAACTCTTGAAGAACCTCTTATCCATCTTATCATTTGGATAAGAAATGGTGTTGTTATGAATGAAGAAGATGATGAAGCTGAAGGCTCAAGAAGGATTCTACCCATGAAATGAGTAAAGATAAGTATTCAATTGTCATTACATGATATTACTTTGTTATGCATTTGTTTATATTCAATTAATGTGTTATGCATGATAGAATGTTTGCATTAATGATAGTATACTACTAATATGCATGTGATGGGTAAGTAGCCCATGGTTCTATACAACTCTCCATTGCTACTTATCTAGAATGAAACCTATTTGCTGACATATTGGATTAGTGCACAATCTCAATGATGTCATGGTAGAGACGGAAGGCATCGAGAAATTCTTCATGAGATATGGATGAGTGTTGTATTGGCTAAAATAGTTGCATGATTATATCTTGATGCATAAGAATTTTCCATTATGAATATGCCTTATGAAATTTTTCTAACCATACAACTAATGCATTTGACTAGTAGGAAAGATCGTGCACAATCGCCTACAAGAAAAGAAGGATGAGACTTGTTCCAAAGAACAAGTGACGACAGTTCAAGATTCACTCTAATAATCCAAAATGAAGAATGATGACTAGAATGCGATGATGAAGAATTGAAGGGAAGTACTTAGTATCTTCCATATGGATCTACAAAATACAACATGCAGTAGATGAAAACATCATGGGATACAAGGCAATATTCGTAGCACGAGGCTTCTCACAGAAAGAGGGCATAAACTACGAAGAGACATTTGCATCCACTGGGAGTTGAGATGCATGACAACCAGACTCATGTGTGCAAATGAAAGAATTCCTTGTACGAGATCAGAAGGCACCCATGGGATAACACCTCCATGAGGAGCTTGAATATCACCTAGAGTGATGAAGATCTTAACCTTTGCTACAAGGTTGAAGATGAAATCCAATAGAGGATGACAAGCTCATAGATGGGTGCGAGAAGAACCTTTCAAAAGGTTCAAGATAGAGGATCTTGGTATCAAGTGACCCTAGATGGATACATAGAATATTAGTAGTAGAGGAAGCTACTTGTCACTCCCATATAGAACACATAGAGTACGAAAGGCAGATGGCGAATGATGCTTCGCTTCAGAGGGAGTTACTGTAAAAGATCCTGAGGTTCGACATGGTGCAACGGGATGGACAACTTACTCATGGATCTAGGATTTACTAAGATTAAAGCATATTCCAACCTTTGCTTCAAAGGTTGAAGGAAGAATACTAGTGATGCTCCTGTTATATGTCGATGACTTGTTCTTGAAAGGAAAAGAGGAACTCATTAAAGTTGCAAGAAGGAGACTTGCTGCCGAAGTTCGAGATGAAGGACTCGGGTATGATGCACTACTTTCTAGGCATGGAGGTGTGGCAGAGTGCAGATGGAATCTCCCTAGGACAAAGGAAGTATGCAGTGGAGATCCTAAAGAGGTTCAGGATGATGGACTGCAAGTTCGTGGCCACACCTATGGCATCGAACCTAAAGCTATTGAGTGATGCTTCATTAGAGACAGTTGATGCCATGATGTATTGTTAGATGATTTGTTCATTGATGTGCCTAAGGAATACAAGACTATACACATGATTTGTTGTGAACGAACTGAGCCAGTTTCAGACGGATGCTCACCTGGTTGTAAAGCATGCAGTGAGATACCTGAAAGGTACAGTTGAGTGTGGGATCAAGAAGACTAACCTGCATGGTTAGGTTGATTCGTATCGGCAGTGCCATTGATAGGAAGACCACTTCAAGGTGCTACTTCAGTATGGGATCAGGTGTGATTTCCTGGTTTAGCGGGATGGAGTCCTGCATGGCACTGAGTAGAGTCGAGGAAAAATATGTTGCCACTTGCTCAGATATTTGTGAGGTAGTATGGTTCTTTTGAAAGCTACTATTTGATTTGATTGATCTGACCTGCATTTTTTGTATGATGCAAAGAGGACCAGTGAAGCTCCAGTTTGTGATCCAGATCGATATCCCTTGAAAGAGGGAGTTGTAGCATAGCTGGTGAGACAGGTTGTCTGAGCATAAAATCCTAGTGAATCTCGTAGGTTGCTTAGATGTAATCAGTCCTGTAGGTTTTCCTCAGATATAATCAGTCCTGGTGAAGCTCCCAGGTTATCCTTGGACGTAATCAACCCTGATGTGATTCTATGCTAGAATCTTGGCATTCTCAGGGAGAATCTTGGTGTTGTCCGGATCGAGGTTCCTTCCAAGGGGAAGTGATGAGTCCATGAGCCTTTCTGACATGGTGGTAGGATTGGTTCCTCCCATGGTCAGATGTAAGTGTAGAGCCTTTCTGACATGGTGGTAGGCGGGGACTCCCATGGTCAGATGTAAGTGCAAATCCTTTCCCGAGATGGTAGTAGGTGTGTCCTACCATGTCGATGGATAAGTGCAGAGCCTTTCCTTGGATGGTAGTAGGTGTGTCCTACCATGTCGTTGGATGTAAGTGTAGAGCCTTTACCCGGATGGTAGTAGGTGTGTCCTACCATGCCGATGGATGTAAGTGTGGAGCCTTTCCTTGGATGTAGTAAGTGTGTCTTACCATGGCAGTGGATGTAAGTGTTGGAACCTTTCCCTGAATGTTAGTAGGTGTGTCCTACCATGACAGTGGATGTAAGTGTTGGGGCCTTTCCCTGGATGGTAGTAGGTGTGTCCTACCATGCCAATGGATGTAAGTGCTGGGGAATTTCCCTTGATGGTATTAGGTGTGTCCTACCATGCCAGTGGATGTAAGTGTTGGGGCCTTTCCCTGGATGGTAGTAGGTGTGTCCTACCATGCTAGTGGATGTAAGTGTTGTGGCCTTTCCCTGGATGGTAGTAGGTGTGTCCTACCATGTCAATGGATGTAAGTGCTGGAGCCTTTCCTGGATGGTAGTAGGTGATTCCTACCATGTCGGTGGATGTAAGTGCTGGAGCCTTTCTCAGATGGTAGTAGGTGTGTCCTACCATGCCGATGATATAAGCGCTAAAGAATAAGACCTACATGGACGTTAGGCCTACAACCATCATGAAAAAGGGTTGGCTCTGTAGAAATTCCTATGATGAGTAGAATTGAGAGATATCACCATTTTGCTTGAGATAGCAGGAGCAGTGATGATGATCCAGTTTGATGGTGATCCAATTTGATGATGATCCAGTAATGAAGACTTTTGCTGATGAACTGTGTCAAGAGAATACCTTCCTAGTTAAGAGGGAGTGTTGATGTATTTGTAACTTTGGAATGTATTCACTTGTATATCTTATATATTGTATTTCATTGTACCCTGATGTTCCTATCGGCAGAATAATTAATGTAATCAACTCATGTAAAGTCATAGCGATTAACCCTCCTTTGTAAGTTTGTAGTTGCAACACCTTCACTTATTTGTTGCTATTTAATGGCCTCATTTCATGCTCAAATATGTTTTTAAATGTTGGTCACAGGACATTGACAGTGGATGCCACATTTCTGCTATTAAAAATTTACATACACTGTCACAAAATGCTTCTCAAGTATAAAATATTGTCCTAAATATTAACCCAAAATATCTCATGCTTCAACAAAATTCAGAGCTCCTTAACTTAATGAATGACAACTAACATGTTGGTGTACATCTTGAGTGGGCCTAATGGTTAAGAATATGTGTTTCCTCCTTGGAGGTCACAGGTTCAAATCCAAGAGAGGGTAGAGTATGTACACCTTCATAGACTTAGCAGTTAAATTGTTGCATGGAGGCAGGTCACTTGTCCCACAAACAAGGGATCTCATACATCAAATTTGGTGTTTGGCCAGGCCATGATGTTAGAAATATATTATTATTATTATCATGTGTATATATATATATATATATATATATATGATAGGTCGTCCCTAGCATCCTCATTAAAAAATTGTCCCTATCAATAAAGATAAGTACAATACACATTAGGTTGGATCCAAGAAAATCACTTTTTAGGGGTGTCTTCTAGGCGTTCTTATTTTTTACTTTGTTGAGATGGCTGCTAGTAAATTTTCTACCCTATACTATTCATAAGAAAATAGAAGTCAAAAGCACCACCTCCATTAATAAATTCCTTGGTGCCATTTATTATATATTCCCCACTGCCATCCACTCGTGTTTCCAATGTATGCAGTGATGCAACATCACTCCTACTACAAGAAAATATTGTAGGGTGACGCAACCATAGTGAGGTTATCATTGGGCAAGGGCGTGAAGTGGGACCAAAATCTAAGCAATGATATTTTTGAGGCCATTATGCATTAGAAATTTAAGAAGGGCATGGTTGAAGAATGATTACCTATCAACAAATTTATCCATTGTCATTATGGTTTCCAATAACAAAACATCAACAAGGATGGAAGTAATCATCAACAAGAAGGAAAGTAATGATCAATATTAAGGAAAAATACCCAAAATAGGATCCTGCAAAGATTTTATCCAATGAATTGAAAATAATTTATGCTTAAACAATTCATTCTAAACCCTATTTTAACATCTACTTAAATGTCATTGTTATAGGCTTGAAAATTTACCCTTTCATGTTCCCTTTCCCTGAGGTGCTTTTTATAGGTCTGGCAATCTTGTGTAGTGATCCTCTTTCCTTTATCATCTCTCTTACCATCATCCTTAGTTCAATTTAGTCATTTATGCTCATCCTTGTCCAACAAACCCTACCCAACCACACCTTAGTGCATTAATATATTATTCATGTGTGTATTACTATCATTCTTGAGTCCTGACACTACTTGTGGATCTCTCCACATTGGAATAGTTGAGAGCATCACTTCTAATTACATGGTTTATTATTCAAGCCACACCCATTTAATAAAATCAAACTAGTGGTAGATACCTTGCTTTTGTTTTTTCTTGGTCCTTATCAATGGGCCCACTCCTTGTTGAGGACATCTTAGTACTTACATTGATCTTGGTTATTTGTCACGCGATCCACAAGAGATTGAGTGTAACAATCAAGAGGACAACTCACATTGTCACCTAGGCTGGATTCTTGATCTTGCTTTGTGGTGGTGCTTTTGCAGCCACAAGGGGGTCTCCTTGATGGATCTAAGGTCAAAATAAAATATTTTAATATTATCTTAGACCTCATATACAAAAATTATTTTGCTTCCTACTTCAAAAATGCAACTCTAAAAACAAATCAACAAACTAGAAAGGTAGAATGACACTTAAATAGGAGGTGTAGTATAGAATCTTGTGTAAGTTTGTTGGTTGGAGGTCAAATTTGCAAGAGTAAGTGCAAATTTGAACCTAATAATTGGTCAAATAAGCAAATAAAAGGATTAGGATGATCCTGAAGCACTCTCATGTCACCTCCGTTGGACTAGTGCCTTGAATAGTTGGGTTATGGAAGAAGGAAAAGAGGGAATTTGAAATGTAGAATTGATAAATCCTACTCTGGAAGTGAAGAAAATATCATAAACAAATAACAACACCAAGGATTGGTATGGTAGACTACAATCCACATGAAATATTTCTTTCATTGCCCAAAGAGAATATCTCTGCATTACCAATCCTGAAATTACATCCAAAGTTGGAAAATTCATAAATCAGCTATAAAGCTTAGGAAGAACATACTCTTCTATTGCTTTTAACTCTTCAATAAGACATTAAGGATGAATAATAGAATGGAAGAATCCAAAATACTAATCAACTAGTAAAATACTAAGTTCACCATCTCTTATAGATTGCGAATGGGAGATTGCATCAATGGTTCTCAGTAAGTGAAATAGGTGGAATGAAGAGTAGCCAAAGTGACTCCCATAGTGGTGTGCCTTGCATTATGGCATTGAATGTTGAATGGTAGATATATATGGAACTCTTCGTTTGTGTTACCGAGTGTCTTGTGATGAGGGCCTCCTATTTAATATCACAACTCCTAAAGGTGGCACATTCTAAATGGTGTGCGTTAACTTGCCATCAATGATGTCACAGATAGCATGAGTAACCTTTTTAACTGATGAATCTTCATGTTTCCCATAAATAGGATTGTACCTGCTATCATAAATGTAAGTTTGAAAATTATTGTGAAAGTGATTGTAACTATGATATGTAGTGGGCCCAAATGTTTGTTGAAAATGGGATGTAACAACGCTATTACACGCATTCAACATTCCATCATTAACCCTTAAGCACAATAATATAACAAAGAAGATGTTTCAATAATTGACAATACTTTTCACCATAGTATAAAGAGCCCTTAACACCATAAATTTCACAAAATAAAGATATATTCATTAAGATCCAAAAGAGAGAGAACTCTCAAAGTTCAACCATGAAAATGAAATGAGCAAGTGCCTCTCTATTTATAGGAGAGGCTAAAACTTCCTTTATAATAAAATATCAATATTTTCCTAAGATCTAGTCTAGGGTGGGTTAAATTACAAAAAAAAACCCACTTCAAGCAATTAATACAATAAAACAAGGTGGTCAATGCCACTTGTACAATGATGAGATACATAGGGTACCTGATAAAGAGGAAAATGCTCCAACAAGCAAGGATCAATATGGTTGAATATTCCACATGGATTCCAAGGTCCCATCTAACAAAAAACACTCCAATTAATTTCTACAACACCTAACTCAAAGCTCCTCCAAGATGGGATCTTCAACCCATCGAGTACTCCAATCAACCAATCGATGTCCACTCTAGCCTCCAAAGGCATGTTCTAAGGTTAATGTTCATTAAGTAATGTCTAAGAAGGGGTTGGGAGGCTACCAAAGGCTTGTATTAAGGTTACTTGTTCAACAAGAAAACTCTAATTGGGGCTTGAAACCTTAAGGATTATCAACTTTTCCATTTGAAAAAATCCCTCAATCATTTGATATCCACTTTTTCCATTTGGAAAAATCCCTCAATCATTTGAAGCAAACATTTCCACAAGTTATGCCCACAAGGCTCAACCAAGGGCTTATGACATGGTCAACTTCCCAAGTAAGAGGGCACTCCAATCACCATTCTTCACATGAAACCATTAATATATCAACAAGAATCACTTAAGTTTTGTTTAACAATCCCATTAAGTTATGACATGATCTCCAAGTAGGTCAATATACCCTCAATAATAAGTCACATGTACTCTTTGATTCCTATATATATCACCCACTATTTAATACTCATAATTGGTGATAAATTCAGATCCCTTGAGACTGGGATTGAGCTAAGAAAATAAGGCAGATTTGTTGCAAGACCACAACTACCTCAAACCATGACCTAACTGCACCCCAGGACAAGAAGGTGTGTCATATGCTTTGCAAACATATGAACTCTTCTCTGAAACTGCGTACACTTCAGTTTTGGTTATTTTTTGGAGTGGATCTATCTTACCAAGCAATCAACAATAAGCCTCTCAAGAAGGTAAAAAAACATTCACTATCTTGTAACAACAATTGTAGCTTCACTATCATCAATAGGCCTATCAAGAAGATGAACCTACAATTGTTTTTATAGGATAGTGAACATGTTATTTTGTGCTTCCTTTGATATATATGATTGTAATAAATTCACTTTTTTTAAGACTGCCTCATATTGATACAAGACTACCACTTCATTCCAAATAATCGTTGTAGGCTACATGCCTATTTTTGTGGTAGGTGGTTGTTGAAACTTCAAGAAACTACCTAGAGCCACCTACGAGTGTCCATATTGCCTCAAGGATGTGTTATCATTGTTATAGGGTACACACATGAAAGTGGAAATAAGTGTGGGAAATATATAAAATCAATGCCTAGGTTACTGTCCAAACAACAGAGTTGAATCTCTTCAAAGGTCTTCTTATACCATGAAACCATTTGCTATTTATACTAGCCTCCAAAGGGTCTCTCTAAGATAACTTTTCTATTAATTAATACTAATATGGGGGTTGAAATCATTAAATGATGTCCACATGGAAGTTGAACCACTCACATATGTCCACATTTGCCTCCAAAGCTTTCAATAAGTTCATGTTTTGAGCATGTGGTGTCCACGAAGTAACTTCTTACGGCTTATAAGCCTCCAAAGCACGAAATGTCCATCAAAAGCTTGAAGAATGTGTTTTCTTCATTTCTTAAAATGTGGGAAACCTCTCCAAATGAAGCATGAAGGCCTCCAAGAGGTGGTTTCTCCACATAAATGTGCTCATAAGAAACCATCTAAACCTTCAAGTTGTGACACCTTCTTCTATAAATAGATATGCAAGATAAAAACTAAAGAATGCTAGAGGATAAGTGATGATGAAACCTTCAACAAAGTTGTGTTGGGACAAATCTGGGTTATGGGGCATATTGTAATCACGCCAAAAGGATTTAATATAAGTTGATACGTCTATTTTTGCTTGTATATAAGGTCTCTTAGGTTTCTAAGACTTCATTCTTCAACCCAGTTCACCCCTCTAATCATACAAGATGATTGATTGTCTACTGCTACTGTCACATCCTCAACCCTCCGACTGGTGAAGAGGACGCAACTGAACATGCTAACTAAGCACCCGGGCAAAACCATGCCCCATGAACATAAACATGAAGATAATATAAAATGCATGTTGATAAAATCATATATAGATACAAGATGAAATATACATATGCAGATATCTAATTCATGTAAACATACAACGAAAGTAAATAGATGTCATCATACATTCACAACATATAAGCACTCATCATGTTCATTCATAAAATTATTATAGTTGCAAGGACTTAAGCACAAGAATACTTATCTTCAGGAAAGCTTGTCCTGCAACCAGCTACGTCGCTGCAATGTTCCACCCAACCATAGGCTAGTGTGCTCATCAATCTCTCAACAACACTGCCACCGATAATTTGGGCATGATTCCACAAGGAGTAAGGGGAAACTAGCAGGATCACATGTAGCCAAGGATACACAACAATACCTAGCCAAGCCAACAGAGTTGGGTTTATCAGGCTATCAGGAGCTGGAAACACTAGCTGTTAAGCTAGTGGGCTCACTGAAGAGTTAAGGACACCTGCACCAGAGCTAGCCTAACTTCTAAGACATCCACACACACCCAACACAAGGAATCATCCCATTCTCTGTTGCACAGTCCCTCAGGCCATTACTTCCCTTCCAGTGCTATTTAGGGGGTGTAGAGAAGAAAGCCAACCCTCTAGCTCTGTCTATAAGGCTCCTGTACACACTAGGTTTATCAAGCACACTTAGGCTCCATTTCCACTCCCAAACAATCAAAATACCAATAGCTGTGCCCACACAGCAAACAACAACTCTCGGATTGAAAGGAAACACCAAAGAGCAAAAGTAGAATGATAATTGGGTAATACACAGCTCAGACTGAGCAATTCAACTCTAGATTTGTTTATGGCCCTATCGTGGCCAAAATGACCCAACAACAACCCAATGACTTGGGGATAATAGCAACGATCTCTCAGTTGTGTGATAGGAAAATACGACCTGCATGAGGGATTCGCATACCCAGACCCACAATCATGAAGGGAAATTACACACAGTAATAGCGGAGAAGAAGAACTGAACCCGTCGTGAAAGGAACGTGAATGCTTCCCGCTTGCATGAGTGTGGACTCATGGAATGGGTTCCTTGCTCCCATGAGGGAACACGAATGCCCCTACCCTTGGGCTTGTGTGTGGGCAAGGACTGACAGTCCTGCCAACTTTCACGGTGGCCCATGCATACGTTCCCCAAGGGCAATAAATACCCAACCAAATCTTGCAAAATTAAATCGGTTGGTTGAATGGGACAAGGGAAGAGGGTGAGTAAGAAAAAAAGGATGGCTGACATCTAGATGGGTTCAGCTTTTGACACTTGGATGTTCCCCAATGGATTCCCAAGGGTTAGACATCCCCCCCCCTTATCCTTAGGAAATCATGCCCATCTTCATTATTTTGCATTAACATAGTTGGTTGTAGGTTTTTAATTAATTTTGCATATGTACATGGTATCCAACATTATAACGTTCCTGGTTAGCACAAAATACCATCGGCATCGCTGAAACATAATACGACAATCAATGGTGGGTCGTTTGCCTATAACTCCACACCATGATCCATTACAATATATACATCATATACATTTAATGCAAATGGGGTCAAAATCGAGGTGTTACAATCCCCTCCCCCTTCAATAGGACTATCCTCAGTGCTTTACAAAATTGAACAAAATGCTACACTGGCATCGCCTCAGTGCTCCGCAGAACTGACTAAAAAAGGATGTGCCAATCGCATGACATCCTCCAGCTCTCATGTAGCCTCTTCAGGGCCGTAGTGCTCCCATTGTACCTTTACCTTCCCTATGGCTCAATTTTGGAGCATGGTGACCTTCCTGTCGAGGATGCGCTTTGGCTCGATTCAGAACTCTCCCTCAGGTTCCACCTAAATCACATCCCAATTTATCACATGGTTAGGATCATGTACATATTTATTAAGCAAAGAAACATGAAATACATTATGAGCTCTAGTGCTAGCAGGAAATTCAAGTCTATATGCAACTAGCTCTATTCTTTCGAGCACTTCAAATGGCCCACAATATCTAGGTGACAACTTGGCTCAAATTCCAAGCTTCAAGGAACTCTTCTTTTCCCTCACTCTGAGGTAAACATGATCCCCAACGTTGAACTCTCTGTTCACCCTATGCTTATCCACATATCTTTTCTATTTGTCCTGGGATACTTTCAGATTCTACCTGATCTTCAGAACCTCTTGCTCCATTTACTTGAGCAATTATGGTCCAAGCACAACCCTGTTCACTAGATTATCCCATGTCACTATTGTCCTACACCTGCTACCATACAAATCTTCATATGGACTCATCCCCAAGGACGCTTGTTGTCCATTGTTGTAAGCAAACTCTAACAAGTGTAAGTAATCTTCCCACTTGGTTGGCTTGTCCATCACATACATGTGAAGCATGTCTTCAAGCACTTGATTCGCTCTCTCTGTCTGACCATCAGTCTGACGATGGTAGGCGGTGCTGAAGTTCAACTTCATACCCAAATATGAAAACAAACCCTTCCAAAACTTGACATCTCTGTCAGAGACTATTGCCTTAGGAAATCCATGCAATTTGAAAATATCCTTCATGAAGATCTTTGCAATGTCATCAATCTTATCCGTAGACTTAACTGGTATAAAATGCGTTGCCTTTTTCAACTTGTCCACCACAACCATGATGGAGTCATGCTGTCTCCAAGTCATTGACAATCCTGTAATAAAATACATGGAAATAATTTCCCATTTCCATTCTGGAACTGGAAAAGGCTGCAACAAAACTACGGGGTATTGGTGCTCAATCTTTACCTGCTAACATTTCATGCACCTTGAAATATATTCAGCCATGTCCTTGTTCATTCCTGGCCAAAAATACTGCTTCCTGGCTGTAGCAATCGTCTTCTGATATCCTGGGTGACCAGAATACGGAGCTTGATGGATCTTGTCCATAACAACTCTCATCAAATCTACTATGTTCGAAATATAAATTCTACCTTTATAAGTAAGTAGTCCATCATCTTCCAATTTATATCTCTCATACTTCTTCTCAAGAACTTGCTGCTACAATTTGTCTTTTACCTGGTCATACAATTCATCTCCAGCAGTATGATCAACAATCTGTTGCCTCAAATCTGATTGGAAAATACTAAGAGATGCCACATGCATTTCCTGCACCTTCCTGTTGAGTGCATCAGCTACCTTGTTCTCCTTTCCTTTTATGTGCTTGATTTCAAAATCAAACTCATATAAAAACTCTAGCCATCTAGCTTGCCTAGCATTTAACGTTGGCTAATCAAACAAGTACTTCAGACCACAATGGTATGTCCTTAGCTCAAACCTTTTACCCATCAAGTAATGCCTCCACATCTTGAGAGCATGTACTATGACTGCAAGTTCTAGATCATGAGTGGCATAGTTCTTCTCATGCTCCTTCAGCTTTCTTGACTCGTAACATATCACATGGTTGTCTTGCATAAGGACTCCTCCAAGTCCTTACCTGCATGCATCATTACACACCACAAAATCTTTTTCTGGGTCTGCAATCTTCAAGAATGGTGCACTTGTAAGAAGATTCTTCAACTGTTGGAAGCTTTCTTCACACCTCAATGTCCATTCGAACTTTATTCCCTTCTTCTATAAAGAAGTGACTGGATGTGCATTCTTGGAGAATCCTTCAATGAATCTCCTATAGTATCCTGTGAGTCCCATCAAAGATCTTACATCTGTCACATTTATTGGAGTAGGCCAATTCATAATGGCCTCAATCTTCTCAAGGTCTACAGATATACCCTCATCTGAGATGATGTGACCCAAATAATGAATCCTATATCTGTAAAAGTCACACTTACTCAACTTTGCATACAACTAATGCTCCCTGGGAAATTGTAATGTCAATCTCAGATGCTCTTCCTCATTCTTAGAATAAATAAGAATGTCATCAAGGAAAACAAGAGAAAACTTGTCCAAATACTAACTGAAGACACTATTCATAAGGCACATAAATTTAGCTGGTGCGTTTGTGAGACCAAATGGTACCACTACAAACTCATAATGCCCATACCTTGTCCTGAAGGCTGTCTTATGAATGTCTTCATGCTTTATTATTACCCGATGGTAACCATACCTCAATTCAATCTTGGAAAATACCTTTTCTCCTCTCATTTGATCAAAGAGGTCACCAATCCTAGGCAAAGGATATTTGTTCTTCACCTTGACTTTGTTCAGCTATCTGTAATCAATATACAACGTACCATATTTCTTCTTCACAAACAAAACTGGTGCTCCCCAAGGAGACACGCTCGTCTTGATATACTTCTTGTCCAACAACTCTTGCAGTTGCATATTCATCTCTAGCATTTCTGGTGTACTCATCCTGAAGGGTGTCTTGGAAATTGGTGCCGCTCCTGGCACAAGTTCAATTGTGAAATCAATGTCCCTCTTTGGAGGAATCCCTGAAATCTCATCAGGAAACACATCCCTAAATTCCTACAACACCTAATAGTCCTCCAACCTAGGAGTTTCATTCTCTTTTGCCTCCAAAATATGAGCTGCATACACTATGCAACCTTTCCTACAACACTTCTTCAGCTGCATTGCTGAAATCTGCCTCATAGAAATCACCTTTGGAATGTTTTCACAACTCTTGGGTTCCCCTCTTCATTCATGCATTTAAAAGTCCTATTATAACAGCCAATCTTTACTCTGTGAGCTTCTAACCAATCCATTCCAATGAGAACATCATAGGAACCAAGTGGTAGAACATTTATATCTATACAAGTGACCNCACTTCACTAACCTTTCTCTTAGTTCCAGTGGCTAGCTGAACTAACCAATATTTTCTATGCTTTACTTTCTTAAAAGCACAAATCTCCACTACTCTAGGGGTAAGGTAGATGTGAGTAGAACTAGGCTCAATCAAAATAGAGATAGATTGTTCAACAATCTTACCTACAACTTCAACCACAGTTGATTGGTGATCTTCCTGGCAGTCCTCCGGTGTTGCATAAATCCTAGGGACGACCCTTGCTACTTGAGCCACTGTTTCTGCCTCTTGAAGGTTGTAAACTAGCCCTGCATTCTCATTCTCGAGTGGACAATTCCTACGCATGTGGGGTCCTCCACATTTCCAACATTGGAGTGGTTCTCTATTCTGTTGTGGTTCTCTGGGCTTTTCTCCCACCACTCTGGCTGGCTACTTCTCTGCTTGCGATGGTTTATTCGGTTGATTCCTGAAGTTAGAAGGTTTGAAACCTTTCTTCCTTTGGTAAAACTTCTCATTCTTTTTGTCCTTCCATGTCTTATGGTAATCAGGTTTTCCTTTGCTTTGTTCATAGCAATACTTAGCTTTCCTTATTGCTTCTTCAAGAGTTCTAGGTTCATAAAACTCAATTTTGTCTTTGTAAGACTGAGGCAATCCACTCAGGAAATGTTGGATCTTCACTTTTTCATCTTTAATGTACCTGACATACCTCAATAGTTCCAAGAACTTGTTTTCATACTCTTCCATGGTCTGTTGTCCCAATATCAACTCATGGAATTCTTCAATCTTATCATCATAGTACCTGTCAAAGAGGTACTTCTGCTTGAAATACTTCTAAAACTGTTTCCACACAATCCTCCTTTCATTAATATTTTTCACTTTCCTCAAGTGCTCCCACCATATGGATGCTCTTCCAGTCAAATTGAAGATGGATGGCTACCCTAGCCTTCATATTTCCAGAGTAGTCTTGGACTTGGAAATATTTTCTCATCCCAATAAGCCAAGCTTTCGCTTCTTGACAATTCTTTATCTCACCATTGAAGGTAGGAGGCCTTGCCTTCTTTAATTCATCACGTGAATGGTTCCGGTAACACCTCTTCCTCTCATTCTTGTGAAAAGAAGAACTTGAACCGCTAGTGGATCTTTCAGAGTCATATGACCCACTAGGAGATCTCTTCCTTCTTCTAGTACTGCTCTTACTACCCTCCGATCTTGTTGTCTGGTCCCCAGAGTTCATCTGCCTTTGGATGTCTGTCAGACCTTGCAGCATGGCTGCATTCAACTGATTCTACTTCTCTTGAGCCTTAACCAATATTTCATTATCTGCCCTGTAACTCTGCATCTCCACCCTTGGGCTTCTCATGGTCACTGCAAAATCTGGGGGAGTATCTTAAAATATTCTCCCATTTGACTCTGTCTCGGCATTTCCCATACGAATGTTTTCTCCCATAACATCTTCCCTGTGCTCATAGGGATCTTGTGCATCATTCATGCTAAAGGTTCTCATGACTGAACCCAAACCCAACTTTACTGATGTGCATTATGTGGAATGTTGCCCTTTTGAAGGTGACTATAATTCTGCAAAATGTGTTAATAAACAAAATTGTTAGCTGCATATGAATTCATAATTACTTACCTTTATCTGGAAAAAAATTCATATTGACAACTTTCTAACAAACAAATTTTTCTTTCACAAAAATGACTATTTGAAGTGGGCGAGGGGGGTCAAGGGGGCTCGCCCCCTTTTTTAATTTTTATAAATACATCAATTTCGCGCAATCTCGTGCATAAACATGCTTCTATTTTTCATCTTTCTAGCCCTGCAGATCCCACTGAAAAATCCTGCTGAATTTCTTTGTTTCAACAAAATTTTCAAAATTTTCGCCCACTGCATCGGAAAAATTTTAGACTTTCACCCGCTACAGCGGCTCGATCCTTGTTTTTCATCCGCTGTAGTGACTTGATTCTTTCTTTATCATCTGTTGCATAGTGGCTCCATCTTCCTTTCTTCTTCGTCGCGTAGTGGCTCTTTATTTCCTTTCTTTCTGCCGTCGTAGTGACTCTTTCTTCTTCTTCCGCCCGCCACATTGTCAACTCATTCTTTCTCTTTCACCCGCCGTGCATTAGTTCGACCCAGCCGATATTCATCGGCTCCTTCCCGAGTTCTTATCCATCGCCGTAGCGGCTTGACTTTCGGTTTCCAGTCGTCGTTGTGGCTCGTTCATCTTTTCCTAGCCACCGCTACGTCGACTCTTTCTTTCTCTCCCAGCCGCCGCATGTCATCTCCTTCATCACTTTCCATCCGTCGCCATTGCGGCTCAGACCTCAATTTCTGGTCGCTGCACCGCATTGGAAGACTTTTTGTTTCCCAGCCGCTGTTGTGGCTTTGTCCTTGTCTTTTTCCCAATATCTTGGAAAAATTCTCCTTTTCTTGCCAACGCGAAAATTATTTTGTTACTTAGAAAAAATTCAAAATTCTTCTTCCTTCGGCGAAGGTTTTGACTTCTACCCGCCACGCNATCTTGGAAAAATTCTCCTTTTCTTGCCAACGCGAAAATTATTTTGTTACTTAGAAAAAATTCAAAATTCTTCTTCCTTCGGCGAAGGTTTTGACTTCTCCCCGCCACGCGTGTTGGCTCCATATTCATTATTCATCCATCATTGTGGAAATATTTTCCATTTCCAACCATCGATGAGGAAATATCTTGGACTTTCATCTGCTGTGCATCGACTCCTCCCAACTGAAGTTCATCGTCATAAATCCAGACTTTTAGCCACCACTACAGCCCATCTTCGGCTTCCTCAGCCGCTGTACAAAAGAAGGGCACTTCAATACTTTGAAAATTTTCCCAATTTTTCTTGTCTGCACTTCTTTTCCTGTTAACCACAGAAGGTAATTCTACCCTCTATCAGCTGCCCTCCTTGGCCCATAGAGGCCCAAAGCTGCAACCATGGCTCTGATACCAAGCTATCACATCCCCAACCCTCCGATCGACGAAGAGGACGCGACTGAACGTGCTAACTAAGAACCTGGGAAAAGCCATGCCCCATGAACATAAACATGATGAAGGTAATATAAAATGCATGCTAATAAAATCATATACAGATACAAGATGCAATATACATATGCAGATATCTAATTCACGTAAACATACAGCGGAAGCAAATACCTGTCATCATACATTCACAACATATAAACACTTATCATGTTCATTCATAAAATTATTACAGTTGCAAGGACTTAAGCACAAGAATACTTATCTTCGGGAAATATTGTCCCGCAACCAGCTACGTCATTGCAACGTTCCACCCAACCATAGGCTAGTGTGCTCATAAATATCTCGACAACACTTCCACCCTCGAGTTGGGCATGATTCCACAAGGAGTAAGGGGAAACTAGCAGGCTCACACGTAGCAAAGGATGCACAACAATACCTAGCCAAGCCAACAGAGTTGGGTTTATTAGGATATCAGGAGATGCAAACATTGGTTGCTAAGCTAGTGGGCTCACTAAAGAGTTAAGGACACTTGCACTGGAGCTAGCCTGACTTCTAATACATCCACACACACCCAACACAAGGAATCATCCCCTTCTCTGATGCACATCCCCTCAGTCCATGACTTCCCTTCCAGTGTTATTCAGGGGGTGTAGAGAATAAAGCCAACCCTCTAGCTCTTTCTATAAGGCTCTTGCACACACCAGGTTTATCAAGCACACTCAAGCTCCATTTCCACTCCCAAACAATCCAAAGACCAACCACTATGCCCACATAGAAAAACAACAACTCTCAAATTGAAAGGAAATACCACAGAGAAAAACTGGAACGAAAATTGGGTAATACACAACTCAGGCTGATCAATTCAACTCTAGAGTCATTTATGGCCCTATCATGGCCAAAACGACTCAACAACAACCCAACGACGTGGGGATAACAACAGCGATATCTTAGCTGCATGAGAGGAAAATACGACCTGTGTGAGGGTTCACATACCCAGACCCACAATCGTGAAGGGAAATTACACACAACAATAGTGGAGAAGAAGAATTGAACCCATCGTGAAAGGAATGCGAATGCCTCCCGCCTGCGTGAGTGTGGACTCATGGAATGGGTTCCTTGTGTTGGAGTCATTTACCCAACATGCACACTTATTTGGTCAATTTTGGCATGTTTACCCACTATCCTAAGTTTAATTAACTTACTTGGCATCAAATGAGCACACTATGACATCAGCATGAGCACACCCATGTCCTTTTTCAATCAAGGAGGCCAACTAAGCCTTCTCCTTCAGTAGAGGAGGCTAACTGGGCTTCCTCCTTCAAACAGGGAGCATTTATGGGGTGATCTAAGTGTCATAAATGCACCTAATTGCTAACTGATTGTTACAATTAGTTAAGCTAAGTGATGAAGGCGCCTCCATTCATTATTTGAATATTTTGAATCATTATTTATGAACTGGAGCTAACACATGCACCTACAACCACTTCTGATGATATGTTTACTTCAGTTAACTCCATCAGAGCTACTTGGAGTTATGGATGCACTACCTCCTTCAGTTGGACATCCAGCTACCTGTGATGAGTCAGTTTTAGTTAGATTAAATCATCTATTGCAATCTGATTCAGTTAGGACTTAGTGTGAGAGTCAGTTATTGATCAATGCAGTGGTTAACTAAGTGTGCCAATTGTGGCTAACATTCAATTAAGCTACACACATCCATTCACTTCGAATGACCTCCTTTGGAATTCGAATTGCTTTGGCATTCATGCATTGTGCATGATCATTGTATTGTGTTACTCATTATTTCTTTGATTATACAGAGCTACTACTCCTATTGTAGCACCATTATGCCATTTTCATGCTTAATTGTCTGAAATATCTTATGAGACTATGTTTTAGTCCCTAGATTACTGTGACAGATTAATATGGTATCATAGCTCACGGTGGGACGAAGCTCAAATCTCTCAAAAACATGGTTTTTTACGGATCTTGCATGAAAAATTGAGCAAAAGCTCAAAATTCCAGCACTACACCAGAAGCCGAAGGTTTACCACTTAATACCCCAAGTTAAGGAATTGTTCATCAAGCTTTCTTGATCAATTATGCTAGGTGTGATGAATACATGAACTGTGCAGGTTGTTTGACCTTACGGTGACTTTTTTGTGATGAATAGATGAACTGTGTAGGTACAACTTCGAATGGACTCATTAGTCCATCTTCTCACCCCATTCACAAGCTATTCAGAATGGAAGTTGAAGATGATTCCATCTCTGAAGAGACAAGGTCTCTATGAGGTGTCTATTGGACTTGGAAAAGAGTCTTATGAGAATGAGAATGACTAGCTAAATGGTGGTGATAGAGCTTTTGGAACAATATGTCTGGCCCTTTCTCCTAGCTTGCGCTACCTTATTGGTTCTGTTGAATACCCAAAGGATCTCTAGACAAAATTGGACAAACCTTTGGCAAGCACAATGAGGATCATAATAGCACTTTGGAGATCACATCCAGCACCACAAGAGTTCTTTACTCAAAATTCTTAGCCTCTACTCTCTCTGATGAAGTTGTTCAATATGAAGAAGAAGCAAAATCTTCTACACAGTCAATTCGAATTGAATAAAGTCTCCTTGTAGCGACTCCTTCTCCTAATGCTCCGGAAGTTTATGAGATATCTGATATATCATATCCTCATATGGATTATATGGAAGAATACTTTTGAATCTCTAATATTGAAGAAAAATACTGATGCACTTCCAAGCAAACACTCTTTAATGATTTTCCTTTGAATTTTGTTCAAAATATGCCAGTAATTGCTTCCGAAAGTGAAGAGGAATTTTATTTCTCTCCCTCTAATGTTGCTGCTGGTGTGACAATATGTAATACCTTGGATATTTTGGAAAAAATATCAGATTACAAGAGTGATCAATTCTCTCCCCATGATCTAGATCTTCCAGCAGATTCCTACAGGATTGCATGCGCCAAAATTCAGAATTTTGAAGAAAAAGACAACTGTGCATCCACCGTCTCGGTTGACAATTTATTTGGATCTGATATGATCTTATTTGGATGTGATATGATATTGTTTGGTTCAATATTTCAGGTTCATAAGCTTCCAGTACTGCCTGTAGCTGTTCTCATTAATTTTGTGAAGAAACAAGTACCGCAAGTCTCCTTCAAAACTGCTGCTGGGGATTTGATTTCATTCCACACTTTTGGATCTGATATGAACTTATTTGGATCTGATATGATCCCATTTATATCTGATATGATATTAACTGGTTCGAATTTTAGATTCCAAGATCTTTCAGTACTACTTGAAGCTGCTCTCACCAGTTTCGGTGTGAAAAATCAAGTACCACAATTCTTCTTCAAAATTGTTGCCATGGATTTGGTGTTAGTTTCCTATTATGAGGTTGCTGATATTTTATTTTGTGAATCATTAGCTATTTCTGAATCTATATGAGATTATGGAGCTCAAGAATTCACTCTCCACATTCCCAGGGCTTCTCTACCTTTGGTCACATGCTCATCGCCTCACATAACTAGTAAAGAGGAAGACATTCTGCATCCACTCGGACACTTGCTCCTAAGACTTGGGGATGATTTTACCACTCATGGTTTGTTGTTCAAGGCTGCAACATATCATTTTCTTGAGTGTTCCACACATGGTTCGAATCCTCAAGCACGTTTTCTCTCTTATCAGTTGATTTCAATTGCTCTACATGGGTCCAATTTTCATCCTCCAGCTGTCTATGTTCCTAATTCATTTGAGCACATTCTTCTTCTTCCAAAGAGGAAGATTCCTCCAGAAATATTCATTTATTTTGGATTCAGAGGTTCACATGCACAGTCTTAGGATGTTGATGCATAGAAGAACCAAAATTTCATGATTTACTGCTAAGTTTTAGGGGGGGTATTTTTCCCATGAGGTTTTCCCTGTTTTCTTGGTTATATTAAGAAGTTACTTTTTGTACAGGGTGACCTATTGCCTTTGTTTCTGGGGCCCTAGCATTTCATGCATTTTTTTTACTCCTCCTGAGTATAGCTTAAGGGGGGGTGTTGGAATCATTTACCTAACATGCACACTTAGTTGGTCAATTTTGGCTTGTTTACCCACTATCCTAAGTTTAATTAACTTAATCGGCATTAGATGAGCACACTATGACATTAGAATGAGCACACCCACACCCTCCTTCAGTTAAGGAGGCCAACTAAGCCTTCTCCTTCAGTTGGGGAGGCTAACTAGGCTAACACATGCGCCTACAACCACTTCTGATGACATGTTTACTTCAGTTAACTCCATCATAGCTACTTGGAGTTATGGATGCGCTACCTCCTTCAGTTAGACATGCAGTTACATGTGATGAGTCACTTTCAGTTAGACTCAGTCATCTATTTCACTCTGATTCAATTATGACTTTATGTGAGAGTTAGTTATTGATCAGTTCAGTGGTTAACTAAGTGTGTCGATTGTGGCTGACATTTAGTTAAGCTACACACATCCATTCAATTCGAATGACCTCCTAGGGAATTCGAATTGATTTGGAATTCATGCATTGTGCATGATCATTGTATTATATTACTCATTATTTATTTGATTATACAAATATGATGCTCCTATTGCAGCACCATTATTCCATTTGCATGCTTAATTGTCTTAAATCTCTTATGAGACTGTGTTTTAGTCCTTAGATTACTATGACAAATTAATACCCTACTTCTATGAGGGAAGGAAAATGCCCCTGCCCCTGGGATTGCATGTGGGCAAGGACTGATAGTCTTGCCAAATTTCACGGCTTCCCATGCATACGTTCCCCAAGGGCAATAACTACCCAACCAACTCCTACAGAATTAAATTAGTTGGTTGAATGGGACAAGGGAAGAGGGTGAGCAAGACAAAAAGGATGGTTGGCATCTATATGGGTTCATATTTTGACACTTGGTCATTCCCCAATGCATTCCCAAGGGTTAAACATCCCCCCTTATTCTTAGGAAATCATGCCCCTCTTCATTATTGTTGCATTGACATAGCTGGTTGTAGGTTTTTAATTAATTTTGCATATGTACATGGTATCCAACATTATAACGTGCCTGGTTAGCACAAAATACCATCGGCATCGCCGAAACATAATACGACAATCAATGGTGGGGTGTTTGTCTATAGCTCCACACCATGATCCATTACAATATATACATCATATACATTTAATGCAAACGGGGTCAAAATTGGGGTGTTATAGCTACAAACCTACAAGTTTCCATTTTCAAGGGTTTACACTAGCCTGTTATCTATCCCAAGAAAATTTCAACCATTTTATCCCATGAATAATGGATAGTTCTTTCCAAAGTTGGTATGCAATACTTAAATGAATGTCCTAACAGTTGTATTCCACCCTAATCTAACCGCAAGAATGGACCCCTCTAGGATTGTTATTACAGAAGAAGGATACACCACTTAACAATAACTATCATTGGTGACATAATATACATGATTTTGAAAAAAATGGCTTTATTATGACGTATGCTCCACATATGAGAATCCACATCTACAATGTACTCTACATCCCTTTTCAAAGGATGCTCATCCTGGCTGAGTCGAAGTGCCACTATATTAATGGCTTAGTACTAGAGAGTCTCGAGCTGAGCCATAGAGAGAGGATGTAAGTAATGCATCTTAGGTAACAGGGTCCTTGAACAATTGCACATCATGTTTAACAGTGATGAACATGAGAAACGAATAGTCAACTGAAGTTCACCCATCCTTTTAACTCCTTAAGCCTGTAGCACTAGCAGAGGATATGAATGGGTGTACACCTTATCTGTCTCTAGAGTGGAGAGGTGAATGCATACCTTACCAATTTTGGCATCCCTATCTCTTGTTGTTTTCTCACCATTTCCTCCTTCATAATTATTATTATAAAAACCCCAATAGTGATGACAGTGCAAGTTTAAAAAACTTCCTAGGTGTACTATTCATTCCATGTTGTATTAAAGCTATCTATAATTGTCCTTGTTCTAACCCACTTTTTTCCATATTTTGCAACATAGTAAGCATCAGTAGTTCCTTTTCTATATTTAGCCTTCATTGGAAGCAAGCCCTGAGCACTTAGGATACCAACTTCAAGGACGCCGATGGAAGGATTCCATAATTGTTTGGTAGTGGACTTCATATCACTACTGTAATGTGTAGATTCATTAAGGACATGATACCCGCCACCAACACATACTCTTAGATGAATCTTGCTTGCAAACTTAGTTTCTTTCTTCTATCCATCAACCACAGAATGCTTTCCAAGGAGGTTGTACCACCTAGTGGGGACAACTTTATTATAAAAACATATTGTTACAGTTGACAAAGAAATTATAGTTTTCCTCATCACTTCATATTTCTTGGTCCTTTTCTATCTTCTACTATGAGAATTAAGTTCTCTTTAAAGGGCTCTACTATCACAAAAACCAAATCCTCATTCCAAAGGGGGTTTATGCCTCGGTTATGGGAAACTCTTGTTTTTTGCAATTTGGATTCCCAGTTGTACTTTCACACAGATCTCATGAAAGATTCCTTTATCACTCATCTGCAAATATTGGGTCTCAATCACATTGAATATAATGTACCAGGGTTTGGGAGAAAGGTATACCTTGGATCGAAGGCTAGCAACCCGATCACTGTGTACTATAGCAACATCAGAATGCCATGCTTCTAGAAAGGATTCATTTGCTTGAGTTCCTATCCACACTACAATCATAATCTCACCTTTCACCTTTAATCATGTGTCCTTATCTTCTAACCTATACCATTGAGGTTCCAATGGGCTGTCAGGAGGCGCTCTTGTGGGGATCTCATCGAGATCAAACATCACATGTCAATTGAAATCATTCTTAATTAAATCCTTATCCTTAACCACTACCACATGCAGAAAGGATTCATAGGTCCTCTCCTTGGAAACTGCAAATACTTGATTCAATTCTAGATTGGTTGTGTTCTCAAAGTGATTCATAGATCCCTTGTAGTTTCCAATTTTCACCTCGACATAAGGATCTCAACTCCCAGTGATGTCCATAGTCGGCAAGTCTCTATATTTTACAACTCGAACATATAAGTATTTCATTCATTCAACGAAATCATAAGTGTTAGTAAATTTGTCTTTATGCATCCCTATAGCTCCTAAATGAGGACTGGTCTCCTTCAAACTATAATCTTATGGCTGAGAAGGTGTATTTTGCATTTGTGCTACTTTTACTTCGGGACTCTTCTCCTTAACAACTTTAGCGCTTTCCTATGTAGTATGTTGGTGGTGTTGATACTGCCTTGTTTATGTCTCCAGTGGATATGAATTCCCCAGTGGATATGAATTCTCTAGTGGAGATGAATTCTCTTTGTTTTCCTTTTCCTCTTTAAAGGATTCTCCCCAAGGCCATTATTTTCCATGTAGTAAACCTTCAGGGAAACATCTCCCTTGATGTGCGAGAAAATTCCCCTCTTTTCCAATGGAAAATGTTGCACAACTGCTTCTCCTGCTCTAACTATATTACTTCTGTAAATTTTGACTCTTCCCATGAAGTTTCTGGTGTGAGTTTCTTTATTCTCATGGCATACATTTACATCCACTATATCATAGGAAATATTATAAGGATATGGGACAGTGAATGAGAAATGTTCCTTCTATACTGGACTTAGATCTAACTTTAGTAACAATGTGAAACCTATGGTGGGAAAATTCAACCTCAATATAAGAACTTGGTGAAGCATGTCCCTCCTTGCGCATCAAATTGTCATCATTATTGACCTCTACTACAATCTTGATATTATTTCTTATGCTCTTTCTTGATCTCTCCAAAACACAAGCAGTATGGCAAACCCCCTTTCTCTTGGAGGTTACTATCAAGTAATAATCCTCGCTCAAAGCCTCCTTACCAAATTGAAATCAATTTTTATTTACAGCTCAAATTGTTAAGTTTGACTTAATAAACCAAAATATCTAAGTGCTCATGTCTAATAGATTCTTTGTGTATAAGATATACCCCCCTTAATAATCCAAGGTTCTATAGTGATCTAGCTTGCTTCATACACATATCCAATAATTAGCACCGACGCTCGCATTATTGGACTCAAATATCCATTAACCTGTTAACTTGTAAACTTGGAACAGGAGAAACCCAAGTGACCCTTTGTGATCCTATGATTCTAAAACAAGTCACCAATATGCAAAACTTGGGACGTAAGTAAGCCTTTTGAATTCACCACAAAATATGAAAATAACTACATATTTAGCGGAGACTTCAAGGAAACATTGTCTTTCAGAGTATACGGATTCTACCCAATTGCGAAAAATTCATTTAAAAAGGATGTCAAAAACGCAGAAAACTCACTAGCCTACCCAAATGAAACAACCTTTTTCAGCTTGAGAGTCTTTGGTACATGGCATAAATTCTACCAACATGAGCTGATGGTATGATCTAACTTGTTTTTGTATTTGATAAATTGTCATTTATCATGAACCGGTATTGTTATAAATACTAAATTCATGATAATGTAGCAGAAAACAACAACAAAACTCCTAAAACTACCATAAAAACATGAAAAACCAGATGTGAAACTGAAAAATCAGATTCTAAAACTAAACAAAGACCAATATTGCATTATAACAGTTGCATACAAGGCTAAGTGATTTCCACAAAAATTCTAATGAAGATCCATAGCTAAGTACATTAATTCTTACATTTAAATTTTATGCATGTTTGCAAAAAAGGGGGGTTTATATTCCTCTAGAATGAACTTTTCTTAAATGTGTTGATATCATAATTACATCAGCCTTTAGCAAAGGGGTGTTAGTTTTTCTTTATATCTGATTAGATTATCTAGGATATTTATCTGAAAGAATAACAATTACAACAAGATGCATAAGATATAGAACATACACGAGACACAAAGATTTTCACTAGGGAAACCATAAAGGAGAAAACCCCACAAACTTCCTTAGAATAGTAAGATGATCAAAAGCANTCTCTCTCTCTCTCTCTCTCTCTCTCTCTCTCTCTCTCTCTCTCTCTCTCTCTCTCTCTCTCTCATACGAACTTGAGAGTGTGAGGTGTGTATAAATGAGGGAGAGGTCCTCCCTATTTATACCCTTTCAAGTCACTGACCAAACATAATACTAGGGCCCACATGTCTTCCCTAACAGGTCTGGATTCTCCCAGTGAGACTCCAAATACGCATTACATGATGTTACACTGGGGACTATTGTTCTGACTTACAATGGAGGTTGTACCTCAAGGTATAGACACAATTAATACATCCTGCAAGGGGGTACAACAACATACAATGATAATATACATCATAATATCTTGTGAAGTTACAAATACATCAACACTCCCTCTTAACTAGGAAGGTATTATCTCTCTTCCCAGTCATCAACACATTTGGTCAAGTCTTCATCGCATAGTCATCATCACGGAGTCATAGAGTCATCGTCATAGTTTCTTTCATCATCTTCTTGTAATTTTTCATTGATCGATACTATCTGTCATCAGAAGTTTCTACAGACCAAGCCCTCTCTCAAGTGGGTGTAGGCCTAGTCCTCATTCAGTGCTTCATCACATCTTGAGCAATTCATCTCATAGGAACAGTTCAAGATCTTCTTTACATTCCCATGATAATAACTGGCGCCTCCTACCTTCATCTCATCGTATCCAAACCATCTCTTTTTTCTGCACAAATCAAGACAAAGAACAAAGCTTTAGACGCAGACAACTTGCATTATTTCACCGTAGTAGTAAGCCAGGATCATTTTCACGTCATTAAGATAACCTGCAGCTTCTACTATGCGAGAATCGCCTAGGATCACACTTAGTGCATTACATCTCTACATAGTCAACCTACGTTCTATCAACACAAATGCCTAGGTGCACCTCTCGTGCTTCATGACCTTATCATCTCTATATGGGAACACACATATATAGATATATGTAAGGACAAATTATGACCCAACAACCTACTACATCAGGACGTTTTACGTTCTCTGGTGAACCTCAAGGACTTATTACATATGAACAACCTACGTCCAAGATATTTTACGTTTAGACAACCTTTGGGGTCTATTACATCCAAGTAACCTGCGTACCATGCCAGGCCTCATTTTACACTCAGACAACCCACAGGGCGTATTACATTTGAGTAACCTGCATACCACACCAGGTCTCATTTCACACTCGAATAACCTGTCACGGGATGAATTACATCCAAGGATAACCTATGACCTTCACCAGGACTAATTACATCCAAGGACAACTTACAGGACTGATTACGTCCGAGCATCCTGCTTCACCAAGATTTTTCCTGCTCGGATAACCTGTCACATTTCACATGTGAGATATCATGCATCAGTTATTTATAGCATTGAAAACATTAGAAATGATTACATCCAAGGATAACCAACAATCTTCGTCGACATTTATCCAAGTATAACCTATAGGACTGATTACATCTGAGAAACCTAGGAGCTTCTCCAGGATGTTACGCTCAGACAACTTGTCTCTCTATCTATGCTAGAACACATCACTCCCTCTTTTGAGGGATCTTGATTTGGATCACACCAAGTATTTCTCTAAAGTATTGAACTTCACTCTCACAAGAGGCTTGGTCAACACATCGACTATATGCTCTTATGTTTCCATGTACTCTAGCTTCACTTCTCCTCTCTGAACCATATCCCTGATATAGTGGAACTTGATCTCGATGTGCTTCAACTTATCATGCAACACTGGGATTTCTAACAGCTTCACGCAAATCTGATTTTTGTTGAAGATACAAGTCACATCCAACTAGAGATCAAATAAGTCAGACAGTAGCTTTCATAGCCACAGTGCCTCGCAACTAACATAGCAAGTGGCAACATACTCTTCCTCGACTGTACTCAATGCCACACATGATTGCTTCCTACTAAACTAGGATATCATGCCATATCCCAAACTAAAGCAACAACTTGAGGTGCTATTCCTGTCAGTGGTGCTACCTTCCCAATCCAAATCAACATAACCGTGTTAGTTAATCTTCTTATTCACATCATATTTGAGACCATAATCCACTGTACCTTTTAGGTACCACAATACATTCTTTATAGCTATCAGGTGAACATGTCTAAGATCCCTCAGGAACTGGCTCAGGGTGTTCACCGCAAAGCATATGTATGGTCTCATATTCATCGGATACATCAATGAGCCAATCACCTTACGGTATATCATGGAATCAACCGACTCAGATGAAGCATCAGTCATAAGCTTAAAGTTAGATGCAATAGGTGTGGCTTTTGCCTTGCAGTCCAACATTTCGAATCTCTTTAGAATATCTACTACATACTTCCCTTGCCCAAGGAAGATTCCATTTGCACTCTGCCACACCTCCATTCCTAAGAAGTAGTGCATCATACCTAGGTATTTCATCTTGAACTCTGTAGCAAGTCTCCTCCTTTCATCTGTAATGACTTCCTCTTCGCCTGTCAGAAACAAGTCATCGACATATAGCAGGAGTATCACAGGTCTTTCGTCTTGCACCTCAAAGTAGAGGTTAGAATCCGCTTTACTCTTGGTAAATCCCAAGCTATCCATCCTATCGTACCATTTCCTTGATGCTTATTTCAATCCATACAAGGCCTTCTTCAATTTGCACACATGCATCTTCCTTTCATGTGTCTCGAATCCCAATGGTTGTTCCATGTACACTTATTCCTCGACTACACCATTAAAAAATTTGTCTTAACACCCATCTGTTGTATTTTCCATTTCATAACTGCTTCCAAATCAAGTATGGTCCTAAATGAAGTGTACCTCACCACGGGCACAAATGTCTCTTCGTAGTCTATGCCTTATTTCCATGAGAAGCCTAGTGCTACAAACCTTGCTTTTTATTTCTTAATGCTACCATCTGCAGCATGCTTGATCTTGTAGATTCACTTTCAAGTCATGATAGACTTCTTCTCCGATCTCGGAACTATCTCCCAGACACCATTCTTCATGATCAATTGATATTCCTCATTCATAGCATCCTACCATTATTTCTTTTCTGCAGCCTCTTCATAGGTGGAAGGTTCTCTATCAATGATTTCACACAACAGGGCCACATATCTATTGTAGGGATTTTCCCTCTTTCTCTCTCTATGTATTCCTTATGGAGAATCGTACCTTTCAGCTTCTCATATGAGCTCTTGTGCCCATGCTGGTTTCCTCTTGTGGGAGTCCTAATTCTCAAGGAATGTCTCTACCGACTCTTGTGGTTCTGTCATGTCGTGATCTTCATGGTCTTTTGGAATTGCTTCTCCAATTTCCATTTGTCTGACACTCGTCTCTTCAGGTTCCTTGACTTCTTGGATAGGAGTCCTCCTGGATCTGAAGTATGTCGAGTATTCATCAAAGGTTACATCTCTATTGATGTTGATATTCTTGAATCTTGGGAAGTTTATTCGGTAGGATTTTGATGTATCACTACACCCTACAAATATACCCTTCCTCCTAGAGGGATCTAGATTGGTCATTTTCTCCTTTGGGATATGTACGTACACTGGGAAACCAAATATTCTCAAATGGCTTACTTCTGGTTTCTCTCCTGATAAAGCTTCATCAAGAGTCTTGTTTTCAAGTAGTTGATGAGGAGTATGGTTCTGTAAATACATAGTTGTTCTTGCTGCCTCCGCCCAGAGTTCCATAGAATATCTTGATCATGCATCATAGCTCTTGCAACCTCCATGATGGTTCAGTTCTTTCATTCTGCAACCCCACTCTGCTAAGGATTGTATGGAGTGCTCAACTCCCTCTTAATCATGGACTATCTGCAAAGTTCCTAGAATTATTTTGAAGTGAACTCTCCACCATTATCTGACCATAGAGTCTTGATCTTCCTATCCATCTGGTTCTTGGACAAGGCTTTATATTTGGACTTGAACTTACTGAAAACTTCACTTTTCCCTTTCAAGAAATATATCCAAGTCTTACATGAGAAATCATCTATAAAGTAAACATAGTACACATGCCTGCTTAATGAGCTATAAGAAATAGGTCCACGTACATCCGAGTGAATTATCTCCAATATTCCTTTATCCTTTCTCTCACTACTGGAAAATGTATTCTTCGCATTCTTTACTTGTGCACATCCTTTGAAAATGCCTTCATGCTTTGCTTAGATCTCTGGCAATCCTAAGACTGCTTTGCTTGTCATTGGTAGTGATCTATAGTGCACAAGTGCAAGCCTTTTGTGCCATAGTTCGCTTGCTTCAATTGACTCATGAATGAGTGCTTTCTCAGGTTGTCCCTTTAGCTTGTACAATCCTCTGTCTTTTTCTCCAATCACTATTGCATTCTCTAGTGTCTTTCCTCTGGTACACATTAGAACTTAGCCATCGACAAAGTCAACCCTAATTCCCTTTACATATAGTACATAGATGGAGATAATATTCTTCTTCAATCCTAGAACATAATGCACATCCTACATCTTTAAATATTTCCCGGAGTCAAGCATGTAAGAAGATTCTCCACTCCCTTTTATGGGGTATTGGTAATCATCCCCAAGTTTCACCTTGTGAGCTACTGACTCATGTTCAGACATATTTATGAATGACCCTTGTATCCATTCATGTGTTTAGAAGCTCCACTTCTTACAAGCCTATCATTGCTTTCGTGTGAGATAGTGTTAGTAAGTGTTGATATTATCACATACTCTTGATCCGAATCATCCTTCTCCCATCTGAATATTTTGTTTTTTGGTTCATCATCTTCGGATATATGAGCATGGTGTCTCCTTTTCCTAATGGGACAATCTCTTTCAAAATGTCCCTTTTCATCACATGTGTAGCATCAAATATTTGAAGTATCTCTCTTGCTCTTCTTCGGTTTCTTATCCTTCTTTTTGTTGTGATGAAAGTTCTCCTTCTTCTCCATATTCTTGAAGTTATTCCTGGTGTGAACGGTGAGAGCTTGATCTTTAGTTGCTCCCATATTCTCTTCTCTTGTCACGAGTCGAGCTTCTTCTTGTGCACATTCTTCTCAGAGTATGCTGAAATAGATCAGTCTCCTTCTTCCACAAATCCCTTGAATGAATGAATCTTGTGATCTAGGGAGACCATTGAAGGTAGTCATTACAATTTCTCCTTCTTCAACCACTTCAAGTTTTTCTTTTATTTGAGCAACGCTTGTGAAGTAAGATTGTATAGTCTCGGAGTTCTGTATCTTCACATTCTTCAACTGGTTCCTCAAAGTCATCTTTCGATTGATGTTCTTTCCTTCGAACATCTTTCTCAAAGCATCATACACTTCCTTTGGTGTCTTGATTACACACATATGGTGGATGAGGTAATCCTTAGTAGAATCTCCAATGATTCTCTTAGCCTTATCCATGCTTCTCTTATGAGGATCCTTAGCCTCATCTTCCTCTGGTTCTGGAACTTCTCTAGTGATGAACTTATCTAAGTCATTTTCTTCAAGGATCAGAGAGATTATGTAATTCCATGCTCGGAGGTTATCATCATCCCCTCCAAGATTGTCCTCAAGATGAGTATGGTGAGTCATCTTTTCAAATGAGAACCTCAAATGGAAATAGAAAAGATTTAGATCTTACTGATTTGAGGTGTCCGACCTAGTTCCGGAGCAGGCTAACCTAGCGTTTCTTAGAGAAACCCTAATTTTCCAAATTCGGAGTTTAGGAATTATGTTTGGACATAAATATGCACCTCCTTGAGGCAAGTTGCTCAGTTAGGTCACTTTTTGAAAGCTGAGGTGGGAAGCCTCTGAAACTTGATGTCCTAGTTCCTCCCTGCACCAGTGATAGGGTAAAAAATGAAACTTCTTCAATCTTGAAACTACTTCCACCAAAAGATGTGCCCTCCTGAGGTGAGTTAGCCTAGCCCTATTTTCTTGATGATCTATGGAGAGAACACCTTGAACTAGGAAGACCTAGTTTTTGCAACTTCAGAGTGCCTTCTTTCAGAGAGGCTCTGATACCATGTTAGTTTTTCTTTAGATTTGATTAGATTATCTAGGATCTTTATCTGAAAGAATAACAAGTACAACAAGATGCATAAGATATAAAAGATACATGAGACACATATATTTTCACTAGGGAAACCATAAAGGAGAAAACCGCGCAAACTTCCTCAGAATAGTAAGATGATCAAATCAGTTATAAAAAGTATACAGCAGCTATCTATCTCTCCTCCTTTATCTCTCTCTCTCTCACACATGTAGACTTGAGAGAGTGATGCGTGTATAAATGAGGGAGAGTGCCTCCCTATTTATACCCTTTCAAGTCACTGACCAAACATAAGACTGGGGCCCACATGCCTTCCCTAAAATGGATGAATTCTCCCAGAGAGATTTCAAACACACATTACATGATGTTACACTAGGGACTATTGCCCCGACTTACAATGAAGGTTGTACCTTAGAGTCTAGATGCAATTAATACATCTTGCAAGGGGGTAAACACACCCCCAATGGGGGTACAACAACATACAATGACAATATACATCAGAATATCTTCTGAAGTTATAAATACATCAACAAGGGGGACTAATTACATTAACTTGTATTTTATTGTTTAATTACTAAGACTATTTACATGACATGAAACATATTGACTTTGATATTGCATTAAATTATATTTTACTTATTAGGAATGGACATGACATGAAACGTATTGACTTGAATTTTACATTAACTTAATTTCATTGACTAGGAATATTAACCTGCCATGAAATATATTAAATTTAAGACATGTTACATGGCATAAATTATGCCATCATGGACTAATAGCATCAAATAAAATCAAAATTAACACACAATAATAATTAGCATTCTAGTACCCTTCTCCCAATTCTTTCTTTATTTTCTTTTTCTCCTCGTATATTTCTACATTTCTTATGCTTTTCCTTGCTAAGGAATAGGGCTTGAAAATTGGTTGAGTTGCTTAAGAAAAAGAATTCCATTCACTATGAATGGGTTGTCATAATAAAATGCATGATAGATGGAATAATGGATAATGTGAGGATAGTTGCACAAGGATATGCACAATAGGAAGGGTTGATTTTGAGGAGACGTTTGCCACAATTTCAAAGATAATCATAATTAGTTGGTGCTAAATTTGGCAACATAGTTTGGCTGGAATTTCCATTAGATGTGTGTGAAGGTGTGTTCTTGAATCAATACCTCAAATAAGAGGTGTATATGACTAAGACATAAGGGTTTAGGGTAAAGGGTAAGGGAAATTTGATTTGTAGACTTGATAAAGTGCTTTATGGCTTGATGCAGGAACCTAGGGCATGGTACTCAAAGATTGATGACTTATTTAAGGATAGGGCTTTGAAAGGAGTGAGTTAGATTCTAATATGAACATCAAAAGGAGTGGTAAGGGTATTATTTATCCTTATTGTTTAATATAGTTGATATCGTAGTTATATGGAGTGGTGCATGTGTAATCAATGAAGTTAGAATCTGTTATCTCCTAAATAAAATTTTCAATAAGTTCACTCAAAACAATTTATTTTTTTATCACTAATGAAGGTTTCAGGCCATATTATGAAAGATATTGGGATGAATAACAAGGTTGGGATATTTGATGTTATGTTTTTTAAGAAAATTTGAAAGTTTTAGCCTTCCGTGGCTTAGGCGAGTTTTTCAACAACTCATTAGCCACCGAAAAGCTCACCTTTCGGCAGCTAACAATTTTTATGCAAGACCATGTTAACCACCAAAAGCCTATTGATCACATTTTTTATGAAATTTTGGGAAAAGGACTTTTGGTGGCTTAGGCGAGATTTCCAACAGCTCATTAGCCACCGAAAAGCCTTGGTTTCGGCAGCTTAGCGGGTGATTGAAGGAGGGTATTAACCACTGAAAGCAAGTGAAATGCGTTGGGGTAAAAGCCTGCTCAAAAAACTCAAAACACAGGTTTCTGTGGCTAATATTGGTTTCAAAATGGTCTCTAAACCACCAAAAGAATCCTTTCAGCAGCTAAGACTGAAATTTCAGGACGCTCTAAGCCACCGAAAGGGGCGCTTTCCTATGAAAATGCATCATTTTAAAACGGTTATTATGAGCGACTGGAGAATCATTTTGCAAAATGATCAAAGGATGTTGTTCCCAATAGGTTAAAGAACAATAACCTTTCTCAGTTTTCCTACAAGTGTTGTATATTGGGAGAATCGAATCCATCTCTGAGCCCTAATTTTTGGATCTCATAATTTCCCTGTTTTACACATGTTTTTGAAATACAGGTCTCGGGAAGATGAAAACGAATTTCCAAAAAATGAGAGAGTTTTCTTGTCAAAATAAACCAATGTACAAAAACCTCTTTCAGTTTATACACAAGTGTCACATATTTGAAGGACCAAATCCATCTCTGAGCCCAGTTTTTCAGCAGTTTGGCCAAATTTTTAGGGCAAAAGTTGACCTTACAAGGAAGGTGTGCTTCGGTTTTACTGTGACATAATAGTACAAAAGGTAACCAATACTTAATTGTCAAAGTGAAATAGTGACTTAACCAGCAGAGGACCATTGGCAGTGATTGCCAGTACTTACTTCAGTTATCAAAAGGTTCAAATAGTGAACGAATTCTTCAGATAGTTAGACTAATAGTTAATTAGGATTTCATGACCTAATTATGCAAAAAAAAATTATTTTGTTTATTTTTATTTAATCAGATCCAATTTTTCAGGATCTGGGTATTTTTGTAGAGGCAATAAAGCCTAAGACATATTTGATTGAAACGGTTCGACTTCAAAGACTTGAAGACCATTGTTATTGTCAAGCTTCTCATATTGCTCATGACCTAATATAAGCTCTTTTGTTATCATCTGTTCAGCTTCCATTTTCTGTCTTTTCTGTGCTTATTCTTGAATGTCACTATTCAGGTTTTATTCAAGTTAACTAATGTCTGATAGCTGTCACCCTATTGGCATATTGATGTGATTTGAATTATAAGTGCTTTCCTTGTCATGATTAGCCATTTATATATATCTGTTTTATGTATGAATCTGCCAGCATGATAAGTTCTCCATCTCTGCACCATATTGTCAACCTCTGAACAGTGGTAATTAGAAGCCTTATCCCTAATTGAGTTTCATGCATGTCTTGAGATTGTGAGGTTTATAGGTCACCTGACTTGATCCACTTAGAAAACCCTAAAAATATTTAAGTTACCAGGCATCCTCGAGCTACAACCTAGAGGAGTTTCTTGGAGTGATAACAAACCGGCGCCATTGCTAGGGAGAGGAGATTGAAGCTCAGCTTCCCTGGGAGACGACATAGATCCTAGCTTTGATGATAGACAAAGCTTGGACACTATTCTTGTTGTAATCATCTATATGGCGACTCCATTGAAATAAGGTGGCTTTAAGAAGACCAAGTACCAGACAAAACCCTAAAGGGACACCAGCAACACCTGTTTTAGATTCAAAAGAGATTTTGAGAAGAGCTAGGGCTTCACTAAAGCACATTAGCAGTGCCGAACAGGAAGCTACATCAGGTATTTCAAGAAATATTTCTGCTATTATTTCTTCTGCTGAAACATACAATCTCAAGAATGTATAAATACATCAGAAAATTTTAGGGTTGAGGAATATTCAAGCACTATTGCTTGTGAAGATCTCATCCCTGGCGACTCCATGAAGGACAAATTCAGTGGCGGCTCCACAATATAAAGATGTCAAAAGCATTTGCTGCTCTTTTGGCTCAGATATTTGCACCTCTTGACTTCTCTTCTGTTCATGGTTTCCCACATCCAATACCTGATATGTCTGAATGGGGAGATTTTCTACCTGTCTTCAAAGAGGAGGAAGAAGACAGTCCTGCAGAAAACCTCCTCAAGTTTCACGAATGCATGGATCTATTAGATCAGCAGCATGAAGATGTTCATGTATTCATTATATGGTGATGCACGTCAGTGGTATTTTTCTTTACCTCCTTCCAGTATTTCATCATTGAAGGATTTTCACAAAGCATTCACTGAGCACTGTAAAAGCTACTATTCAGATGAGTTTGCATTTGATAATTGTTGTGAAGAATATAAGTTGCATTCTCAGGATGGAAAGGTTGCTAATGATGAAGAAGAAGATTTTAAGTTTTGTGAGGATTTGTCCACTTCTGGAATTTATTTTAGTTCTACTTTTCAACAAAGAGATGATCAGAGACATATGCATGTTGTGGTTTATGATAGCTATAAAGAGTATGCTGCAATAGGGGACACCTCTCATTGTGATCAATATATTAATGATCTTCAGAATGTTAACCATAATATAGATGCTTTTGACTTTGTACCAAATGCATCTGCTGACTTAAGGTGTCAAGAAGATCAGTTTGTCCCCTTTGGAAACCCAAAAGATAATGAGCAGATTGAAGGAACGGCATGTAACAAATTTGGATCTGCAGCAAATACTAAAGGCAGCCCTCAGTTTCCTGATTTGCAGACAAAGGAAGAATGCAATAGATATGAAGAGGAAGATGATGATCTGAAAAGTCCAGAACAACAGGGCATAACTCATCCTTCCTAGTCAGAGGTTGAGCAATCTACAGTTAATGTAGTGATCACTGAAAGCATCCAGCAGCAACATTGCATTAAGTTGGAAGAGTAGCATAAAAAGGTATTTCTTGTTGGCTTATATGACCCTATTGCTGACTATCTGGAACTTATGAGCAGCATAGATATCAAAATATTTTTGTCAGATGATAGCTGGTTATGTCACCCTTCAAAACTAAATTGCTACATTGCTAGGAATTCATTTATTTTTCGCGTCAAGATCAAGGATAAGTTCAGCATATTAGCTTCTGACCTGGCTTCATTGGAAGCATGATATCATGTGATAAAAAGACTCTACTGATTAGAATTAGGAGTAGGAGTAGATAGGAAAATAAGTTCTTAATATGAGCAGCTAGGTCATTTTTAGTTGTTTTCATGAATAAGCAAAGCGGGCTACAGGAAGATTGCAGGGGGTCAGTTATAAAAGACAAATGACTCCATGCCCAATGGAACACTAGAAGATGTTGTACAGGATTATACACCTAATAACCATAGTTCTGGGGTTACCAACATACTCAATTAACTTGCAGACAATTGACTCTAGAGTACAGTAAAGGAAATAGGAGGACAAGAAAGACTTACATGTTACAAGACGGTTGATCCTTAGCTTGTCCTCTTCCACTCTACTACACTTCCAAAGTCTTCAAGGTTGCTCCTCTTTCACCTGTCAAGAGTCAATCTTCCAGATACAAGATGATTCATATATATATATAAGCAGGTTAGATAAATCATATACATTACTGAAACATAAACATTTATCAGACCAAGATACATGAAACACATATGGAAGAAGGATTCTCTTTATTATCAATAATGGAAAGAGTTCAGGTTGCAACCCAACGCCTGAGACAAGGACTCCTCTGTAGCCAAAGGATTCTGAGTTCCACTGCTCCAAATAATTCTGTATACAATCCACCAGCATAACTTTGCTCTCCAAGTCTATATATCAAACACCCTCCCCAAGGCCTGTAATTATATGGAGGAAATAAGGCAATTTCGAAGGTTGAGGAGGTTGAGACAGTTAAGAGGATTAAGGTAAATGGCTTAACTAATCTCATATCATCGCGTGTTTTTATTTTTAAATGTACATATTCGCGAGTATGTAGAAGGACAACCCGCGAATGATCTGTGAGTTGCTATAAGAGCAACCTGCAAATACATCCATTCGTGACTTGCAGCAACCAACACTCGCGAATGATGCACGAGTTGTATATAGAGAGAGTCACGAATACAACTTAACATAGCAAAATGGTAAAGTAACCAGCTGGATGGAGGAGGAATGTATTATAGTAAGCCAATATATAGTGTTATGGGCAAACCTCAATCCATAGATGTCCTTTTGTGTGCCAACATGAGGGATGTCGGCACTCAGACGGAGAGGTGCCATTCAAATGGATAATAGATGCCCCCTAATGTGTGAGGTCAGAGGAAAGCGATGGCCGAAATACATTATAATCATCATCTTTGGAGAACTCAGAAATCCAATGGAACAGAGAGAGGTACAAATACATAGTAATGTCATATACAAAGTTACATCTAAGGATGCTATGTTCAATTTACTGGAACACTAGCTCCTTTACAATATTTGAGTACATCATATAATACGGGTATAAAACCACATATATTACAAAAGTGGATCGAAGCCACAATATACAATAATGAGCCTTCAAAGATCTGGAAGCTGTGTATAGGAATAGAACATAATCTTGCGCAACTTAGTCCATAGGTGAGGAACTAAGGTCTTCATAAAGGATCCCAAAGAACCAGTACAATCCAAGCCATGTGAATAAGAGTAAATTGAAGTCGAACATGAAAAGGATTCAACAGTTTGTCAATCAATAGATGATAATCAACAACTGAAGCAAAGGAATTCACCAAGGATGAAAGTGAATCCTAAGGTACCATAGTCAAAACTCTAGGTCTTCGTCATCAGGAAGTGTTGAAACGGAACCATGCTGTGATAAGGAAGGCAATAGATCCTCCAACGGATCACAAGAGTGACTAGGAACTGGGCAAAAGAAGGGAGACACAAATAGATAACAGATATAACAATAATGGGATCAGGCTACAAAACAGACATTGGGAAGAGTCCTTGAACAGTGAGCACACCACAGAGATGACCCAAGGCAGCGTATAACTTATAGAGAGAACAACTAGACTTATCTAGCATGTAGGAGACATGATCAGATTCCCCAGGTATAATGGACAAGAGGAGGAGTAAGAAACTCAAAGTGATAGCTGAACACAAGTGGACACTGAAACATGGATATCAGAAAACAAAGAGTGCTATGTTCAAGGATGATATGCTGCCATTACCGAAAACAAGAGAAAACTTCTTCCTTACCTTCCCTGTTAAATTTTAACGAGTCCAGGAAAGTAAACTCTGGACCATCTTCATTCTTGGCAAGCTCGAAGAAAAGAAAGAAGAATGCTTGATAAAGCACTGATTCGTGGATTTTACGAGCCCGAACTAGTACATGCTCGATGGTGTTTTCATAGTTTAGAGAGTCTGAAAACTCCAAAGAAGACTCCAGGGGGGTCCTTTTTCATACAATTTAGTCTCCTGAGGCCGAAAAAGTATAAAACAAATCAAAGAAGAACTCTCTTAACTTTCGAAGAAGAAAAGGCGCACCTTTTTTGTACTTAGTCAGGAAGGTCCGAAAAAGGTTAAATTACCACCTACCCAATGCTCCTTCAAAAGCAACATATAGCCTAAGTTTTACGAGTGTGAAGGAAGGCAAGATCACTCGGAAAGATCCATTTGATTACGAGAAATGGGGCTTACAACAATAAACTCGATGCTTTGTTCTTTAGGGTTTAACAAGCATGACAAAGACATAAATTACACTCAAAATATTTTTCATGTTTTGGTCCAGAGCACGAAAAAGAGAAAACTAAGCTCATACCGGGGGTTCCTTTTCCTTAAGTTTAGTCCCTCAGGTCCAGAAAAGAGATAAACCTATGCCTGAGAATACTCTTCTCAATTCAAAAGAAAAGAGAGTGATCCTTTCTCGTACTATTCCACATGGTCTGAGAAAGAGATAACCTACCACCAATGTGGATGCCCATTCACATATTCTTAACGAGCCTGAATGGACAAGTTTACTCGGCAATCAAGTCTATTTTAAGGAGTCAGACTTGGGCCTAAAGAAACTCAAAATATTTCACGTGAAGTTTTAACGAGTCTGGAAAAGTCAACTCGCAGCCTCCTTACTGTTTTTAACGAGCTCGAAGGAGAGCAGAAAGAATTCTCTAAATGTGAGGAGACGAGTGTCATGGACAGGCGAAACGAGTTCCAAGTGCAAGGAACAGACCTATGCATAATGCAAGGAAAGTGAGCAAGATAAGGACACTCGGGGAACGTCTCCTCAAGGTAAAGGGTGTCAAGTTGCAAAGGCAAAATGATACAAGGCTTAGTGACGATAAGAACAAAGATGAGGGCTTATACAACGAGCTAAAAGCGTGGAAGCCGGCATCAGGCTCATAAGCGCGAGCAAGGCACATGCAAATGCATTTACAACTTGAATAACAAGGTGAGGCCAGTAAACAGTTGTGAATCCAATTAAGAATCCTGTCTCCAAGAAACAACAACATCAGAATCATATTCAGAAGAAACGATCCGATGCGAGTCACTTTGGTAGAAACACATGTGACTTTGCTATCTTCTACAAAAGGTAAAGTCAAGGTAGAATCAACCGAAGAAGATTCTATAGCACCAAGTCTCGAGGATTTATAATCAATAAGATCAACCTTAGAAGGAGAGAAAAAATCAACAAGGTAGATAGAGTCTATAGGAACAAACTCAATATCACGGGAGTTGAAAAATTCATAAGAAAAATCAAACTCATCGGGATCACTAACTTGCTATTCGAAGGGAGAGTCCAAAAACTCAACAAGACCAACATAAGAAGACTGATCCATGGGAAAATCAGGCTTACTAAGCAAATCAGGGTTAGACTTAGTCACAACTGAACCAACATTCAAAAGAAGGTCAGACTGTATCAAAGACTCTAGGAAGACTTCATCCGAAGGAAGGAAATCATCCGAGATAGGACACATGTCTAAACTTTCAAATGGATTGACAGAGTGGAGAGAAGGCTCTACAGTCTGTATAGGATGACTCACCCAATCAACTAATGGGACCATGTCCCGAGAAGGTGAGCATGAAAACAGAGGCTGCTTCTCAGAACCAATTGAACGCAAAGGACATGAGGCCACATAGTTCACCTGTGGCAGGGTAGTGTCTATAGAAACACTGGGAATCAATAAAGGAAAGACCTAGTCTCTAGTTGGGTCAGGAGATGGATCAAGAAAATCCAACTGATCGATAGTGACAATTTCTTTGCCATGATTAAAGTACATCACACGAAAGAATGTTGACACCACAACTTGCATGGCATAGACATAATCACGTTAAAGGAGCATGAAGTCAACTATCACCATGAAGTCAACTAAGACGGTCTTCCCACCCAAAGTAACAGGTGTTTGAGTGAGAATTCCCAAGGCTATACAAGTTCTTCTATCAAACGCCAGTAACTAACTAGCAGTCGACACAAGGCTGGGAGATTCCATGCCTCACCAAGCACGAGCAGACAAAATACTAACTGAGGCTCCTTCATCAACAATACAACGAGCAATCGTGTAAGGTTCAACTTTGACCTTTATCTGGAAAGGTGCATTAGAAGGAAGGCGTGGCTCAACTAGGCTATCCCAATCAAAGGAAGCAATCCGGGAGCTTGGTGGAGGTTGATCCGAAACAAGTTCAGTGCCCCCTTGTTCAGTAATTTCTGAACTAGCAGTGAAGAAAATGTGACTAGTAGACACCTCACTCTCCGAAGGAAGAGTGGGATTGATCGATACTGGAATCGATTCAACCGCTTCGTGAAAGTCACTCTCTGAAGGGAGAGTGGGATTGACCAAAGATGACATTGGTTCAATCACATCAGGATCATTCTTCGAAAGAAGAGTGGGATCAACCAAATCTAAGATTTGTTCGACCACTTGATCAACCAAAGGTTGAGTAGGTTGTTGAGAAACTATAGGTTGTTCAGGAGAAGGAAATTCTTGAGTCTTGGACCACACTCTTCGCACCTCTGCGATAGCAGGGCACTTGTGAGTAAGATGATCTCCCTCACATAGCATACAAGGGAACTTAAGTTTGCACTTCGAACAACCAGTTTTCTCAACAGTGTCAACATGACTAGCAGTGGATGACTGTTTGCTCTCAGCATGACCTGCAAAGGCTAACAGTTTGCCCCCAGCATGAACTACAGAGGCTGGGTGACTGGGTCCAACCTGACTAAGAGAGGCTGGTTTTTGAAAAGATTCAGGATGTTCAAAAATGGGATGACCATGAACCCAAACTTTTCGCACCTCCGCAATAGAAGGGCATTTATAAGTAAGGTGGTCTCCCTCACAAAGCTTATAAGGAAACTTGGGCTTGTGTTTTGAATGGGTAGTCTTTTCAACAGTGTCAACATGACTCGCAGTGGCTGACGAATTGTCTGCAGCATGAACCACAGAGGCTGAGAGACTGCCCCTAGCATGACTTACCGAGGCTGAGAGACTGGATCCAACATGACCTACAGAGGTTGGATGGGCACCACCAACATGAACAACATAGGTTGAATGGTTAGGATCAATCTTCTTTGCAGCAGTTGAGTGTGTGCCCCCAGCATGAACAACAAAGGCTGGGTGGATGGATCCAACATGAACAACAAAGGTTGGATGGGGAGGTTCAACTTGAACAATAGAGGTTGAATGGGTGCCCTCAGCATGAACCACAGAGGCTGAGTGACTGGATCCAACATGACCTGAAAAGGTTGGAAGGATCCCACCATCGTGATCAACAGATGCTGGATGGTGAAGATCAACTTGACTTGCAGAGGTTAAGTGCTTAGATCCAACATGGCCTGCAGAGGTTGGATAGGTGCCCTTAGCATGAACCACAGAGGCTGGGTGGTGAGGTTCAACTTGACTTGTAGAGGTTGAAAAGGTGCCCCCTTGCTTATGTGCCTTCTTCCTATTCCTCCTTCTTTTACTCCTTTTAGACTGTCGGTTACTAGTATCAGTACTTTCACCGCATGAGGAAGAAGGAGGAGGAGAATCAACTACAGGTGAAGGGGAAGCAGTGTTTTGATGCTCTTGATATAAGGAGCTTACTTGAGAAGCACCAGGAGCATTCAGGACGGTTGGAGTGGAAAACAACCACACCGGTAGCCCTAGGGTGAATCCAGGAAGATTCAGGGTGGCCATCAAGGGAACACCAACATTCCCCGTGAGAGGAATAGTACAAGTAATTTCCAGCATGGGGATCTCTTGGTTGGTGTTCAAAGGGGTGTTAGCCATAGTTTCAAACCAGGAGACAAAGACTGAGGTTGATAGGCAACCAAAATTACAAAGCACGCACCTAAAGGCACACTAAGTACAGACAAACCACAAAGCACTCACTAAAAATTCCTAAAGCCAAACAGACAAACAGGTATAAGATATACTTTCCAAAAGAAAGCTGATAGACAGTTACTTGGCGTCCCTATAGATGTTCTTAGGCACAAGTGGAGGAATCACCCACCGCCCTCCCACACTTTCTACCGAGGTTACCTTCCAAGTCCATCCAAGGTCAACCAGAAATAACCTTCCGGTGTACCTGCATATGAACCCTAGATGTCAAGATACTAAAGGCTACCTTGGCTATACCAACAGTCTGGGGGGACAGTCGCAAGCCGGACTCGTACGCATGGGCAGGGTAGCTGAGCCTGAAAATCTGTCTAGGACAGAATCCCCAGATGCATAAAAGTCCTGAGTTATGC
>LPNX010879015.1:4270-48149 GCA_001517045.1 Pseudotsuga menziesii | reverse complement strand
AGTTTCATGCATGTCTTGAGAGTGTAAGGTCTTATAGGTCACCTGACTTGATCCACTTAGAAAACCCTAAAAATATTTAAGTTACCAGGCATCCTCGAGCTGCAACCTCGAGGAGTTTCGTGGAGTGATAACAGAATCATTTAAGATGATATAGGTTTATGACTTCCACATTATTATATTGGATTGGAAATATGGTAGAAGGAGAGAATTTTCATCATGTAAGAAAAGTATGCAAGACAATCAGTAAGAGATTCAAAATGGAATATTGTAAGCCACGGACAACACCAACTGGAACAAGTTTGAAGCTATCAATAGATGATACTAAAGATTTAGTGGAAACCTAATGTGATCTCTATCCCATGGAACATTTGTGTGTATCTTTATAAGGCTATCTACATGGAATATACATCGAGTAATTTCAAACCCAAGAACTGAAAAGCTAGATGGGTTTCAAGTCTATCAATAATAGGTGTACTATTTGGATAGTTTGTATGTTCCCTATGATTGATTTTCATGCGTGCACTGTGTAAATGGGGAACATCAACCTTGTACAAGTGGTTGACCAAACCCTATACTTTGTAGGTGAGTATTTATATGAGAATACATTGGCATATGAAAGTTATGCATTTATTCCAAACTAATGATCACTTATGCATGTTTGCTTATGGGGATGGATACTATTGATACGTGGATTTATGTATATTCTATATGTATGCCCATGTACTCTACAAATCCTTTATTATGTTGTGTATGATATCCAAGTAGAATGTGGGTGACATGTTACAACCTCTTTCTTTAGTAGTAATTACAATCACTTTGATGACACCACGAGGTGACAAATATTTTCAATGAGATCATGACCTAAGTTCTGACATCATAGGTGAGTGTCATTTGCGAGGTGCCTTAGTTTTGTGATGTAAAAAATTCTTGTTATGTGTGATATTTAATGTTTATTCCTAGTATGTGTGCCAAGGACTCTTGCATTGGGCAAGGCCATCCACGAGCCTTGCATATGTACTAGAGTGGATCCAAAAGTCCTTCAAGCAAGACATAATGTTAAATTGTCCTTGTTAGTAGCATAATTGTGTTAGTTTTTATCAATTGAGCTAGCATTATGTTAGGATCTTTAACTGAGAGAACCACGAGTACAACAATCAAACACAAGAGACAATGAACACAGTGTTTTTCCTCGGGGAAACCATAAATGGAGAAAACCCCACAACTTCCTTAGAGATAGAATCAGCACCAAAAGTAAAACCCCCAAAACAGTAAGATAATCTCTCGACAGCAGTAACCTCTTTCTTCCTTGCCCCAGTGTCTTTCTCTTCCTCAACTATGTGCTACAACTGAGTGTGAGTGAGTGTGTGCTAAATAGAGAGGCTAGCTCTATATATATACTAATTCCCAACATAACTAAACCCTACTAGGGCCAACCTCTCTAGGAGAGTCTAATAGCCCTAGTGCCCTGGAACTGTGACGACTTTAACCCTTAGACAATAGGAGGGTTACCCACAATAACTTGACATGACTTGTTTACATTATAGATCCTCTTGATAGGAACATCGAGGCATGACATGACTCAAGTATATCACAAATACATCTCGGAATAAACATCAAGTTACAATACATAAGAAATACAAGTGAATACATTCCAAAGTTACATATTCATCAACACTCCCTCTTAACTAGGAAGGTATTCTCTCGACACAGTTTTTCAGCACAAGTCTTCTTCTCTGTATCATCTGGGTCATCTTCATCTTCAATTCATCTTCATCTTCAAGTCTTCTTCATTTAGATCTGGATCATCACTCGATCTGGATCATCATAGGGTCATCATCACTGGATCTGGATCATCACTGGATCTGGATCATCACTGGATCTGGATCATCATCACTAGATCTGGATCATCACTCGATCTAGATCATCACTGGATCTGGATCATCACTCGATCTGGATCACCACTACTGGATCTAAATCATCACTCGATCTGGATCATCATTGGGTCATCATCACTGGATCTAGATCCTCAGTCGATCTGGATCAGTACCATAGGTGCTATCTCATGATTCTTCTCGTCACAGGACATTCTACAGAGCCAGCCCTTTTTCATGTTGGTTGTAGGCCTGCCTCCTTGTAGGTCTTTGGTAGCCCTTACATCTGACCTACTCATTAGAATGGCCAGCACGCACATCTAACCTACTCGTTAGAAAGGTACAGCACTTACATCTGACCTACTCGTCAGAAAGGCACATCACTTAAATCTAACCTACTCATCAAAAAAGCATGCACTCACATCTGATCTTGTAGGAACCAATCCTACAGTCACATCAGAATGGCCCCCAGTCCCAGACTGAGCTACCTGGTAACTGACTAGGTGCCTCCATTCTCCCAGAGAAAGGAAGTAGCCCTTACATCTAACCTACTCATTAGAATGGCCAGCACTCACATCTGCCATGGAATGAAGCAATCCTCTCACCATGACAGAATGGAAACAACTCTTATATCTGATCAAGTGGGAAAACATCCCTAAATCACATCAGAATGGTCATGCACTCACATCTGATCATGTAAGACTACATCTTACAATCGTCTCAGAAAGGCCCTCAGTCCCAGACCAAGTAAACCTGGTAACCCACCAGTCAGCTCCATTCCCAGAATGGCAGTAGCCCTTATATCTTATCATGTACGAACCAATCCTACAGTCATATCAGAATGGCTTAGCACTCATATCTGACATGGAAGGAAGCAATCCTCTCACCATGACAGAATGGCTCAGCCCTTACACCTGACCTACTCATCAGAATGGCTTCCAGACTCGTCACTTCCCCTTGGAAGTGACCTCGATCTAGAGAACACCAAGCTTCTCCCTGAAGTACTCAAACTTCACTCTGGCCAATGGCTTCATCAACACATCAGCTATCTGATCGTCCGTCGCAACATACTAGAGCTTCACTGCTCCCCTCTGCACCATATCCCTGATATAGTGATACTTGATCTCGATATGCTTTGACTTGTCATGGAACACTCGATTCTCTGACAACTTCACACAACTCTGGTTGTCACAATGTATACAAGTATCATCCATTTGGAGATCAAATAAATTAGAGAGTAGCTTCCTTAGCCATACTTCCTCACAAGTAGTTCAACAAGCTGTGACATACTCTACTTCAGCTGTACTCAGTGCCACACAAGATTGCTTCCTACTAAACCAAGAGATCACACATGATCCCATACTGAAACAACATCCTAAAGTGCTCTTCCTATCGATGGCATTGCCTGCCCAATCTGAATCAACATAACCCTCTAGGTTAATCTTCCGATTCGCCTCGTACTTGAGCCCATAATCAACTGTACCCCTCAGGTACCTCAAAATATGCTTTACAGCAGTTAAGTGAACATGTCTCGGATCTGTCAGGAACTGGCTCAAGGTGTTCACAGCAAAGCAAATATCTAGTCTCGTGTTCATCAGGTACATCAAGGACCCAATCATCTGACGATACATTGTGGCATCAACTACTTTTGATGAAGCATCACTCAATAGCTTCATGTTCGATGCCATAGGTGTGGCCATGGCCTTGCAGTCCATCAACACAAACCTCTTCAAGATCTCTACTGCATACTTCTCTTGTCCAAGGAAGATTCCATCTGCACTCTGCCACACCTCCATACCTAGAAAATAATGCATCATACCCAAGTCCATCATTTCGAACTCGGCAGCAATATTTATCTTCGTATCAACAATCAACCCATCCATACCTATCACAAACAGATCATCTACATACAGTAGGAGCATCATTGGGTTGTCATATTCAACCTTGTAGTAAAGGTTGGAATCCGCTTTACTCTTGGTAAAGCCCAAACTGGATAGAAAGCAGTCAATTCTATCGTACCAGTCCTGGGTGCCTGTTTCAAACTGTACAGGGCTTTCTTCAATCTGCACACATGAGACTCCCTATCATGTGTCTTGAAACCAAGTGGTTGCTCTACACACACTTCCTCTTCCACTGCACCATTCAAGAAAGCAGTCTTGACATCCATTTGGTGTATCTTCCATTTCATCACTGCAGCCAGAGCAAGTACTGATCTAATGGAAGTGTATCTGGCTACAGGTGCAAAGGTTTCTTCATAGTCTATTCCTTCTTTCTGGGAGAAACCCCGAGCAACAAATCTTGCCTTATATTTCTCTATGCTATCGTCTACAGCATGCTTGATCTTATAGATCCATTTGGAAGCTACAACTGACTTCCCTTCTTGTCTTAGGACAACATCCCAAACATCATTCTTCATGATCGATTGATACTCTTCGATCATAGAATCCTTCCATTCTTTCCGTTCTACCACTTCTTCATGATTGGAAGGTTCTTTATCAATGAAATCACATTGTAATGCTACATACCCAGAGCAGGATCTGGTCCTCTTTCTTTCTCTGTGATTCTCTTCCAGAGCCCCATGTCTTTCTACACCTTGGATAACTTCTCATACCCAAGCAGGCTTCCTCTTATGGGGATTCTTTTCTGGAGGTGGATCTATAGGTCTTTGTGGTTCTTCAAATTCTCAAACTTCTTCTTGAGTTTCTTCATTCATGGTTGTATCATGAATTCTGGGTGCTTCCGATTCTTTAGGAACTTCAACATATCTCTTTCTGCATTTGTTGTAAGTTGTGTCTTCATCAAATGTCACATCCTTGCTGATGTCAATCTTCTTGAATCCTGGGAAGTATATTCTGTAATCCTTCAAGCTTTCAGAGTATCCCACAAATATACCCTTCTTTCCTAAAGGATCTAATTTAGTCCTCTTCTCTTTTGGAATGTGCATGTACACTGGACAGCCAAATATTATGAGATGGCTGACTTCTTGTTTCTTGCCAGAGAAGACTTCTTCAGGAGTTTTGTTCTCGAGTACTCTGTGTGGAGTACGGTTCTGTACATACACCGTTGTTCTAGCAGCTTCCGCCCAAAGATGCATAGGAAGATCTTGATCATGAAGCATTGCTCTTGCAGCTTCCATGACAGTTCTATTCTTCCTTTCCGCAATCCCATTCTGTTGTGGATTATAAGGAGTGGACAACTCCCTCTTAATCCTTGAGTCTTTACATAGCTCTTTGAATTCATTCGAAGTGAATTCTCCGCCATTATCTGATCGAAAGGTCTTGATATTCTTTTCAGTGTGATTCTCGAACAAGGCTTTGAATTCCTTGAACTTGCTGAATACTTCATCTTTGTTATTCATGAAGTAAATCCATGTCTTCCTAGAAAAGTCATCAATAAAAGAAACATAATATACATACCCGCTTAGTGAGCTTGATGACATAGGACCGCATACATCGGAGTGGATGATTTCCAAGATTCCTTTTGCTTTGCTTTCGCTACTTGGAAATGTCTTCTTTGTATTCTTTCCTTTCGAACATCCTTTGCAGACCCCATCATGTTTTGCCTAAATTTCTGGAAGACATTCAACAGCTTTGCTTGCCAGTGGTAGTGCTTTGTAATGCACATGTGCAAGCCTTCTATGCCAAAGCTCATTTGGATCTACTGTGTCATGGACCAAGGCTTGTTCTGGATGGCCCTTTAATCTGTACAATCCTCCTTCTTGTTCTCCAATTACTACTGCATCATCGATAGTCTTTCCTTTTGGCCACATGATGACTTGACCATCTATAAATGCAACCCTCATGCCTTTTGCATCTAATGCAGATATGGAGAGAAGGTTCTTCTTGAGACCTGATACAAACAATACATCTTGCATCTTCATAGACTTTCCATAGTCTAGTTTATAGGAGGATTCCCCGCTACCTTTTATTGGATATTGGTAGTCATCTCCAAGCTTCACCTTGTGAGGTGATTCATGTTCTAAAAGTTTTACAAAGGACTCTTTGAATCCTGTCATATGTTTGGAAGCCCCACTGTCTATAAGCCAATCATTGCTTCCATGTGTGATGTTTCCCGTTAGAGCTGAAATCAAGACATATTCTTCTTCACTAGAGGAGTCTTCACTTTCATATCTGGTTCTCTCCTTGGATGGTTCATCATCCTTTGTAACATGAGCATGATGTCTTCTCTTGTTGCTCTTTTTCTTATTCTGTCTTTTAGGACAATCTCTTGCAAAGTGTCCTACTTCATCACATATATAACATCTGATTCTAGACATGTCTTTTCTAGAGTTATTTTTAGAGAAATTCTTACCTCTAGAGCGATGAGAACTTCTTTTGGTTTTCTTGGAGTGTACTGTGAGAGCTTGATCTTCACTTCCCATATTCTCTTCTTGAGTTGTTATTTGAGCTTCTTCTTGAGAGCATTCTTCTCACAGTCTGCTGAACTTGACTAACTTCTTTCTAGCACATATCCCTTGAATAAAGGAGTCCCATGATCTAGGGAGACCATTCAAGGTGGTCATCACAACTTCTACATTCTCTACTTCTTCATCTACTGCTTCCAAGTGTTCCTTGATCTGAGAGACCCTTGTAAAGTAAGACTGGATGGTCTCAACATTCTAGATCTTTACATTCTTCAGTTGGTTTCTCATAGTCATCTTCTGGTTTATGTTCTTCCCTTCAAACAATTTGGTTAGGGCATCAAACATAGCCTTAGGTGTCTTTAGGGAGGACACCTATGGTATGAGGTGATCCTTGATTGAATCAGCAATTATCCTCTTTTCCATAATCAATTTCTTCTTATGTAAGGCCTTAGCCTCATCTCCCTCTAGAACTGGAACCTCCTCATTGATATAGGAGTCCAACTCACTTTCTTCCAGGACCAGGGAGATCCTATACTTCCAAGCTCGAAAGTTATCAACTCCCTCAAGCTTTTCATCAAGCTTGGTATGATGAGACATCTTAACTGAGAACCTCAAATGGAAATACAAAATATTTAGATCTTACCAGGTCAAGATGTCGGATCTGGATTTGGAGCTGAAATCCTATAGTGCTGGTTCAGGAGCAGATTAGGGTTTTTCTTTTCCGAAGTTCTGTCCAACCAAATGCTTTGAATTTGATCCCTAACTTCGATTTTGGGGAGGAGATCAATCCAGGCCCGGGCTCACTAAAAAATTCCTCTTCTATGAAAATCCCTCATTTTCAGCAGTAGTGTCAGGTACAAAACTGAAAAACCTCATAATTGGATTATGCTTCGACAGAAAGATGCACCCTAGGGAGGAGGGTTATTCCAACCTTCTTTTGCTGAAAATATATGGAGAGAGATCCACAAAGTAGGAATCCCTAGTTCCTGTAGCTGCACAGTGTCTTCTTCTCAGGTTAGCTCTAATACCATGTTAGTTTTTATCAATCAAGCTAGCATTATGTTAGGATCTTCAACTGAGAGAACAACAAGTACAGCAATCAAACACAAGAGACAATGAACACAGTGTTTTTCCTCGGGGAAACCATAAATGGAGAAAACCCCACAACCTCCTCAGAGATAGAATCAACACCAAAGTAAAACCCCCAAAACAATAAGATGATCTCCAGACAGCAATAACCTCTTTCTTCCTTGCCCCAGTATATTTCTCTTCCTCAGTTGTGCGCTACAACTGAGTGTGAGTGAGTGTGTGATAAATAGATAGGCTAGCTCTCTATTTATACTAATTCCCGACATGACTAAACCCTACTAGGGCCGACCTCTCTAGGAGAGTCTAATAACCCTAGTGCCCCGGAACTGCGGGGACTTGAACCCTTAGACAATAGGAGGGTTACCCACAATAACTTGACATGACTTGTTTACATTATAGATCCTCCTGGTAGGAACATCGGGGAGTGACATGACTCAAGTATATCACAAATACATACCGGAATAAACATCGGGTTACAATACATAAGAAATACAAGTGAATACATTCTGAAGTTACATATTCATCAACAAATTGGACTATAGGGAATATGATTTAAGTGTTACTTGGAGGCAATGTTAGGTAAAGAGCTGCAAACTGGGGTGTCACCAAGTAGTGTTGATCCTTGATAGAGTAAAAATTCCCATTATTTTCCTGACAATTTTCTTACTATTTGGGAAATTCACAATCACTTTCGTGGTGAATGAGTATTTTCTAATCAATGACCTATTACTTTGGATTGTTATAAATAAGAATATAGAAACACCATAGGAAATTAGTGTCATTGAATGCCAAGTTTACAGTGGATAAAACCATTATAGGAAAAGTTCCACTCACTAAGAGTTGATTTATTCATTACTCACATGATGATATACAAATGAGGAAAACCATTATATATTTGAATTGGGTTTAGATTAGTTGTTCCCAAACCCATAAAACATGGGACCACTGTTAGAATTTTAATGGTTATACAAGATCTAAAAACATTTAGCATCATAACATCATAACCATAAGAAAAGGATCACTGAAAGAAATACAAGCACAACCACACAAATGAACACAAATATTTATCCTGGGAAAACCTCATGGGAGAGAAAACCCAGCAAAACTTCCTCTATATAGAATTTGACCAAGTACAGTGTAAAACCCCAATAACAAGAATAGCAAATCCTTTTATGTAGTACACTCTCTCTCTCTCTCTCTCTCTCTCTCTCTCTCTCTCTCTCTCTCTCTTATTTGTGCAATGCTTGAGTGGAAGTGTGTAAGAATGAGAGAGGTGCCTCACCTATTTATATTCATCAGGTGAGTAACTCAAATAAATAACTAGGTCGGTCGGGTTCTCTAATTATGGAAGACCTACCTAGGGAGACTCGAAATAATATTTATAAAATAATTTTGTGGGTACTATTGCACCAACTTACAATGGAGGTTTTACCTCATGAATTTTACATGACCAATTACATCAAGGAAATCTCCAAATGGAGGAATAACATCTTCGAAGGAGGAACAAAATAAAAGTACAATAGAATAAATTTCGAAGTTATATTTCTTTAACACTCCCTCTTAACTAGGAAGGTATTCTATAATAGCAGCAAACACCACCACAATTGTACATCTAACTCGTGAATATCTATATGTCATGGGAATTTTTGGAACCGCATCATGTACATCTTCGCCATCAATCCTAGTATGATAATACTGGATCATATTCTGCAACTTCTTCTGCAATATCAGTAAGTGGTTGTTGAGTTTTCTTCTAATTATTCTTCTATAATATCAGTATGTGGATACTAAGTATTCTTCTGCAATATCAGTATGTGGATACTGAGTCTTCTTCTTCTTCTACAATATCAGTATGTGGATACTAAGTCTTCTTCTGCAATATCAGTATGTGGATACTGAGTCTTCTTCTTCTTCTGCAATATCAGTATGTGGATACTAAGTCTTCTTCTGCAATATCAGTAAGTGGATACAGAGTCTTCTTCTACAATATCATTATGTGGATACTAAATCATCTTCTTCCATATCAGTATCCGAGTACTGGATCAACTTCTCCCATATCAGTATGTGAGTACTTAATAATCTTCTGTAATATAAATATGTGAATACTGAATCATCTTCTGCCATATCAGTATGTGAATACTGAAGCATCTTCTGCAATATCGGTACGTGAATACTAAATCATCTTCTATCATATCAGTATGTGAATATTGAATCATCTTCTGGCATATCAATATGTGAATATTGAAGCATCTACCTACAACATCAATAAATGAATACTAAAGTGACAACAACAACATCATTAGCATGCAAGTGCTAAAACCTCGTCAGAAACAAATAAATGCTAAATCATTATTTGTAAATCAGTAAGGAAATATTGAAGCAAACCTCATCAACATCAATATAGAAATACTGAAAATACCTCATCATCATTAGTATGGGAATACTGAAACTACCTCATCATCATCAGTATGGGAATACTGAAACTACCTCATCATCATCAATATGGGAATACTGAACCTGCTTCACCAACATTAGTATGAAAATACTAAAACTACCTCATCATCATCAGTATGAGAATATTGAATCTACTGCATCAATCATCTGTATGAAAATACTGAAACTACCTCATCAACATCAGTATGAGAATACTAAATTTGCCTCATCAACATTAGTATGAGAATATTGAATCTGCCTCATCAACATCAATATCAGAAAACTGAACCTACCTCATTAACATCAGTATGAGAATAATGAGCATGCCTCATCAATATAGGAATACGAAAACCACCACTCGAACATAAGTATGAGAATATTGAACTTGCCTCATCAATATAGGAATATTGAAACCACCTATAGAACATCAGTATAAGAATGTTGAACATGCCTTATCAGTATGAATACCAAAACCACCTCTTTCACTTTGGCATTTTGCAGCAGCATCAGGGTGGGTTCTCTGGTAGATCCACTCGGGTGCTTGTCTGACTTACTAACCCTTTCGATCCAACAAGCCTAGTCAGGTAGATGGATCTCCCTAGGGACCAAACAAGCCTTGTCTGTATTACTAACCCTTTTGGACCAAACAATCTTAACCAGACATACTAATCCCCCTAGGATCAACATGCCTCGTTTGACTTACTAACCCTTTCGGGAAAACAATCCTAGCCAAACATACCCTACCCTAGACTGAGCTACCACACCACTGCAACAAAGATCCTTCTACCTCTTCTACTCCCTCTTTTGAGGGAGCTCCTTTCGTATTACACCAAGCTTGTCTCGAAAGTACGAGACAGAGGCTTAGTCAACACATCTTCCACTTGTTCCTCTGTAGGAACATACTTCAAATTTATAGCTCCCTTCTACATCCTGTTCTTTATCATTCTTCTCTTGGACATTTTCAAATACATAATACATACGCAACTTCATCATTTCTTCCTTTGTATATCTGTAATTGCATCGTTCTTCTCTTATGCATCCACAACATCATCATTCTTCTCTTGTAGGTGATTGCATACAATCCTTTCTACAAGTCAAATATAGTTGTATGATTAGAAACATTTCATAACATATTCATAATGACAAATTCTTATGCATAAATATATAAGTCATATAATCATGCAACTATTTCATCTCATACAACATTCATCCATATTCTGTATACATATGGCAACTTTGTAAATTCCTTCCATCTCTACCGAGACATTATTACGAGTGTGCACTACTACCAGCATGTCAGCAAAAAGGTTTCATTCTATATAAGTAGCAATGGAATGTTGTACAACACCATAAGCCACTTACCCATCATATGCATATTAGTAGTAAACTGTTCACAAAAGAAAATACCCTAACATGCATAATACACTTCCTATATCTAGGAACATATCTATGTACACAACTGAACAACTAGATATATAGGAAATGATAGTTCAATACGTATCTTTGTTTTTTTGGTAGACTCCATCTTTATCTCTATCTCCTTATATGAGTTACTAGAGTCTCTCATAGCATTCTCTACTTCATCGTGTGATTCTGAGGACTTGAGCCTATCTTGGTCACAATCAGGAATACTAAGCAAGTCTTCTTACACCATCATTCACATAGAACTGTGTATTGGTGTTGAATCTGTGCGTCCTACAAAAGCATCCCTTCTTATCCAAAGCTGACATGGATAAGAGTATGATCTTCATTGTTTATTCATAGAATTCCTCTAGATCAAATTACATATTTCACGTCACGTGAAGAATCTTCCCTTACTTTCTTATCAGCTACAATATATTCATCCTTGGTTGCAATTCACTCGTCTTCTTTCTGCAACATGTTGGAGTGCTCTTTCTATTTGTAGCATTGTCAACTTAATTGGATCCATTATATTCTTGTAGGCATATCCTTTAGTCTCTCACATATATGAGGCCATATTCAAGTTTACCCTTCAGGTACCACACCATTTTCTTTGTCACAACCATGTGAACATATGGGCTCCGCAAGCAAATATCTAGCCTCATTTTCATCCAGTACATCAATGAACCAATCTTCTGCCTGTAGGTTGTGACATCAAATATTTATGAAGTAGGATCACATATGGACTTCAAGTTTGATGTCATTGGTGTATCCCAACATCTCAAACCTTATTTCAACCACACATTTTCCTTGGCTAAGGAAAAGGTACCTATAATCTTGAGAATCATGTAAATATTATCAAACTTTGAGATTGACCGTAGTCACTCCCTCTGAAGTGGAGCACCATCCTTCCTTTGCATCTTTTACTCTTTGTATCAATACATTTCAGTGACAGGTAGCCTCCTCTACTTCTAATATTCTGTGTATCCATCTATGTCACCTCTCAAGGTCATTGGATATCAAGATCCTCCATCTCAAACTTTATTGTAAGTTTCTCTTGCACCCATCAATGAGCTTCTCGTCCTCTGTAGGATTCTATATTCAACCTTGTAGTAAAGGTTGGGATCTCCATCACTGGTTTATCCTCAAGCTCATCATGTAAATGTACATGATATCACATGGGTTCCTACTGAGATTGTACAAATCCTTCTATGCCTAGGTGGTTCTCTGTAGAGAGTCCCTAAATGCTTGAGGTTGCTCGGTCTATTATTATAATTCAATTACACCAGCTGTCTAGAGTAATATTCATCACTGAAAAGTGTGCCTGGTCCTTAGAGCAATGTCTCACCATGATAAACTCCCTCTTTGTGAGACAACCCACAAGCCTTGCTTTGTATCTCTTGATACTTCCATATGGTGTATGCGTGATCTTGTAGATCTACTTGGAGTACTTTCACAAAACTTCCCTTCAGGTGTCCAAACACCATTCCCCATGATCGACTGGTACTTCTTAATCATATCATCCTTCCATTCTTTCTTTTTATGACATTATTCTATAAGTTTTCCTTTCTCGTCACAACTAAAACGTTTAAGATGTGAGAGGTCCTTCTTCTGAAGTCCTTTTATTCTTGTGATAATGTTCTTCCTTCTTGTGCTTTGTCTTCTTGGTATGAGTTGTTAGGGCTTGATTGTCATATTCATCCATATCTTGTTCTTTTATTGTCAATCGAGCTTCTTCTTACATGCATTCCTCCATAATTGAGATTCCTTATAGAACAAATCCCTTGAATGAAAGATTCCCATGAACTTGGGAGACTATTTAAGGTTGTAATCTTTACTTCTGCTTATTCTACATTGTCTCCAATGGCTTCTAGTTTCTCCTTGAGCTGAGAGATCCTTGTGAATTAAGATTGAATATTTTTTTACTTTTTCATATTCACATCCTTGAGTTGAGTTCTCAAGGTCATCTTCTTGTTGATATTATTTCCTTCATACAAGCTGGTCATTGGATTGAAGATATCCTTTGCAGTATTCAAGGATGGTACATGTGAGATCCAATGGAGACGAAAATAATCCTCTTGGTTTTGATTAAGTCCTTTTTGTGCTTTGTCTTCATCTCCCTCTGGATCCACAACTTCTTCTTTGACGTAGTTCTCCAAGTCATGCTTATTGAAGTATGAGAACTCTATACTTCCATGCTCAGAATTCATGGGCTCCTTCAAGCTTGTCCTCAATCTTGAAACTATTTTTCATCATGATAAAAATGAGAACCTCAAATGAAAGTAGAAAGGATAGAACTTACCAATGATATTGCTTCAACTTTATGATTGATTGAAAGCTTGTATGGAAGAATAATTCTGGGGGACCTAGGGTTTGACAAAGAAACTCTAATTTTTCAACCTAGGTAAGTTTCATATCTGATTGGATATAAAGGTGTGCCTCCTCAAGGAGAGCTGAGCAACATACTTAATTTCCTAAAACTATGGACAAAACTGCAAAATATATGATGCCTTGGTTTTCCCAAGCAGTAGTGTTAGGTTAAAAATTGAGAATCCATAGAATTATAAACTTCTCCCATATAAATATGCTCCCTCATAGGATCAGTTTTATAGTCCCCCTTTTTCAGTTGATCGGTAGAGGGAAGTGCCCAGAACAGGAAGCACTAGTTTTCTCTAGTTTCTTCTACATAATTGTCTGATCTTGATTCCATTGTATATCCAAAAATTATACTCCTCAAGTTCTGAAAGTTCATCCTAATATATCATGATTTATCTTATTTCTAACCCCATAGGTTAGAGAAGAATTGGATTCACCAAGTGGAACTTATGTTAAGTTTCCCAAGATGACCTGTTTGAGGACTGGTTCAGTATAGAGAACTTGTACGGACCGCCACGTGTCACTATTTCAACTTCACGGTCTAAAACTCGCACCATGGAGAATACAATCTATGCCCTATCTACAACATCTTGAGAAATTTGATTTGGACCTTCCTATCCTGAGATATAGCAATTCTCCCTAGGTGACTTGTTTAAGGATGAGTCCTAGAAGAGGTTGGAACCATTATTTGGAGGAATCATAACTCCTAAATTATAGTGAATCTGAGGCTGAAAATCACACACAAGGTACACCAGGATATTATATTCGACTTTTAAAAGTTTCAGCTCCTTATCCTTCTCCAAACTTGATTTATAGTGAAAATTCCAAGATGACTATATTTTTCCTTCTAGGGATTTTCAAGCATGAAACCCTAATCTCCAGTAGCTGCAGTTGTAGCAGTGTTTCAGCTGCACAAAGACTATTTCAGGGTGGATCTTATACCATGTTATAATCTTAATGGTTATACAATATCTAAAAACATTTAGCATCATGACATCATAACCATAAGAAAAGGATCACTGAAAGAAATCCAAGCACAACCACACAAATGAACACAGAGATTTATCTTGGGAAACCCTCATGGGGGAGAAACCCCAGCAAAAATTCCTCTATATAGAATTTGACCAAGTAAAATGTAAAACCCCAATAACAAGAATAGCAACTCCTTTTTTGTAGTACACTCTCACTCTCTCTCTCTCTTTCTCTATGCTTGAGTGGAAGTGTGTAAGAATGAGAGGTGTGCCTCACCTATTTATATTCATCACGTGAGTCACTCAAATAACTAAATAGGTCAGTCAGGTTCTCTAATTAGGGATTACCTATCTAGGGAGACTCAAAATAACATTTATAAAATACTTTTGTGGGTACTATTTCCCTGACTTACCACGGAGGTTTTACCTCATGACTTTTACATGACCAATTACATCGAGGACATCTCCAAATGGAGGAATAACATCTCTGAAGGAGGGATACAATAAAAGTACAATATAATTTCTTATGAAGCTACATTTCTTTAACAACCACAAATCTTCACACTACCCACCAATGTCGGTTACGACAACACACTAAGGGTGAATAATAAAGGATATTAATGATCACTAGGACCATAAGTCAATACTAGCCAACATATCTCTGACATCTCCCCTTAAAATTCTTGGGGACACAAATAAGAAAAGTTGGCATAAAGGATATTTGACCAAGTAAAATTTAGTTCCCAACACTTGGAAAGACATGTTAAATGTTTTTTTCCAAATAAACAATACAAAATTTCCTCCCTTAATATTATATTGGTAGGGAATACAATAATCATCAATACTGACAACAATAACATGGCCATGATGAGGTGCAAATAAGCTTGCAATTGATAGTGCTCCTTCATAATTATAGCCTATAAGAAACAAAAACTTCTTCACATTAATCTCTATGGAAATGTTGAAGCAAACAAGGGTTTCCATAAATGAGCATAGGCACCAGCAATTGAGGACAAGGAATGGAATCCCACATTTATGTCAAAGAACAACTTCTACAAATGATATAGAATATGAAAAAGTGCATGCTAAAGTTGAATGATATATGACTAATATACAAGCAAATGTTGAAGATCAACAAGAGCTCTCCAATCACATAAACCATAAAAGAGAGAGCTAATTATATGATTTTTCAACAAAAGGGTCAAAAAACTAAATAACACATACAATGAGATGATCTTCCCATCATATAGTGCACACGTCCCAAAGAGAAGCTAGAAATAAGGCTTCCATCAAAAAAAAAATCAACCAATCAATGAGAGCAATGAGGATTTTATGATTGTACAATTGACGATGAAAGTCGGAGTCCCTCAAACAATTGTTCAAATTGTTCCAAGTCCAATTGTCAATGCAACATTAATATGCCCTAGTATTAGATACTAACAAATCAACAAATGGTGTTGGATCTAAATCCTGAAAATAATAGTAGAAGGATGGATCATAACAAATTGAGTCTTGCAATGAAGTCTCTAAATATCCAAGACTTTCTATGTTCATGGTTACAAACTCTAAAAAAATGAGATGCCAAGGAATTTTCATCAACACGAGCTTTATGCCTAAATTAGAAAAAATTGCATGGTTGTATTTAGATATTATTGTATTTTCTTAGAATTATAAAGATGCAATATGGGTGTTAATATTGCCACTTTCCCCAATTCTTATAGGGTTCTAGCTTAATGTAAGAGTGTCTTCCTTACAATCAGGAGGTTGGTGGTTCGATTCCTCTGTGCGCAAATGATATTGCAATATTGGTATTTTTAATTAAATATATTTTATTATGATTTATTATAGCTATGGGGAGGTTTCAAAGCTTCTTTGTATGTTGCTACGAGGAGGGTTCTAAAATACCTTCATATGTAACTACGAGGGGGCTTCAAAACTGCCCTCAAAGGTTTATAAGATGTAGTTTTAGGGGGGTTTATAATCGCCCCCAAAGGTTTGTAAAAAGGACTTTTAGGGGGGTTTTGAACCGCCCCCATAGGTGTCTACGAGGGGGGTTTTGAAGCACCCCCATTGGTGTCTATGAAGGGGTTTAGAACTACCCCTACACATCACTTTTTTGTGCAGAAGGAGTATAACAGCCCCCAAAAGTCACTTTTAACATCAATTTTGATCTCTTCTATAATCATCCTTAAAAGTGCAAACTTTTAGCGTCGGAGCTATTGGCGGTGGTTTTGTTAAGACCACCCCCAAAGGTTTGTATGATGGATTCTTGGGGGGGGGTTAGAACTTCCTTCGTAGGAACCTACAAGGGGGTTTGAAACCGCCCCCGTAGGCACCTACAAGGGGTTTTGAACCCACCCCCATAGGTACCTACAAGGGGGGTCTGTAACTACATCCAAAGGTTTGTAATAAGGACTTGTATGGGGGTTTGGAACCACCCCCATAGGTGTCTATGAGGGGGTTTTAGAACCACCCCTAAAAGTAACTTTTTTGGGGGTTTTAGAACCACCCCCAAAAGTCACTTTTAGGGACTCTTTTAATCTCTTCTGAACCCCCCCCCTCCCACCCCACCCAAAGTCACTTTTAGGGGTGGTTTTAATCTCTTCCAAAACCGCCCCTAAAAGTCCAAACTTTTAGCGTCAGTTCCATTGTTACTGAAAATTCTCAATCAATGCGGACAAAGATTGTTTCCCTAGTATACATGGGGCATATATAGAACAAAAGAGTCACAACAATGCATCCTCTCCCTAGAGTGTCAAATTTCTTGAATTCAAAGCTTTCTTACCTCACTATGAAGGTGATCATGTCTTATGAATTCTCTTATGGTCAATTGTACCTGCAAAACAATGTAAAGAACAAGATACAAAAGTGAAAGCAACAAGATAATTCAACACTCTATGTTAATGATCAAGGAGAAAAACAATGAATAACTCAGATCAAGCACAAATTATTCATGGGAAAAGCGAATATATTTGTATTAATAGGAATAGAGAAGAAAACTATAACCAAATCCTTGATGTTGAAGCTTTGTCCTCACAATGATCTTGACTCACAATCACAAGCTCTACAAATTCTCACTCACAATACCATACTCATTTTGTCTCTCGCACTTGGAAATATTCCACCAGCATGAAGGTGCTTTTATTGGTCCTCCCTCACTCATGGGGTATAGGTTGCTTATATAGGCCAAAAGGGAACAAATTGGTTGAAATCATTTGGCAGGAAGGTGAGCAATCATCTCTAGAGGCTAGGGGTACAAGTGCCACCTACTCCATTTAGTTGGGATAGGCCTCCACAAGGACTTTCATCAAGAAGATTCTTGAAATATCTTTTTTTTGTCATTTTGAGAGAGTTGATGCTCCTTGTATACAAGCATAAGGTGTCAAGGAGGGTCGACGTACCTTGTCCAAGGGAAACAAGTGTCAATAGTGCTTCCTGTCATTGGGAAAAAGGCGTTGGGAAAGGCTGGCTCTTTATGTTAGAAGACAAAGTGTGTCAGAGCTCCTAGAATGGGGCAAAGATTTATCCAAAAGATGTTTTGGCCAATGGAATTCATGGGATTGGAAAAGTGGCCATATTTAGGTGTAACAAAATGCCCCTTAAAGTATGAAGCTAGAGGGATGTGATAGGTGAAATACTTTGTTGGATGTGATTAGAATCAGAGGTAAAAGAGTGGTAAGTGAGGACTTGACAATACCAAATTACAAACTTTCTTACCCAAATCATGGTTGTTGACTAATACACTACAGATCCATGTATAATGACCAAGTAAAGGATACCAGTAATACATTGTATATCCATGATCAATAAGACTCAAATAGGGACATAGCTACAAAATATATATTGCAGATCTATGTCACCTAGACTCAAACTTGAGCTTAGCCACTAGACATATAATTTGGATCCATGAAATTGACACAAAAATACTCCATCTCAACCTGAGGATATGCAAATATTCAATTGAATACCTAACCACTCAAGGTATTCATTTTAATCCCAAATAGTATGATTATATCCATGTGAATAGATGTCCTGATGTCAAACGTGGTAGAAACCACTTGATTACCAGTCGTTGATGTATATTGTTAAAAAGTGTGAGAGAAATTACCATTAATGTCAATGATTCCCGAGGTACTTCAGTACATTCACCTGAATGTGAATGAATGAGTTGCAGTCGAACAATAGGTGGAATCTTTCAATCAAAGACCAATGATGAAAGCTTATTCTCAAAAGCAAGGAAACCTTCCATTTAGGCTTGTAGGCTTCAATGTACTTGACTGATTTCCAAGACTAATTTCTGGATAATGAGTGGATGTCAACGAGAATAAAACCGTCGAAGGAGAGCCATGATGTTTCCTGCATCATTGACAAGAAAATTGGAACAAAAGCGATTTGAAGTGATTATGATAATGGAACAACCATGGGATTGACTCAGATATGACCGACTCGAAAGAAGGTAAGGTAACTACATAGGTAATATGTGGTAAAGACTCCCTTTGAAAATTGAACAGCACGATAAGTGACTTGGAAGCACTAACTCAATTGAGGCAGAGACCAGACATATTGCAAGGATAAAATGATGTATTCTTTGAATTGACTCAAAGGAGTGAAATGAATCATGAAAGTGGATCGACTCGATGACAAGATGAATACCCAAATGTTTGAATGAAATACAAACAGGTGTCTTGTTCAAAGGTGACTATAAGGTGTCATTAATGCAAATGAAAAATGTCTTCCCATTCTCTTAATGACCCCATCGCGATGGATGAGTACCTCTTTGCTTTTTAATGACTTGGAAAAGGGTAAAAAACGCTCGGTATAGCTCATCATATGATGAACCCAACCTCATATATTTTATGAACCTGAGAAATGATGGGTTCATTCCCAAAAAAGGATGCTTCACCGCTTAATTTTACGAGTCTGAATAAGGTAAACTCAATCATTGTTTCCTGTTTAGAGAGTATGAAATGAATAAGAAGACTTCAAACTGGACTTTTTTGTAAATTTAGTCCCTAAATTCAGAAAAAGTATAAACCAATACCTAGGAGAACTCTTCTAGTCATGATGAACTAGGGTGTACATTTTTCGTAATTGAGTATAAACGGTTTGAAAAAGGGGTAAACTATCACCGAATAGTTGACCTTTCAAATACTTTTACAAGCGTGAAAGAATCAAGTTCGCTCGAAGATCTTTTCTTATTTAAAGATTCCAAAAGAGCTTAAAGATGATTCCAAGGGGGTTTCATTTTTCGTATAATGTTTTACAAGTTCGAAAAAGCGATAAAAGTTACTTGATACCTTTTCTCTGAGTTTTTAATGAGCATGAATAGGGTATAAAAGAAGCTAAGAACTTTTTGCAGTTTGACACGAAGCATGAAAAAGTCAAAAGAGACTCCGTCGTAGCCAAAAAACGTCTAACAAGGTCCCGAGATCCTCTAAAAGAACATTAGAACACTTTCACCATTGAAACTATAGAAAAATATGGTAAAAATAAATCATATTTAACTATTTCAAATATTATTTTCTATTTAAAAAATAAATAAAAAATGATATAAAATGTGAAATAGTAAAAATTGTTTACCATTGTTTTCTTACCATAAGAATTTGTAGTGAAAATAAGTGTTGGAGAGGTGATTTTGAAGCAAGGATTCTGAGAGATACAAACATTCATTCGACAAACCGTCTGCTCCACGTAAGAGTCATCATCCTTCCCTTCATTTTGAGTATAGAAATTTTGCATTTCATAAATATTTTTTAGGCTATTAGGCTAGTTTTACAAAGGGGAAGAGCACGCCCTAGGCGACGCTCTTCTCCCTTTCAGGAGGTGCGTCGACACACTCCTTGAAAGGGGAAAGAGCATCAACACCGCTCTATCCTCAAATGGAAGAGGAAATGAAAGAGAATTGGTGGCCGCAAAACTTCCAAAATAAAGATTTAAAGAATAGATTTGAAATTTTCCTCCATGAAATGTCTCTAATGCTTGTCTTATGGATGTCCCACAGGAAGTTGAAACAAATCATGGTCATCTGGAGCAACGTGAACATGATTTGGACAATGCCCAAGTGGAAAATGATCCAAACACGGTGATGAATTTGAGAGAGTGTGGACTCCTCAAATACTTTAGAGTTACGGGCATGAGATCCCATGTTCGTTTATTGGACCCCCTAATAAGGATGTGGGACCCAGAGCAACGACACTTCTAGTTGGGCACCTGTATCCTGGCCATTGATGTTGAGGATATATACTTATTGATCAGATTTTCTAGGAGATGGAGTCTCGTTTCACTCTTCAGTCCTCGAGGGGGAGAGATAATTATTGATGATCACTATGTGATTGGAACGAGATGCTAAGTGGGGAAAATTCTGATCAAACATATCATGGACGGGCCTTTGAGAACACTTGCATTCACCATTGAGAAGGTGGAGGGAAATAGGGCTTCCCATAATATGACTCAGGCCCACATGCTATATGCATTGGAGTATATGGCTCCTACTATCTTCAACTGGAGCGAGGGGCTGCTAGTGAGTCTCAAAAACCAACTCACAAAATTTCGTCGAGGAAAACTCAAGCAGTTCGACTATGGTTCCATAGCAGTGTCTTTATTCTTGGAAAGGGTCCCTATGTTATGCCCTTAGGTACCACTCAATAGGTTAGAGCCTCAGGATCCACAGATGTTGAGGTGGGTAGAGTCCATGGCTCGCCATGGAGGTGGCAGAAGGCCCACAATGACCTATGGTTGGTCTTCTTTCGATGGTTGCATGACTAAATTTTGATGGTGGAATATTATGCCTATGTCGAGACCGATTTTAGAGGTGAACCTAATCAACCCTTATGAGAGGATGATCAATGGGATGACAGAGGTAAGAAATATACCACTTTCATTGTGTTTTTCATTTTATAGTATATTTCATTTTTTTGTTTTTCCATACTAAGACATGGCATCCTACTTTGGAGATATTGGTCCATCCCGACCTGTGGGAGAATCATCGATTTAGAGGTGAGGGGTGGTGTGATAAATTTCCATCTAGAACATGGAAGAAGGGGAGGATATGTAGGAGATTGAGGAAAACATGCAGAGACCAATGTTCGGCATTCCAGATATCTCCATCAATGACCATCCCCGACGTTATCAGCGCCACACTACAAGGGCGTCATGTCGGTTCGGGAGGTTGATTTGTAGGGTATCTCATGCGGTGATGTGCTTCCACGAGCATTAGGATTATTCCAGAGTGACTATGTCTTGTAATATATATTGAAAGCTTCGAAGCATTAGGATTTTCACCACTTTATGTACTAAAAACTTGATAGTTTCAAATTTTGGTGTATTGAAAGATTATGGCTTCATATTTTGCATAAGTATCGGTTGTATTTATATATATAAAACATTTTTTTTACAAAAATGTGTGTGTGTGTGATGTGTTTATACATGAATGGATACTTAATATGTGTTTTTTTTATCTTTATACATGTGATCAATCTCAAATGAAAATTAAACATGAGCTAACTACCAATCCAAAACATAATTAGCTAATGAATCAACCATTGTATTCAAATGTCTTGGGATATGTTGATACAAATTGAACGCAAAATACCTCTAAAGAAGCCAAACTCTTTGGAACATTCGAAGAAGTAAGGGGTTACAGATGGTATAGACCCGTTTCAATTGATACACAACTAATTTTGAATCTAACTAAACATTAATTTGACTCACATCATTTGTTAAAGCTTCAATTAATAACCCAATCGCTGCATGATACTCTTAATTATTGTTCGTAGCAGGACCTAAACAAGTTCCTCCTAAGCTCACCAAATCACCGGTAGGGGAATAAAGTACCCAATCCGTTGATGCGAGGTTCAAGTCATGTCAGCTAGCACCATTAATGAAGCCATAGTAGGTAGTCATTTGTTCATTCAAGCATAACACTATATAAGTAGATTTACCTAAGATGAACCCTACATTCATAATTAAAAAAACCAAACTAGACACAGCACACTCTATAAACATTATTTACAAGGTATCTATGCTAGATTTCCTTGGCATAGTACCGCTTAAGGTAAAGCCCATTTTGGGGCTAACATAGGGGTATCATGTAATAGTCTATAAGTTCATAGGCTCATTTCTCTAAAACACGACTTGCAACATAAGGCCCATGCCACATGGATTCCAATTTGCCACCTCCCAGTTTATCGTGTTTCTAATCATATGTCATAACCAAATCACCTTCGTTGAAGAGGCGAGGTTGAACGGATCAGTTTTATTGAGATTTGATTCGTCACTTGTGCACCTCATTGGCTAAGATTGCATCACACTGAGTTTCATCAAGTTTGTTCAAATACAAGAAACGTTCTTCCTCTATAGTGGTATTGGGTAGTAGTTCCACAACAAGCTGTAGAGAATGGATCTCACACTCAATAGAAAGAGTATCCTCTAGTCCGTACACCAGTTGAAATGGTGCAAAACCATTGGATGTCTTAACGGTGGTCCTATAAGCCCATAATGCATAGAATAATTGAAAATTCCAACTGGACTTAGCTCATCCTACCATTCGTTGAAGCATAACTTTCAATACCTTGTTGATAGTGTTAACCTGGTCATTGGCCTATGAGTAGTAGGGTGTATAGTTATCATGGTTGAAACCTAGTTTGGATGGCTTGTGGGACTCCAAACCTAGCGATAATGTGGTTAAAGAGAAAAAGGGCAGCAATTTTTCCATATTCAACATATGTAGGAATAGCCTCAGCCGAATTTTGTGAAATAATCCATGACTACTATGATGTAACCATGCCACCTAGTTTAGGTAGGCTTACAATGCATGAAATCGATGCCTCATTTCGCAAAAGTACCTACAACAATGATGGATGTAATGGAGTTGGGTGGGTGCGCTTTTTTTATTGGAAAAGTTGGAAAGGTGGGCATTTTTTCACGACTTCCATACAATCCTTAAAGATTGAGGGCCAAAATTACCTAGTGCATAGGATTTTCTGTGCAGTAGCCATCCAAGAAATATGACCACCACAAGCTCTAGAGTGACACTCATTCAACACTATTTCAACCTCCTCATCGATTAAGTAACGTTGTAAAATCAAATCAACACCACAGCGATATAATGTATCATTTATTATGAGGTAATATTTGGTGTGATGACGAATAGGACAACTCTCATCTTGGGTTGTGTGTTGATGAAAGCGTTGAGTTTGGAGATACAAAATCAAATCTCCATGCCAAGGATTGGACGTATTAATGAGGAACAAGGATTCATCGGGAAATGAATCAAAGGGCTGCATTTCCTCAATAATACAGGGAAAATCACACATTATTTCTGCGAAGACTAAAGACTTCTTTGAATTGGATTTTGCAAATTCTAATTCAATTTCATGGAGAATGACAATTCAACGAGAATATTTTCCCCCAAGTACTTGATGAGTCAAGATGTAATACATGGGGTTAGAATTTGTGTACACAGTAGTTGTGCGGAGCAGAATGTAATGATGAAACTCCTCGACTATGATGACTGTATCCAGAGTTAACTTCTCAACATGCAAGTAACGTGTTTCAGAGTCATGAAGACTCTTACTCGGGTAATAAATCACATAATATTGGTTGTTTTTATAAGTTTGAACTAGCACCATGATGATAGTAGTTAAAGATGCAGCCACATACAAGGAATAATCCTTCCTATAATCAGGTGGTTGCAACACACGCACATGTGTAATAGCATGTTTGAGAGTATCAAATGCATGTTGTGCAGGATTGTCCCAAACAGAATGGGTGTCCTTTTTAAGAAAACACATAAAGCCATGTGTATTTTTGATGTAGTTGCATACAAAACGACGCAAAAAAATTTCCTTCCCTTGCAAATTTTTAAATTCAGTATTATTTGTAGGTGGTGGTCGGGCCAAAATAGCTTCAATTTTTAGAGGGTCAATTCATCCTTGGAGACAATGAATCCAAGCAATCGTCCCATATGAACACAAAAAACACATTTGTGTGGATTCAACCGAATGTTGTAACGACGATATCTAAGAAAAATGGCTCTAGGGTAATCAACATGATGTTCTTGATGCCGTGAATGAGCTAGTAGATCATCTAGGTATGGTTCCATAAGACATGGCACGTTGAAATGTGGCACCAACATTTTTAAGACGAAAAATCAATTTTCTATAGGAAAAGGTCCCCCATGGGAAAATGAAGGTCATCTTATGTTCATCGGAAGGGAGTATCTCTATCTAATTATAGCCACAAAAACCATCCATAAATCAAAAGAAGGCGCTTCCAGCATAGTTATCAATGATTTGATTGATGCATGTAATAGGGAAATTATACTTAGGACAAACCCTATTAAGGTCTCTGAAATCGATCCAAACCCTAATCGTGCCTTGTGTTTTAGTCATAAGAACAATATTAGAAACCCATTTTGTCAATGGCACATGGTAAATGAACCCATCCCTAAGAAGTTTTTCAACTTATTCCTTAATGGTCGTTGCTTTCTGTGGATGTACTTGACGTAATTTCTGACGAACTAGTCGTCGTCGAGGTATGTCCAGATCTCATGAATGATGATTGAAGGATCTATCCCTAGAATCTCTTCATATGTCCAAGAAAAAATATCTCTAAATTCTTTAAAAAGGGTCATGTAAGTTTTAACTTCCTAGGAGGAACAATTTTGGCCCAACTGATTGTGTTCAACAACTCCAGGTTTCATTGATATGTCAATCGGAGTGGTCTTAATAATATTACTCAAATTACCTTTGGACTCAACATTGTGGATGAGTACAGGTGATTGAGGAGTAGTTACAATATAAAATGAAACCAACGACTCAAAACGGTCATCTATAAAATGGTAATGGGGAAGGAAAGAAGAACGATGATGACGATCTTTACAAGTCATCTCATCTATAGACATAACTTCCATAATGGACTCATCCGATGGAAGAGGGTACAAAACATAATCTAGAGATGGGGGGGAATCTAACCAATATGGAAGATGGTAAGGTTCTGATGCCACCACAAGCTGATCGTTAATTTTGGTGTCATTAGAATGGACTGGATAGCCTAGTAAATTTCTTCAAAAGGGCTCAAAGGTCTCAAATGATCAATTGATTTCTCTTTAGTCGAGCTGTCATGACTCATCGAGATCATGTTTATAGATGCAACTTGTGAATGAGGTGGAGGATTTTTTAATGGGAAGACTCACATGAGAGAGGGATATTTAAGCAGACCTACTCCAATGTTCTAGTACTGCGAAGCCAAAGAGGCCAAGAGTGGAACATTATTCATAGAATTAGAACTCTTGTCTGGAGAACAAAAATCTAACTGATCAATAGTGGTAATCTTCCCTTGCAATGGGAATTGGATGACACCGGAGATGGATGATGCCATCTCTTGCATTGCGTAGAACCAATTCCAACCTAGGAGGAGATTGTAATCTAGAGGAGTGTCGACAACCTCAACATGGATGGAAACTGATTTCCCCCCTAATTCTATTAGTAAGGATTACAATAATCCATAGGGTTGAAAACCACGACCATCAAATTCCTTTAATGTTGTAGGGGGGCGGTTAGTTATGGAAGAACCTATAACTCTCCAACACGATAGAGACATGACCGAGGTCGAGTCACCTTTGTCCAAAATGATACAGTGGACTTTATTCCCAATAAATTTCATGGATAATTGAAAAGCTAGTTGATAGGAAAGCCTCGACTTAAATACCTCCAATTTAAAGGTGATAACATTACTATTCTTAGGATCCATATCTCCAAGAATCAACAACAAATTCTTCCTATGTGCAGGACATGTTTGGTGTACTTTGAGGGTAGACATAGCACACTGTGCTTGGGCCAAATATTCTACTACATTGTAATATTGGGCAGCATGTACACTAGGATTAAATACTGATTTATGAATTGTACTCTTGGGTTGCCAGACGACTGCGTCAAGAATGGGTTTCTCAATTTGAAGACCGTTGGTAGGAGGAGGGATGGAACTTGTAGTTTTATCAATTGAAGTTTTATCATTATTTTTCTCCGTAGGAGCGTCATAGTTATGAGATCTTATCATAATATGAACCGATTCACTAGAAATCATATTGACTTCATCAATGGAGGATGAGGAAAACCTATGCAAATATTGATGGTTAATCCATTGTTGTTGGGCAGGGAACGGATTGGTCAAAACTGCCGAGGTAGAAATGTTTTTCATAAATTTACTAACCTCCTCACGACGATGACATTCTTTGGTGAAATGGTCACATGCACATATGAGGCAGGGAAATTTAACCTTTATCCTATTTTTTGACTCAACATCCATAGTTTTTGTTTTGTTATCTTCCTGTTGATTCATAGATTCCTTGTATTTGTTTCTTCCTTTATTCTTCATTCCCGAAGACTCTAAGGATTGAACTACACTTAAATTGGTAGAAACAATAGGAGCAAAAGCACTATTGGGATTAGCAACAGTCTAACTAGTTAGTGAAGCAGTTGGGTTTTATTTTTTCTGTATTTTGCCGCAGACTATGTTTGGAAAGAACCGAGTATGCCATCGGCAGGTGGTTTCATCGAAGGTCTTGAAGGGTCCAAAGTAGGACAAGGAGCATTCATAATCAAATCGTACAAAGTTCCCGACTGGGAATAAACCAAGTCTAGGTACTGAGCACGGCTAATAGCTTTCTCTTCGGTAACAGCTCCTCCCAATGCAACATCCCTAGCAATGGGCAGAAGTAATGACTTATTAAACTAATTAGCAACTAATTGATCGGGAATGGGAGCCTTTATCGACCTACGTCACCATCTCCACTCATGTATATGATCTTATATATGGGTGGAAGTGGTCTAGCGAAGTGAAGTTAGCAGGTCTCTACTTGTTTCATATTTGATCGGTAACTGAATATGTGTTAAAGAGGTCATTACTATAGTGCTGAAATCTCGAAAAAAATGATGAAGTAATTCTATATACAATTTAGCAGCAGCCCCAGTGAGAATTCTTTGAAAAATTCTTAAATGGATGGAACCATCCATTAGATAATTCGACGAACACCATAAGTGATAAGTAATCACGTGGTTTTTAGGGTCTTCACGAGGTTTACCATACAATTTTGGTATATACAAAGGTAGCCTTACAAGAATAGTTGGCCATGAAGGATCATGATGATTAGAATCGTTAATCAATAGTGACAAATCCGAAAGATTGAGCGTATCTAGAAATGGTAATTGTTGGTTTGGGATATGATACTGGTAATAGTGATAAAGCATCTATGTTTCCTCCTACAACATGTTGGTTATGTGGTGGTTGGTTCCTAAGTGATCCTCCTTATGGTCCTCTAGGTGGGGGACACCTAGGCGATGGACCTCCATATGGTGGGCCTCCAAACGATGGACCTCTAGATGGTGGGCCTCTAGCTGGTCGACCCCAAGGGGGTGGACCTAGAAACAGTGGACTTCATGGTGGGCCTCAAGGTGGCAGACCTCCAAATGGTGGACCTCTGGGTGGCGGACCTCTGGGTGGTGTGCCTCTATAGGGTGGGCCTCCATATGGTGGGAATCTAGATAATGGGCCTATTGATGGTGGAATTCTTGATGGTCTAGTAGGTGGCCCAAATGGAAGTCCCCAAGGTGTAGGTACATTCATCCAATTGATTTTCCCCTAGGGGATATTCATATTTTTAGGGTAAGGGATCATCGGATAAACATTTCCCGAGGTAATTCGTTAATAATTTTGATTTACCATTCTTGGATAAGTATAACCCTGTGGAGGTTTACTATACATAGGTTGTACCCATGATGGTGGTCCTATCATGAGAGAAAGGATAACCACATTTCCAAATGTGGAACGTCCACTAACTACATGCTTCCCTAGAGCAACATGATGTCCAATATTTGAAGTAGTTCTCCCAGTTGTCGAAACAACCTAGGTTGGGGATTGCCCCCCAGTCATGGAAATTATGTGAGAATTAGAAATAGTTAGGAGGTTTTGAAATGGCAGGGAGGGGATGGAAGGTTGACCTGGATCATAAGAAACCACACTTTGAACTAGTATTCCAGAAACAACAGCAACATGAGACCAAACAGGAGCATGGTTTTAGGAATAGCTACTTCCAAACACATAGGTGAGGAAGATAAGCTCAATCTTATTATGATCTGCCCCATCATACAAAAACGTGACACGGTATCATGGAAAGGCCTAAAAACCCATTATGTGAAAGTAACCTTCTGTCTCTGTGACGTAAGATAAATCAGTAGTACCATACTCGAAAATGGTTTGTCCTAAGGAAGTATCCCAAAACAGAGCAGCTAAACCGAACTCCAATGCTAAGGGGTCATCTGATGACTAGGAAAATACTTAAACTCGTGCACCAGAATGCCCTTCTGTAGGGAAGTGAAAGGTTGAGTCATGTGAAGAAGGCAATTGAACCCATACCAGAGTAGGGGTGAATGAATTTTTGAAAGAAGCATATTCTTCCCCATATTCAGTAACCGAAATTCCGTCTACATGTGGATCAGTTGTAACAAGTTGTTCCATTGTTTCCCCTTCTATTCATTCCCTGGAAGGTGGATGTTCAGGTGGTAAACCCTACAACCTACGATATCTTCTCACAGGTAGATCAGCCATAATTTCGGTAAAAAACATTACCCTAAGGGTCTTCTTTATTGAAAATATGACACACACAAAAGTCCTACACAAGCTAAGGTCGCAAGCAAACTTAAGTGATAAGAGGGGTTGAAAAGCCGAATCCTCACCAGGAGTGTCAAGTTGTCACAACTCGTGATATACTGCATGGGATTGAGTTTTCACAACTCGTAAAACATGATAAGGAGGATTGGGACAATACCCTCGCCTAAATACCCGACTACTTAGATGACACGTGCGTAGTAGCTCCCCGAGTGTTTTTCTCGGTATATTGCTTCAACAAGACGACCAAAAGGATTTTCTCAGTTGATAAAGGTTCCTAGAAGGGTCTCCCAATATACTCAAGGTAGATCGAAGATCAAATTTGTGTTAGTTATGTTTGATGAACAATAATTTGAAAGGGGCCTTCCAATATACTATCAAGTACATGAAGAACCTTTATATATACCTCAAGGGTACATAAAACGTCGTCTGATATACTGATTGGTACGTGGAAGATACACACAATCCCCAGGATGTAGTGCATGCAAGAAATGACACCTCCTATATTTATAGACCTTGTAACATGCCTTCTAACTTATCACTCAAATTTCTAAGAATTTTAACCTAAGTTACCGTTCAATTTTATCTTTGATGGTTAGCGAACTTTTATGAGGTGTGTAGTAATTGCAAAACTAGTATTCTAAATTAAATGCAATTATTTTTTTCAATGAATCCTAGATAGAGTAAGGAGGAGATCTTTCCTCTCAAGAAATAAGTGAAAACACCATGCACTTGCAACAATTCATCCTTCAAACTTTGTAAACCTTCAAACACAAAAAACCTCCTATGCTTAACCCATAAAGATCTCTAACACAAAAAGAATAAGTTTACGCATGCTTTCATTTCTATTCTTTCCACAATCAAACTTGAAAAAAGGAAAACTACTATCAATCAGATTTCAAATAACTAATCAAAACCAAAGCAACATATCTAACCATTCTTTTTCGTTTTTGATATATTTTCGGAATAGAAACGCAAAGAACATGTAAAACCACTCTACAAAAGCATAAGAAGACTTATTAAAGATCTAAATGCAAACAATGATACCCAAGACTGAACTTCTAAACAAAAAATCACTAAGTTTTGGAGCCTTTACTAAGACAATTTTTAAAATCGAACTTAAAAAAGTACTCAGACTAAATGCACACTATCAGATATGACAACAAACAAAGCAGCAGATTCACAAACCCAAGCCAAACAATTTTTTTCTTTCAAAAAGAGTCTAGAAAAGTTGTGAAGTACCTTCCTCGACTCACTTTGTAGGGTTGAAATAGGGAATCCCTAATGGGCTAGAGCACTTTGCACACTACATATCAGTGTCGGTAGTGCTCTGGTAGAACAAACAAAAGGCGTCAAAAAGGGGTTGGTGCTCTGTCAGAATTACCTAGGTGCGTTGGAAGATCTAGAGAATCAAAAAAAGAGAAAACGCCTTCAAAACAAGCAATTGCTGGATAAAAAATAATTTACCGAGAGTAGAGACTGACCTAACGAGGTAAAATGGAATGAATGTAAGATGAATTTCACACCTTAAATCCTTGAACGAGCAAAAAAAAATTAAGAGCTTGTCATCAAAAGCAAAACTAAAATTCATAGATTTGGTCGATCCAAAGTATGGTTGCGAATTTTGTTACCTGGAATTCTTAATCAATGTGGACAAAGATTGTTTCCCTAGTCTACCTGGGGCAGATCCAAAACAAAAGACTCACAGCAATGCATCCTCTCCCTAGATTATCAAATCACTTGAATTCAAAGCTTTCTTACCTCACCGTGAAGGTGATCCTTGTCTTTTGGATTCTTTTACCATCAGTTGTACCTGGAAATTTTTTTTTTTTAAAAGATAAAAAAGTGAAAGCAACAAGATAATTCAACACTTTATGTTAATGATCAAGGACTGTTGGGCTAGTATAGAGCTAAAGGAAGAAACCGAAGCGCAAGCGCAAGAGGAAAAGCAGGCGTACGATGGAGTAAAAGCAGGTAAAGGATGGAAAGGAAGTGTAGAACAGAGAAAGCTATGATGAGGAGTGGTGCGACGAGGAAAAGCACACCTAGAGTCGGTGGAAGAATGGCAGTAGAAGAGTTAAGGCTGGAAGGAGGTACTTCACAACTTTTCTAGACACCAACTCAATGGTTGGGGCAGAAAATAGACTACCCACATTCAATGGGAATGGAGTTAAGGATCCATAGCAACATTGGTTCCTTTGGGAAGTTGTTTGGATGGTTCGCCAAGTTCATAATGCAGACATAAGAAAAGCGCAGATCATCACGACTATGCAGGGTCACGCGCTTGACTAGTTTATGAAGTTTTTTGTAGTACAAGCAAGAACCCCACAGAAGACCCTTGATGAGATCCGACCCACAATGATTTTTGAGTTCAGAAAACCCAAATCTGAGTCACAGTGTATCACTGAGATCAAGGAGATAAAGCAGTTATCGATGGAGTCTATATGGGATTTCAATCAGCGGTTTAAAACTTTGATGGCCAAAGTTAGTTTCCAGATGTCAGAAGTGCAACATAAAGAGTGGTTTATTGTTACGTTGTTACCACATATCCGAGCTCCTTTGATGCAACAAAATATTATGTCGCGGACAAAAGTGCTAGAACTAGTGATGAAGTTGGAATCCTTGCCAATCAAAGATGGTGGCGCAGGAATAATGCAGATTCAGTCGCAGTTGGCTAATTTAACAGTACAGCTTCAGGACATTAAGAAGGGAAAAGAAGTCCAAGAGGACTTGTGGTGCACAAGGTGTCGAACGGATGGACACACTAAGGATAATTGTCTATTGTACATGAACTATATCTCGTTGGGTGCACCTAATCCATTGAATACCCACGAACTACCTTAGTGTTGCAAATGCCATAACAGAGGGCATCACGATGAGGACTACCTATACTTGCAGAAGATTGTAAGTACCCCATCCATCCTTTTCTATAAATTTTGCAAATCAGTAGGGCATGATGAGAAGTATTGTAGAGCATATCAGCTACTGAAAGAAAAAACAGTAGACACCTACTTGATGAAAAACGATGGGCAGGTTAAGGCTGAACAGGAACAAGTGCATTATCAGCTTGCGCCTTTCCCATAGAACCAGTATCAGATTCAGTATCAGCCCCAGTATGCACCGCAAAATGAGTATGCACTGCAAAATCAGTATGCGCCACAGAATCAATACCCACCGCAGCAACCACGCCCTCAGGGAAGGGGGGGTGGAAAATTCAAAGGTAGAGGAGGAGGAGCATTTGGCAGAGGAAGAGGTCAAGTTGTATGTTGTAATTATGGACAGTCAGGCCATTATGCTAGATATTGCTAGGAACCTGCAAAGACCTATTCATATTGCAAAGCATAGGACCATAATGTGGATCAGTGTCCATAGTTGATTGTAAAATGGCAAACTCGGACTGTCACGGGTCCTAACCCTGCGCAGAATCCCAATCCAAATCCTAACCCTAATGTTCAGATGATTGTTGTTGAGCCGAGAGGGCCAAGCATTATTTTCGTAACATGAGGAGGTGTTGCAACTAGAGCCGATCAAGATATACTACAAGAACAACCGTAGGTGCGACCCGCAACACAAAAGAAGGTACCATTCAACGTTAAAAAATAGAAGCAAGTCTTTTTGGACATGCGACCAAAATTTGTAGGTCCAGGACAACCGTTGACATCAGTTGAAGTCAGGGAGATTCCTAAACGCTTCCAACATCTATTCCAGTAGCCACTTCCGAAAAAGTTAGTAAGCTCAAGTCGTTTCTATAAAGTTGCTTAGCATTAATTCAATAGTAAAGATGTTGTCACATAACTACAAGCATGGATAGAAGAAACCCCAGAAGAATCACAGCCTAGAAGGAAGGTTAACCATGTCAAGAAGAAATTTAAAACAGGGCGTGAGTTAAGAATGACTGCGCAGATAGGATACTATGACATGGATTACATCATTCTAGATCTGGGGTCAGACGTCAATATTCTGACGCGACAGACCTGGGAGAGCATGGGAAAGCTGTGCTTGGACTGGTCTCCTATCTAGTTGAGGCTTGTGAATTAGGAAAAGGTCCTACCAATTGGTAGGTTGAGTCAAGTCCCTATCAACATTGAGGGGTTGCACACATTCGCTGACTTTGAAGTCATTAACATTGTCGACGACACAAACCCATATCTCACACTTCTAGGAATAGATTGGTACATAGATAATCAGACCATTATAAACTTCAAGAAAAGGATTCTCTCATTCGAGGATGATGAGATGAGATTAGTGTCTCCCATTGATCCACTGGAGGGACAAAGGCAAGTCGAACCTGTCAATAGTGAAGGGCAAGGTGACTATCTAGACAATATCTATAATGTCAATGCCTTAAAATATGATTCTATAAATCCTACAACGGATGGAAACCTGAGTTGGAGGAGTGCTAGTTCCTGCACATCAGAGTCATGAAGCCTTAGAGAATTAGAAAAACATATTGCATGAAGTCTCTATGATGCGATGCGCTAGAGTTACCCGATCTATGAGTTTGAAGGTTTGGTGATGGAGTTGCATCGTTTGTCTGCGTTAGACTATGTATTGAAGACTATGCCTACCAGATGGTGGGGTACACATAAACAATCCATATCAGAATGGCCACAGTGCAAAAGGTTACTAGAAGTTAGATTCGGTGAAGAAGTCACCGTCGTGAGTCAGAATCACACAAGGTTGTCAGACCCTGTTGATCAACTCAATCAATGTCGCATATCATTTGAAGAATACCTACGACAAGAATGGGTCCATCATTTCATTCATACATTGGAAATGACGCCCAGAAGCTGGTATACGTCCATGGAGTTGCGACAAGGAACTCAAGATTGGGACGAGGTTGTTACCCAGTTCTGGCACACTTTCGCATTTACAGATGAGCAGCCAACAGTCGATGTTGGGCTTCAAATGATCAGGGAGAAAATATTTGGAGAATTCCCATCGAGGTAACAAGTTCCCATCAATGCAGCGCGACCATCCAACAATGGATGGCTTGTTACAATCTAGCTGGAGAACCATATGATAATGCGATAAACATAAACATACCAGAATCAGAGGGAACACGTGAAGTCGAAGGAAGTGGTATTTCCAGTGACTAGTTCCTCAAGCCACTAAAAATCAAGAAAGTTAACATTGGCTCATCGAAAAACTCAAAGTTTGCCAATATAAGAGATTATTGGAGAGATGAGACGGTATCAAAGAACACAGACTTGTTGCATGAGTTCCAAGACTTATTCCCTACTAACTTCTCAGAGATGAAGGAAATAGTGGGAGATCTGGGAGAGATGATAATACCCCTAAAACCATATTCTAAATCAATTAAGCAACGACCTTATAGGTTGAATCCGAGGTATAAAGAAAAGGTAAAAGCTTAATTGGATCGCATGCTCAACGCAGGAATCATCAAACCTATTGAGGAATCAGAATGGATCATCCTTATAGTGATCTAGGACAAGAAGACAACATGCGAAGTCAGGATCTGTATCGACCTAAGGAAGTTGAATGACGCATGCCTACACGATCCATTCCCAACACCGTTTACAGACGAAGTACTTGAAAGCGTCGGAGGGAAGGAAATGTATTCATTCATCGACGGCTTCTCTAGATATCATTAAGTTAGAATTGTGAAGGAGGATCGACACAAAACAACCTTCGTCACAGAATGGGGAAGCTACCAATATACGGTAATTCCCTTTGGACTCAAGAATGCACCTACTGTTTTTTCTAGAATAGTGGTATCTGCTTTTGAATATTTCATACATAATTTTCTTGAGGTCTACTTTGATGATTGGACTATATTTGGTCTAGTAAGAGACCACATTTAGAGTCTGTGCATGATGTTGAGCCAATGTCGTCAGTATCATATTGCGCTTAATTCTAAGAAATGTATTTTTTGCGCACCATTTGGTGTGCTATTGGGACATGTTGTGTGTTGTGAAGGAATTTTGGTAGACCCAGTGAAAGATGCGATTATTCTTGACTTGCCACCACCTACATCAGTCACACAACTCAGATCAGTGTTAGGACACATGGGCTATTATAGAAAATTTATCAGAGGATATGTAGAGATAACTGCACCTATGGAGAAACTGTTGAAGAAAGATGCAAATTTCCAGTGGACGGAATCTTGTCAAGAAAGCTTAGATAAATTAAAGAACAAGATGGCCATCGCGACAATACTGGTATTTCCTGACTGGAAGAAGCAGTTCCATGTCCATGTCGACGCGTCGTCTGTTGCGCTCGGCATAGTCTTGACGCAGCCAGGTGAGGGTGTTCTTGACCACCCTATTACTTTTGCTAGCAGAAAACTGTGGACGACAGAGAAAAATTACATGACGACAGAGAGAGAATGCCTTTCCATGGTCTATGCGCTGTGGAAATTCCAACACTACTTGTTGGGTGGACATTTTAAATTGTACACTGATCATTCGGCCTTAAAATACCTAGTCAACAAGCCAGTGTTGGGGGGGAATATATGTCGATGGCTTCTCCTATTCTAAGAATTTGATTTCGAGGTCATTGTTAAATCGAGTCGACTGAATGTAGGACTTGACCACTTGTCAAGAATAAAGAGTGGTGAAGAGACAACCAATCTAGAGGATAACTTACCTGATGCACAACTCTTTGCAGTCACCATGGTTGATAAAAAGTTTGAGGCTATCATTCACCTTCTGATTATAGGTTATGCACCTGAAGGGTTCACCACTGTGTAGAAGAAACACTTGATCGTCAAATCTGCGGATTATACATTGATTGAGAGACAACTATATAAGATGAGCCCTAATGAAATATTGTGTTGATGGGTCTTTAACCATGAACAATAGTGGGTAATGAGTGAAGCACATGCCGGTGTCGCAGGAGGACACTACGCCGGGAAGGAAACTATGCGCAAGATATTGCAAGCTAGCTTATGGTGGCCAACTATTTACATGGATACTAAGAGCTTTTGTTGCAGCTGCGATATTTTCCAGAAAACAGGAAAACCATCGAGACACGACGAGATGCCACTAGCACCGCAATTAACCCTTCAAGCATTCGACAAGTGGGTCGTTGATTTTGTTAGACCGATCAGTCCGCCAGGGAAGAGGATTGGCGTGCGCTACATTATCACTGCGACATACTACTTAACTATATGGGTTGAAGCAATGCCTATTAAAGATTGCACTGCTGGGACTGTGGCAAAGTTTTTATTTGAAAATGTGGTGACCAGATTTGGTTGCTCGAAAATTCTGCTAAGCGACCAAGGTACGCATTTTGTTAACAAAATGATTGATGAGGTTACTGCAGAGTTCCAGATTCATCATAGAAAGAGGACACCCTATCATCATCAGGCGAATGGAACGGTTGAAGCATTCAACAAGATTATGGAGAATGCATTAACCAAGGTATGCAATGCACACCAAGATGAGTGGGATCAAAAAGTTTCAGTTGTGCTATGGGAATATTGCACGACTTGCAGGCGACTAACAAGGAACACTCCATTCAAACTGGTGTATGGACAAGAAGCTATTGTGTCGATGGAGTATATTGTGTCGAGCCTAAGAATTGTTGCACTGACAGAAATGATCGACGTAGATGTTGTCGAACAAAGGTTGTCGCAGCTCGTCCAGATGGAAGAGGAAAGTTTCATCGCATGATTCCATCAAAACATAGAGAAGTAAAGGCAGAAAGCATGGCATGATCGCCACATAAAAAATAATCATTTTGAAGTCAAAGGACTTGTTTTGTTGTATGACAGCAAATTTTTTAAGCATCCAGGGAAACTAAAGATGCATTGGCTAGGGCCATATGTAATCGTACACATCATTGAGGTTGGCACAATAAAGTTACATAAGCTGGATGGAACGCCAGTCACAGGGATGATAAATGGCATATGCCTAAAACCCTACCATGCAGGATGTGAGACGACTGCGTAAGAAAGCAAAGGTATGAAAAAAAAGAGAGAGAAAAGAGAAGAGGAAATTGTTCTGCCGCACATCTGCAACAAAAGCTAGCAAATCACAGTAAAGAGCGAGAATGACAACTGACCGTCGTTAAAGCACGGATACCCAGAAATATTTAGGTGGTTATGGCAGTGAAGTGTCATTAATTCAACAAGTCCGAGGAGAATGGCGGCGTGCTTTTTGGTCCCATCCATCATCCAAACCATAACTGCCCTGATAGGTATAGATCAGAACTCAAGTACGCGAGTTAATGTTGGAATGCGTCGAATGGGAAGCCCATGTGATCAACAAGACATCGATTTTCCATCGAATGATCACATGCAAGATGGGAACATCTGTATAAATATGAGCCTTCATCGACAGGAATCCTTTTACTTACACAGAGAGAAGAAGAGCGAACCAAAGCTTGAGATTGTGAGAGCTGACGCTAATGGTCATTTCCATTTCCAGTACCAGTGAGAAATTCGACGTTATGAGAGCGTCACCTTGCCCGATCAAAGAATAAATTAAGTCGTTGAAGGTATAGCAGCAAGAACAAGAGGAAGAAACAATGGCACGACCATCTCAGCAGACAGCTCCTTCGGTCGATTCGTCCCTTGCCTTGGATTTTGGTTCAGCCCCTACGATGTCCCCACCTACTAATCCACTAGTGAATATACTCATTGCAGGTCCATGACCATTTATATCCAAAAGAAATATCCTGGAATCATCAACACCTCGGGCCAGGGTGTTGAAGTTCACCAAGAAGCGAAAGGCTACCAAGTATGCAGCCACTGAGGAAGCACCAGCTTCGCCACCGCAAGGAGATGCAAATGCCACCATAGAAGAGCAAAACCTGCTACCGCCCTATGTTCGGCCAAGGAGAGCAGAGGTGCCTGAAGTGAAGCTTTCAACAAAAGCACACTCATCCTTGGTCGTACCTCAGATCCCTACGGGAGTGTCGCTACTAATGAACATAATCCTGAAACTACTAAAGTTGCAATTTGAAGATACTTGTACAAGGAAACAAGCAGACCCGGAGAGAAATAACTACATGATCACGACACCATTTGCCCCGCCTAAGCCGCAGTTAGTAGTTCTTATGCAGTGGGCTCGTGGTATAGAAAGTGCAGGCTTGATTAATTTACTGCTCATGCCGCACTTTGGCCGAAGCAAGCAGGCGAGCACATATGTGAAACAAATCCTGGTTTGTTTCCATGGAGGATATTTATGGCTCGATCGACCCTATGTTGTCGATGTCAAGCTCATTTAATCGATAACGGGTCTTCCGAAACAAGGGCACAACCCTGCGCCATATTTGCGCGCAAACAAAGAGACGACGAAGATAAAGGAGAAGTATGACCTCCAACGCGTGAATAGATGATTTCTCATTTCCTCTATTACTGACAACATAGTGAGGTTCACTGCAAAGATTCTATTCACTAGTGTTGGGGAACATGCAGGGACAAAGATAAATCAATGGAACAAGAGAGAGGTGTGCCTATCACTAGTGTAGAAAGATGATGTGCTATCTTCATAAAAAAAAAATGTATTTTTAATAATGTTCTATTTTATAGTTTTATAGTTTTACAATCTAGAATAACTAATCTGGATTTATTTTAGAGTTTGATGGAAATCAGCAACATAGATAAACTTAGGTGGTAAAAATGTGATCCTTCCTTATCAATATTAAATATAAGCATGACAACACTATTGGAGTTGGCGATATATCTCTGCCATAAGAGCAAACATAGTTAATCTCCAACGAAATCTACATGTTAAAATTAAGAGAAAAATTACAGAAACAAGAGGATAAGCAAGAGATTTCTCGTTTATCTTTAATGGCACAAACTTAATACGTTTACTCCACGTCGTTCATGTTGAGCAAATGAACTGGTGCCTTAACCGTTCCGGTATTCTCATGTGTGACATTCGATTAATGAATTGATCTTCCATTATGGGTTGGTGTCGACCTCATAATCAACAGTCATCAGCTCTATTCTCCCTTCTTTTTCCAGTCATCACCTCTATTCTCGGTTCTTGAGTGTTTAATTATCTCCATGGCATTCTTTATGAAAATCTACAATCGTCGAAATAGTGAGAAAAACGTTTTAAATGATTTAAATATATTCTCGGTTCTTGAGTGTTTAATTATCTCCATGGCATTCTTTATGAAAATCTACAATCGTCGAAACAGTGAGAAAAACGATTTATATTAGTTCGTGTAGAGAGCTATCGGTCGACAGAGGTAAAGCCTAACTCCAATTCTGTGACTTTGTATAAAACTGTGTTCATATTTTTTATTTATTTACGTTCATAATCATTTATCTCAAAAATATTTTAATTTGAGTTCACAGTTTAGATTTCTTAAAAAATTGTTCCAGTATGTAATATAGTTATATATTTCGTTGTTTTAAAGCATTTTTACTATAAAAAAAATTATGTGTTTTGTAAGAATACTTCACAATTCAAATATTAAGGCAATGATTATGGTTTCTCGAGCAGCCTAAGTATAAATCTAGCAATGGGAGTCCGAGTTTTTTTTAACAATTCAACATTTAAAGTATGTTTTCCTCTTAAAAACTGACCATTGGTAATTGCAGGGTCTGACACCATTTGTACAATAATATCAAAAATATCAATGGTCTATAATAATATCTATTATAATTTATTTACTTAGTTGAAGTTATATCATTGTTTTTTTTTACACCTGTGGTTGGAGATATTGAGTTAGTTTTAGGTTTAACATGATTTTTCTATCAAAACTAGAAAAAAGTTCGTTCAAAACTAGAATATAAAAGTTTAACTCTATATGCAAGAGAACTCAAAATCTTAACCAAACTATTAAAGTTCTACTAAATTAAATTTTGATAATTAATTTTTAAATCAATGATAAAAAAATATAACTTTGCAACTCATTAATATTGATATTTTGATAGTTGATTTTTAAATCGATAACAATGCTGCTCATTAATATTAATAAGTGGCCTATGGAACTCTGTCATTATCTTGTTTCCATTATATATTCAAGTCATGGATGGAACTAGTTTATCTCGCATATTTCAAGCATTTTGATTTTCGAAGATATATTTTGCATACCCATTCCATCATCGTACTTTTCCACCTTTGCACCTTTTGGGGAAACATTTATTGTAGAAATTTTGTCATAAAAGCATTAAGGGATATTCAAACATACACACCTTTAAAAGTTAGAGTAGAATATAATATTTATACATGTAAAAGAATAATGAAATTAGAAGGGGAACTTTTATTGTACAAATTTTGTAATAAAAGAATAAAGGGATATTACCCAAACATATACACCTTTAAAAGTTAGAGTAAAATATCATATTTATCCATGTAAATTAAAAATGCAATTACTTTAATCCACTACATCTCACGACGCAGATTTTGAAAGGGACATTAAGACTGGTAGGAACCATATTTCATTCTTAGATTCTATTATTTTTATACCCCGGGTTTTAACCACCTTACTTTGCTCAATGAACACAAGCATATTTCCAGATTATAAACATAGGGCACATACTGCTGTTCATGCATTTATAAGGTTGTGACAGCATCATTTTGAGATATGTCATTTTAGTGAGTGTATCTACATTATATGGATGACAAATAAAAGTAAGAGTAGGTACATAAAGTATGATAATGAAATTCAATGATGTTAATACTATAGTGAAGGAGGATGTTATCACATCAACTTGAGGTTTTGTATTTTAGAGTCAAATTCTAGATTGATAAAGTTTTTAATGTAGGTAAAGCTTCATAAACCTCATTTTACTCATTATCGTTATGGATGCAAGATTACTAACACATACACTCATGAACATGACAACAATAAAGTGTTTATTAACATAAAATGAGTTTCAACTAGGGTTATGTCACTATAGCAATAAAGTTTTATATATTACATGGACAACAACTAGAAACCAAAGTGGACACATAAGCCATGGCCTGAAAACATTGAAAATGTTTTAACTACCAAAGTGAGGGAGGATGTTATCACATTAACCTGAGAGATCTGCACCCAACTCCAATTTGGACATTGGAAAACCTTTTGATGCAAGCAATTCCTCATATACTATCAATTAGGTCTAACCTAAGTGGTTGTTGAATGGAGTGTTATCTCTTGAATTTTGATCCAATTGTCAATCCTTCATAATTATTTCACAATAATTCAATCATACATTTATTCCATTCCACAATTTCATTGCATATCATTATTCACTTGCAACGAGAAATAAAACAAGGATCACTGAAAGATAACCATGCACAAGAGACACAAATATTTTACCCAGGGAAACCTAAATGGGAGAAAACCTAGGAAAATTTTCTCATAATAAATTAATCCAATTCAAGTACAATACCAAACATGAAGTTGATCCCTATCATAAGAGAGGCTCACCCTCCTTCACAAGAAACCCTAACAAGGGTAGGTAATCTTCCAAGAGAATAAGAGAGCCCCAAAAATTATGCTTCATGCGTTTATTAGGCCCTCCTTGGAGGTTCCCACTTTTGGAGAGGAGAAGATGTGATGTGTGAATGTGTCAAATGAAGTGTGAGAACACAACTATTTATATTCTTCATTTGACTTTATTTTCACTCTTGAGTTCGACTTTTACATTTGTCTTCTAGGGCCAAGTTCCCCCTTTTACTAGGCAATTTTCCCCTTGCTTGCCTTCCACTTTCTATGGGGCCTCTTCAATGGATTGTCTTGACTTCTTTGGTTATTTATTCATCATAGAAAATTGCTCCTCGTTGATGTTATACGTATCCATCACATGCACGTCTATTCACATCATAGATCCCTAATGTTGAATTAACCCACACGAAGAAATCTTGGTCACTTCTTAGTGCTCATGTCAAATTCAACATTAGGCTATGCTTGTATATTTCACAATGGGATGAAATCCCCTAATAAAATAGGCAATTCAAACACTCTAATATAGAGTGGATCACTCTGTTATGAAATTAGGCAATGTAAGAGCGTCCTTGGGGTCCATCTCCACACCATATGACTATGAGAAACACTACCCCTTCCCAGGCCATTCACCTCTAGAATGTGAATGTATCATTCATTACTAGCCAAATCTGCATGGCCTCACTAACCAAATCTGCATGGCAACTAACTATGAGTGAATGTCTGGTTGATGTTGCACTTGGACAAACATCAACACTTCCTCTTAGTAAGCGGTACATTTTGCATCACAACAAGTATTACACCTAGTGAGAATGTCCACAATCTACATTTGGAGACTTGTTAAGACTACACCTGGGTCATTCACTACTATCCAAATTGGCTACTTTTATGACTGAATGTATCATTCTCCATCACCATGGATTCTTGTGGAGAATGCTGCCTGATGCTACTCATATGTACTAATATGTATTGCATCTGCATTTGTATTGCATATACTATAACTGCATTTGCATTTGTACTGTATTTGTGATACCATCTCGGTATCTAGGACATTCTCCTCTCATGAATATATGTTGCTCATTTGTCGAACCATCACGATGTTTGGTCCATTCACTTCTTGTGAATGCTCGTTGCTCATTTGTCGAACCATCATCACTCCCTCTCACTGAGGGAGTCATTCTCCATCAAACCAAGTTTGTCCCTGAAGTATACAAACTTTACCTTGGATAGAGGTTTGGTGAGAATGTTCGTTATTTGATCATCTATGGATATATACTAGAGCTTCACTACTCCCTTTTGTACCATGTCTTGGATGAAGTGTTATTTGATCTACAGATCAAATAATCATGTGATACTGACTATGATTTACTCTACTTCTGTTGTAATGAGTGCCACAAAAATATACTTCCCACTAATCCAAGATATTATAATTTATCCAAGTTGAAGCAACATCCCAACATGCTCTTTCTGTCCACTGCACTTCTCTCAGTTAGAATTTGTACATCTTTTGTAGCTTCAATTCATCACCTGAGACATCTTTTAAATCATATCCAGATGTACCATGCAGGTACCTCATCACATGCTTTGTTGCAACCTAATATACATACTTCAGCTCAACCATAAATTTGATCAAGGTGTTCACTACAAAGAAAGTATTAGGGCTGGTGTTAACCAGGAACACCAAGGATTTAGTCAAATGTCCACTTAATCTAAATCAGAATCACTCAGATTATCCAAATCTATCTCCATAGGTATAGCCATTGTAGACACTGAGAGGGGGGGGGGTGAATCAGTGTGCAACCAATTTTTAACCGTTTCACAATTTATCAGGGTTAGCTACCAATTCATCAATTCATAAACAAAACATCTTCCAGATCATCATTCATAAATCAAAAGCACTTAGATCATCAGAAACACAACAGACACAACATAATGTACTTTTGAAATCTTTTGTATTATTATGTCCGGCTACAACCGTTAGGCGAAATTAGCACCTACTGATAAATAGAGCACCTGCTCTTAATCCAGGACCCTGCCTGGTTCTCTTAGACCCTGCTAAGAAGTGACTGAGGTATCCTAACCTCAAAAGCAAGACAAGCTTGCTTTTACAAACAGTATACTTGTGTTTCACAAGAAAAATCTGATACATCCAAGCTGCTCATCTTCTCTGCTCATCTCATCAACTCTTCTGTACCACTGTTCACCGCTGCTCATTAAACTCTGCTGCTCATACTCTGCACTGCCTGATTGCTGCTCATTAAATCAACTCTTCTGTACCACTGCTCACCTCTGCTCATGAATCTCGGCTCATCTTCAGCTGGTCATCACTGCTGCAAATTATCCTCTGATCT
>LPNX010878973.1:0-72293 GCA_001517045.1 Pseudotsuga menziesii | reverse complement strand
GACAAGGACTCCTCTGTCACCAAAGGATTCTGAGTTTCACTGCTCCAAAGACTTCTGTGAACAATCCACCAGCATAACTTTGCTCTCCAAGTGTAAGTCCTTACAACTTTCCCCAAGGCCTGTATTTATATGGGTGAAATAAGGCAGTTCTCGAAGGTTGGGGAAGTTGTAGGAGTTAGGGAGATTAAGTAAAATCACTTAACTAAACTCCCATTAGCACGTGTTTTTATGTTTTCATGTTAAGAAGCACATTCGCGGGTATGTAGTAGAGCAACCCGTGAATGACTCACGACTCTGTATAAGCGCAACACGCGAATACATGGATTTGCGACTTGCTATGAGGGAGACTCGCAAATGACTCGTGAGTTGTCAATAAAGAGAGTCACGAATACATCCTAACATGGCAAAAATGGCAAAGTAATCAACTGGGTATATAGGGAATGTATTTCATCATAAGCCAAGGTATAGTGAATATGGGCAAACCTCTATCCATAAGTGTCCTTTTGTGTGCCGACATGAGGGATATTAGCACTCGGACAGAGAGGTGCCATTCAGGTGTATAATAGCAAGACTAAATGGGTACTTTGCTTCAGATTGGTCTCACTTGTGGTTACCCCAGAAGGGCAGCCCAAACCTGATTAATATTTTACGAGATCCCTACATGAAGAACAATGTCACTGGGCTAGGAGAGGGAAATGAATCGACTGATTCCATCCTGGGAAACTATCTGACTGAGCTTAAGCTAAGACATCTTACTCTGAGAAAGGCCAGTTATATGATTGACACTCAGTCTGAGCTCCTTCGACTTCCTCAGGCTGAGAGGGATGACTATAAGATAATAGACATGTGTTCAATATCAAAAATAGCAGAGCTAGATCATGGATAGATGTCTCATGTCTATAATTCAGCCCAACCTCTAACTCCCTAAGATTAAAGATATGCAGGAGTGGGCAATTTTCCTTTTCTTTTTTGCTTTGTACATAAATAAATTGTTTGTTTTTTCTAATGCTTTTTGATGTTTTTCTTTTGATTGACTTGATGCTGTTTCTTTTACTGCTTTGTTAGCATTTCCTTTGGTTTTGAATAAAGAGGCAAATTGTTGATTGCAATGGAAACATCAGGTTTCTTTATTAACTGAAATCTTGAGCAAAAGACTGTGCTTTAAAGTATAGAATGTCTTCTAGTAGCAGTGTTCCTAGCTGTCAATGCATTCATTGAAGTCTTACTTAACCCCTGTAAATAAATCAGAAGTAAAAGAGGTCTGGAATACTATTTAGAGGCGCCATCCATTTCACATCTTAAATATCCAAAGGGGTGATAGCAAAAGACCCACGGAAAGGAAGCAGAGTAAACAGTATATCATATATAAATGATCCCATGCCATAAAAGCTAAAAGCTATCAAGAGTCAAAAATCCTTAAAGAAAAACAATACATATCAAAGCAAAGCATCAAAGCATGAAGTACTAAATTGCCAAAAGATCCTCTCCATCCGTGGACTGAAACATGAAGCACACTGTTCACACAAAAGGACACTATGGGATAGAGGATCCTGAATTAAATTCAGTAAGAAAGGCATACAGGAGGACTCGTATCAAAATAACTAAAGTTCAAAAGACACAAAAGCGCAGTTGGCATGGGAATGAGGAACAAAAGGATAATACTGTTTACTATCTGTTACAATCCTGTGGTGTCCAAGCTGGAAACTACCTAAGGACAAGAAAAATAAACCTCACTTATTTGGCCTCAAAAGAGTTATTCAGACTTACAATATTTCTGATGTTACCATTTCCCAAAAAATAGACTACTTCTCAATGGTGTAAATGCTTAAGTTGGCCAGCCCAGAAACACAAACATCTGAAAGATTTCAACTTTTATTCAGACGGTCTTGCACTGGGAAGGAGTTAATTCAGAAATCTGGGGTTCACCAGGTAGTCGCCAATTGTTGCAGCTGCAACAATTTTCCCAAAATTCCAAAAAAATTTAGGACCCTCCTTTTGCTTGAATTAGTTCGATCGTCTTCTTGGATTTGGTTTGAGAACGTTTCCGAAATACTTGCTTATGCTTGGATTGATCTACAGCTGTTTTCCTTATTTCTAAAATGATTAATAATTTCAATGATTGATCAAACCTTCATCATTTTCCTTTAATTGCGTTTGAATCCAGTCTTGATCGGAAGGTATTTTGTTTTGATCTTCCGTCGTTGCGGGTGAGTCTGCGTTTTTGTCTTCCGATCCGTCGGCTGATTTTTGGGTTTATGTCGAAAGTTTTTGGTCATGTTTTTCTCTGCTGTTGCGGATGGATGTTTGGTTTTAACTTTGATTTTTTCGGCGAAATCGGCTGGGGGTTGGTTTTGTATCGGAACCATTGTCACTTCTTCTTCCGCCGTTGCGGACAGATTTTCAGTTTGACTTCGATCATTGTTTTTTGATTTATTTGGTTTCACGTTGGATGCCTTTTGGTTTTGCATCGGAAGTTTTCTGATTATTTTCTTTCATCGTTGCGGCTCTCAAAAGGGTTTAACGCCCGATGTGTAAAGCGATCCGCCAGCCGACGCGTCATCCTTTAGTCACTTGCTCGAGGTCTTTTCTTTTCTGCCGTTGCAGAGCAAAATAAGCTTTCAGCCTCCAATTCAGAAACTCTTCGACGTCCGATCTTCTAAATTTTCCCACCATGCACGTCTTTGCGGCTGGATTTACGCTGTGGCCGTCCGCCATTGTGGAAGGACAAGAGCTTTCAGCCTCCAAATAGAAAGCGCTCCGACGTCCGATTTTTTTCATGCCCGTGGTGTTAACTATATATATGGGTCGAAGGGTTATACTTTTTTTTTTATTGTTATTCTCGACTGTTGAGCACTGTCATTGTCGTGCATGTCATTCTCATGAGCTGTGAAGAATCCCGTTGCTGGTGCCCACGTCTAGGTGGCTCGAATGTGGACGTTTGACCGCTCATCTGCCCGCTTGATTTCATTGTATTTCCAGGTAGGCTCGTTGGCCTTTTCCCGTTTCCGTTTGGGTATTTGATTGGTTGTTTGCTGCGGTTAGGGTGTCGAGTGCAGCCGTTTCCTTCATCTCGTTATTTTCTATGCCTATTTAATTGGGAATTTTTGTCATAACTGTTTAGGGAAGGGGGCCTTTTGAACCACAAAATAGTTTACACACCGCCGTTGTCTTGTAACCTCACGCGTAGTGGTTGAGGGTTTGGTGTAGGCGTTCATTACGCCGTCTGCACCAAGCTTCCCCATGTGTGAGGATGGGTTGCAGAGGAAGAGTTTGGGGTTTTTTCTATAGAATTTGGTGGGTGCCCTTTTGTTGAGATTTTCAGCCCCCCCATATCATCAAACCCTAGCCATTTTTTCCTACGCGGTCCCGCGCAACCGATTCTTGCTCAGTTTCGAACCATGGCTGGGAAAGGGGTTTGACTACGACACCTAGTTGTTATCCAAAGTTTTGCACAGACGGTTTTTTTTTATTTTTCTTTGAGTAAGAACACTATAGAAACCTGCATACTCAAATATCAAGGTTTCGCTGTGCCGCTCCATGCACCGTTGGCTTTTATCTTAAAACCGAGCCGAAGGGGGAAAGGATGTACCACTGCGTTTAGGTTATCGACCATTAGATTGCGGGAGATTTGTTTGTAGAATGCCGTTGAGAGGGATTGCAGGGGTTTTTGTCCTTTGTCTATCCTACACAGCAAAATGTTAGTAGTGCTTGCAGAGAACGGAAGCTTTAGTCGTGTTAATGTAATTATTTTCCCCGTAAGCAGCATGATTTTTTTCCATTTTATGTAGACACCATTCCTGCTGGATTATTTTGTTAATGTTGGTATTGGCAAACAGGGATAGCTTGCATAATCTTGCATGCATATAATTAGTTTCAATCATGCTAAGTCGCCAAACATGGTACATTTGGTTTTAATACTCCTGGTAGTTAGGCCGGTTCAAGATATGCATGCATATATATTGCTTCATTAACTGATTATTTTAAACACAGAAAAAGTAAAACGCTGCACATTGTCATATAAATGTCTTCAAATTAAATTGCTTGATGTTACAATGTTACATATGGCAGGAAGAATTCGAGTCCACCATGTCAAAGAGGCAAAAGAATAAGGCCCCTATGGTCGAAGAAGAGCCAAAAGTAGAGGTTGCCACCAAGACAGAATACGTATATGAAGACACTAAATGCATTTCTGGCGTGGAACCTGAATTCCAGTGGGGGGAAATCTATAGACTGATTACCCGAAGAGAAGTCCCCGACATGGTCTTAGAAGAAGAGTCCATATATGCGAACATTTAAAGATCTTCCCTTATGAAGGTCGCCACCAGGCTAGAGCTGTTCCCATGCTCTGAGGTAATTGGCTGGATTCTGCCCCGGGAAGATATAACCACGATGATTCTAGAAAACATTGACAGACAGGGCTATGCTGCATTTAGCCCTGGATATGTGGCGTTGGATTATCACCTATCAGAAGCCCAAGTATTCTTATCTGATGACTGGCTGAATAGCATTAGAATGGACCTAGTAGAGACTCTTAAGAGAATGCTATTGCAGGGAAAACATTAACAATACAGACCGACGGGTGAGTATGATATAGCGAGCTTGAGGGCTCCCTACAGATTTATAAATCTGATGCTTAATAGGGTCTTTGGGAGAGCCCATGGCAGATTCTTCAAGCTAGAGTGGATACCCATCATTTTTCATGTGGCAACCCAAGGGACAGTCTTCAATTGGGAAAGCCTTGTATCAAGCAGTCTTTCTTCTTGCTTGACCTCAGCCTTGGAAGGAGAGTCCCAGAAAAGATCTGAATTTTATATGAGCTCAATACTCATAGACTGTATACTATGCAACCAGCCTTTCCCTAGTCTCAGATGCATCTGGGACAGGGAAAGAGTGTCTGTCTATGCTGCTTATAGACTATTGTGGGCACACCAGTACCACAGCCATTACAGAGAAGTCTGTGAGCACTTCATTATGCCACTATACACTCTCATTTTCCGGAAAGAGTGTGATTGTATGTCGGAGGAGGCCATGCAAGTGATACAAGATTATGCAGACTACTATTTGACCAAACATGGCATGTACTTCAGAATGTTTGGAGGCTCGAGAGCGCCTTCCCTACTGCCAAAATATGCAACTGACTACATTGTCCATAAGTTGGCGGTCAGACAAGTGTTCCTGGATGGAATAGGTAATTTCCTGTTCGAACACAAGAAGACTGCTTATCCTCCCTTGCCTTTCCGACTAGGAAGCTACAGGTTCACTAAGGTGAAACAAGATGGTGAATTTGTAGCGGAGCTAGAGAGATTCCACTTTGGCAAGATGCCCTATCACAGAAATGAATCCCATGGTAAAGTTGCGGAGCATTGTAAAGAAAACAAGGTGCATTTCGAGTATACTCACCATTTTGATAGGGAAGAATCTATCTTCCAAAATTCCCCAAACATGACCGCACTGAAGAGAAGGTTCACGAAGAAAATCACCACCAAAGGTGGAAAGGGGGATGAACAGGCTAAGGCTGAGGAAGAAGCCAAAAGGAGGGATGAAGAAGCCCAGAGGTTGGTGAAAGAAGCTGTAGAAAGGCTACATACAGAATAAGAAGAAATAAAAGCAGCTGAGAAAGCTCAGGAAGCAGCTAGAAAAGAAGCAAAGGAAGCAAAGAGGAAGCTCGATGAAGAGTTGCAAAAGCAGGAGGCAGAGAAGGTGAAGTTGACACAGACTGAGACAGAACAGTCAGCTTCTGACATAGCTGGAGGGCAGACCTAGGATGTTGAGAACCTGGAGGTTCAAGACCCACAAGTACCTGCTGCCAGTACTCCCATAGTCCCCACGCTCAAGCTGGTTCCTTTTGTCCAGAAGAAAGGGGAAGAGATCCCTGATTTCAACACTATATATTATGATAGGGCAACGAAGAGAATAATGAAGAGGACAAAGAAGAAAGTAGAAGCAGGAAATATGCCTGGCAAAATGATAACGGATACGGCTGTCATGTTAGGAACAGACCAAGATCCAAGGCTCACCCTGAATGCTGGGACTGCACTTCTCCACGCCTAAGAATATAATATGGACAAGGTGATAAATGACTTGGAGCAGTCCAAGAAATCCTCTGCCCAGTTAAAGGACACATTGAGAAAACAAAGGGAAGAAAGCAACAGGCTCAAGAGGAAATATGAAGATATGCAAAGGGAAATGAGTTCCTCAAGAGCTGAAGTACAGGCCCTCCAAGGAGAAATACAAGTTCTAGAAACAACTCAAGGGTCTCTAGAGAGAGTACAGAAAGAATGTCAAGAATTAATAACTGAAAAGGAACAGCTACTGGCAAAGGTGGAGGAACTAGAAGAGCAGCAAAATATCCTTCTGGAAGCCAATATGCTGCACACCCAAGAACTGAGAAAGGAACATCAAGAACATATTTCTTCTTTGACCACTGCTCTGGAAGTGGCGAGAGAACAGCAGATCAACCACCAGCCTTTTAAAGAGCATGTCTTGGCCCAAAAAATCAAGATGCTACAGCTACAGACTGCTATAGAGGAGGAAAGGTGCAAAGTTCTACAGATAGATGGACACTTAGAAGAAATCATGGAAACCTCTTCTTACTTCGTGGATAGATCTCAGGATGTGCTCGAAGTCTTGGCGGCCAGAATGGCGAGGCTGGAAAACAACGAAGAAATTCCAGCAGAGCTACCATCAAAAGACAAACCAGCCCTCAAGCGGGATTATGACCTCGTAGAGTTCGCCATCAACAGCGCTGAAGATTTTAAGAAAGCATTTAAAAAGACAAAAGGATTATGCACCGAGTTTTTCATAAGACTCCTCATCACCTACAATTGGTGCCAGATAGAGGCTGAGCAAAGGCTTGATGCTTTCCCAGATCACAACGCCTTCATGGAGCTGTTGCAGAAGAAATACCAGGAGGAGGAAGCAAAGGTGCAGCAGCTTAAAGCCCTGGATGAGCAGATCATGAGAAACAAAGTAGACCACTCAGCTGTCAGTGTGCAGCTTTTAGATGACCAACTTCGGTTGAGTGCATCCAGGATTGAGGATATAAGGAACCAAGCTGAGAAATTTGAAATCAACATTCAGTTTTTGGAACCCTGCGCATTTGAGGGCATCTCCTCTAAAGCTGCGGCTTGGAAGAAGTTTCTAGATACCCAAGTGGGCCCCTCCACATGAAGGATTAACCACTTTTGTAATATGTAACTTTTTTGTAAAAGTATGTGAAAAAATCAAGCATTGAGGAATGAAGCGTTGGGAAGCCCAAAGGTTACTTTGGGCATCCCAACCATTTCACCTTGGTTCTATAAATGTAATAGGTTAAGAGGGAAAAAAGGGCTTTTTCCCAGTGAGACTAGAAAGCAATATTGTAAGAAGAACTATTTCTCTTTGCAATAAAGAATTATGGTTTTCCTGTTGGAGAAAGATTGGTGGAATTTCCAAATGTTATGCTGTGGATGACTGAAAGATGAACTATTTTGTTTTCTAGTTTAGGTCCATTAACCGTGATATTGTTCTAACTCTCTGAACCTATGTTCTTGTTCAAATGATTTCTGGTTCTTTTTGTGGAAATGTCACCATGAGTAATGTATGCTGCTTATGAAACAGTTGGCTATCTGATTGTTGGAATATCTTTAATCTTTCATGTGTTGTAGATAAGAATATCAGCTACCTGTATTTTCTGTTTATAATGCATGAATAATCCACATTACTCATAATTAGGTTACAGTTTGCTCCCCGGGGATATGTAGATAGATAGATAGATAGTTAGTTCGCTTCATGACTGCATATGTGATTGGGAGGCTTGGGAGCCTAAGACGAGAGGTAAGAATCTGTGCATCACATTGTGACTGCCCCTTGCATCTCGATCAGCCTGCGTTGTTAATTAGGCATTTGCATTTCCTACATTAAGTCAAAAATACAAAAAACTCGGTGGACCGGGCCGCAACCGGTAAAACCTTTGTTTTGTTACTTGACCTACGGTGGTCGGACCGCAAACCGGATGGATTCCCTATACCAAACAGTCAACGGGCTAGTTGGGAATGTTGACTGGGGAGAATCCCTTTCTGTTGTTGCCTACGAATTTCCAGGCCTCAATAGAGCAGTCATGGGCAGGACCTGCATCAAACAAATTTAAGGCCTCAAGCATACAATCAGAGACATCACAAAAAATGGATAGTTCTTGGGAATAAATACCTATTTTAGGATGAGCCAGAGAAATTTTTTTTAAGGGAGAGCTCAAAACTAGAGAACCTTCCTTGCTTGAGCATGTAGAACTTTGAAGGAGGAGAGGACAAGTTCTACAAAGGTGCCCGATGTCGTGGAAGTGACTACAACAAAAGGGGACATGGAGATAGTCCAAACGCTGAACCAGGAGGTGCTCCTTACAGAGTATCTCAACCTCTGCCGAAAGACCATGGGAGATATCCATTTCAATGAGAACCCTTGCCATCCTTTTATCATATATGAGATGATAATCGTCTTCAATCGCTACAAATGTGCCAATGGTGTTGGAAATAACTTTAAGAATGATTTTGCTCCAAAGGGGAAAGGGCAGCGAGGGTAAGAGAACCCAGAGGTGGCGTTTAGTCACACTTTCCCTTAAGGGGTCAAAATGTGCATGCCAATGTCCTATTACCAGAGAGCCTTTCCCAATTCTCCACAATGTGTTGAGGACGATGGACACATGCTCTAATTCTAAGAACATGAATACTATCCAACCGTTTGATGGCAGACTGATGGTGGGTATGTAAGTAAGCAGAGGCTTCCAATGTTTAGTAGCCCACTCCACCCATTCTTTTTTCCCCAAGTGGCAATATTCCAGCCAACCCACTAGAGCCCTTGTACACAGAGATTCCACACGGTCCATGAAGATACCATGCCCAAGCACATAACGAAACTTGCCCGTGAGGGATTTTATACCCTTGAATTTCCTTCTCCTACGATGGTGTGAGGAGTCCCGCAAATCACTCATATTAATCCATGAGGCTAGTAATAAATGTAAGAAAAAATGACCAACAAGAGTCCTGACACACTTGTTAGGAGGTTAAACAAGTACAACAACGAAACCCAGGAAGGGTTAATCCCAAAAGGAAACAATAATCAAAACGTTGTTCCCCCAAGAGGCTGGAGCACCTCAAGAAGGTCAAACCCTAGCAGGAAGCACTAAGGCAGAAACCCCAAGCGACAGAGGTGACCCAGGAATCCCATTAAGCAGAGATTCTCAATAGCAGGCCAAACTGACCAAAAAACTATTCGACAAAATAAAAGGATAAGAAACTAACTACTGCAAGCAAGGACAGACCTACCGCGAACCACGGGAGGAAACAGATAAAACCAAGTACCCCAAGATACCGAAAAGACCCCAGAAGTCAAGCCTGTAAAATGGGTGATAATGACTGCCTATAAATTGAATGCTGACGAAGGAATTAAAAGAAATAGGTATCTGGAGAATAAAAAATAACGTAGAAAACTCATGAAAATGTGGTGACCTATGAAACCTTCAGGACCCCAAACAACCACAAGCAACAGGAAGAAAAACCCCAGAAAGGCCCAGAAAAAGATAGACAAAACTCACAACATTCCCACTTTTTTAAACATGGTTGGTACTAGTCCCCCGAAAAAGGGGAGGAACTACATGTGGTAAACCGTTTGTGGGGGAGCAGCATGGTAACCAGACTAGAAGGAAACCATCAAGGGCAATGGCAGACCACAAGAAAAATATGCAAAAGACCAGAGAAACCCCTACAAAGAACCAAACCCTATGCAGCACAAATAGTACTGCATAAATGACCACCACCCCAAGATACTAACAAGAATGGAGGAGAAACCATGCCGAAAACACACAGAGAGTAAAACCAACAAACAAGAAAGACCGGAGCGATAGGAAACCAGAGTAAAAGGGTTTATTGACAGTCCGAGCCATGGGAAAATACCAACTCTGCTGACTCTCCCCTGCAACAAGATACTCTCCTACGACCCTGAGAAAACCAACAGGAGCACCACGCCATGGTTCTTCTCCTTTTCGTCTCTACTCTAACCGACCCTTGACGAATGATCATACATTATACATTATACATGATTATACATTATACATTATACAAAGTGGAAATCATGCAAACGATTAGGATTGAATAATGCATCTTTGACCATTATATCATTCATGCAAAAGTAGATGATCATACCTTATACAAAGGGGTAATCTTGTGAATGGATGAGATTTAATCATTATCTTTCATCATTAGATCATTACCATTCATGCAAAATGAGATGATTGTACCTTATACAAAGTGTTATTTGCACGAATTGTTGAGATTTGATTGTAAATTTTCCATAATGAAATCATGATTGGTTGTGCTAGAAATGTGATTGTACCTTATCCCAAGGGGTATATCGGTGAACATCCTAGATTTAACCTCATAAATTGGATCTACGACTCAAATTTAATCATTGGGAAAGGGTAATATAGTGTTGCAAATGGGAAGGATTGATCAGAAAAATAAAGGTAGTGGTTTCGAAGCCTGGTTTCTAGGTACTGGAAATAGGTAAATGATGTCAATCTTACATGCCTTATTGTGCAAAATAAAAAATATTTATAAAAAAATGAGGTCGATGTCCTTGACCCACCCAACAGTGGAGCCACAAGGGGGAAACCCCCGTTGTCCTCCCTATGACACCAAGGATTTCAATAATTTAATTGTATTGATAACATGACTAATGGGAATGGACACGTGGGAATGTGTTGTCAATTCATGAATAAGTGTGTTATAGAAATTGTTAAAAATTCAAAGTCTAGAGAAGATGAATATTTTAAAAGTTGACAATTCCATAATTTAGTATAAATTGGATGGTGCATCAGATCAAAAATATGGAAGTCTTTTAGTACTAAAAAAAATATGGGCTATCAATGCCTAATGTAATTGTTTTTTCCATTTCTTCATGGATTTTTCTCTACAAGTATCTGGAGTCTATCTATAATATTAAGTGAAGCTATAGGAACAATACAAAATTGGGTAAATCTGTTAATTTTGGAGACTTGTGACTTTCATCTATGATTTTAGCAATGAAAAAAGAGAGCATTGATTGAAAATAGTATTAGTAGGACGATAAATAATAACAATCATATATGAAATAGTGTACCATATCTTCTCAAAAATTGGATACAAAAAGGGCTTGTGGATATAATTTGACACATTGTCAAATTAATAGTTTCAAGAATATATGCATGAATTTTTATTGCATTTTGGAAATAAAGTTTAACTAATAGATTTGATGTAGGAACACATTGCAGATACCAGTTACAATAATATACTACATGATACAATTTACAGGTTGCATTAGACACAATATAGAGAAAGTTTGATAAAGTAAAATGGGACCTTCCATACAGTTTGGAAGTGAAGAAGCCAAGGGTTAGAAAATCAATGTGGGAAATGAGGAAATAGAGTCTAATGGGCACATATCTAACATTAAACCAATACATAAAAGAAACCATGAGAATATTGAGGATGGAAGTACATATTTGTAGAGGAAATAAATGAAATAATGTTGAGGGCTCATGAGTAGCAAAACCAGTTGAATACCCGGCTAATGCAGAGCTTGAATTCACTGTAGATGCCAATGCAGGTTGGATAAACTTATTCCATTAGAAATAAGATAAATAAAACTATAGGAAGAGATCCATGAAAGATATAGACACTCCAAGAGTGCTACCAAGGGTTCTACACATTATGTCTCACCACCTCATGTATCCCGAAATTCCTACTCATCTAAAGAATTAAGGAGTATCCCATAAATGTATTCAACTAGGAATCATAAAGGAAGACATGTGGAGAAGGAGTTGCAAGGGGAGCTTAGGAAGATGAATACACCCACATTTGATGCTAATCATAAGAAGGGAGAGAATGTTGAATCTTGGTTATTGTGAATGAGAAAATAACTCTAGTTACATTGCTAGTCCTCTAATATGGAAGAAATAATTTCCATTTACAATTTACAGGGAAATACTTCCACTGGTGGGATCATCTAGTCTAAATAATGCATACCAATGAAAATAAGATCACATGGAAGCAGTTCAAGAAGTAATTTCAGCATAAGTATGGAGTCTATCTAAACAGTATTATGAGAAGAAGATGGAGTTCTTTGAACTAAATCTTGGAAACATGATTATGAAAGAGTATAAAAGGAATTTTTTGGAATTGCTCAAGTATGTTGCGTTTATTAAAGATGAAAAGGTGAAAATACAAATTTGTTTGAGTGGGTTACCTTTGTTTTACAGGATAGACTTCATCTTGATGAACTCAATACCTTGGAAGAATCAATTCGAATGGACAAAAGCATGTATGACCAAATAAAAGTAAGGTTTATTTGCATAAGTTTTAGAGAAATAATAAGAGAGACAATAAATATCATAGGAAAAGGGGATTTAAGCCACCATTTTTCACGAATAATTCAAGTCCATATCAGCAAAGAAATCAGATTCGGCAGGGACCAAGAATGGAAGAGTCTTGAGAAAAAGGAGCAAGGAAGAAACTCAAGTGTTGGGGATGTAAAGGAGATTGTATGTATAAATATTTTCCTCACAAAGAAGTCATAATGAGAATTATGCACAACATTAAAGAAGCAAGTACAGTGGATGATGTGTCCAAAGATATTCCTAGAATATATGCAGCATTTGATAACATATAGGAAGCACATTAGTCAAATAGGATTACGGTTGAAGGTAATATTACCAAACAAATTATTGCCATTTTAATTGATTCAAGGGAAATTCATAGTTATATTGCTCCCAATTTGGTTGAAATATTTTAGTTAAATAAAAATAATCATAATAAATCATGGTTGATTTAGTTGGCTATTAGAACTGAAAGAAGAATCAATGAGATAGTAAAAGGTTGTGCATTAGATATGAAAGGATTCCATAAATTTGTAGTTTTGAACATAATACCTATTGGTTCTTATGATGTGCTTAATGGCATGGATTGGTTGGATGCAGACCATGTTATTTTGGATTACCATAACAAGACTCTCACTTCTCTTGATGAATAATAAAAGCATAAGATAGTGAAAGACATTCCAAGGCCTATTTACATAAGAAAACTTTTTCGTTGTACAGTTAAAAAGGTGTTTCAAGAAAGGATTCCAATTGTATGTAACTGATGTGGAGAAGCCAAACAAATGGTAATGGCCCCATCCTAGAATATTTTTTGGTATTTGTTAAATTTAGTGAAGCATAGGATCTTCAGGCCTACATGAATTCAATGAGAAAAGAAGGATGCAGAAGAGAGAAGAATTTAGTATAGATTGATCAATTATTCATGGCAATATTGCACACACATGGAGACAAAATTGGAATAACATCATTACATCCATTAATCAGTATATAATATGTAATAAAATGGTGTTACAAATAGGATAATTTGAATTCCTAAGGTAGGATTCAAACATACCAACCTGGACTGACACTGGGGCTAACTCGGTGTGGGAATATCACCACTAAAGATCACTAATGCAACTCTAAATCACTAAATTAGCTCACAACCAGTTAACTGGTGTAGGTAGGTGAGAAAAAGTTCCCCACCTCCCTTGGATCATGCAAAATGGCTCTAGGATAACTGAGAGTGAAGTAATTGATGGAAATTAGAGCATAACTGAACATAGCTATACATCGACTAGGGTCAACTGTTGGAGACCGTGGTGTTACTCACAGTGGGTTCCTAAATTATAGGAATTTTTCCATGGATCTCCTAAACTCATGCATACATGCACATTGAGTGGTAGGTGGCCCTCAGGTGAGTCCCCCATGCACTACTAAAATGGTAATGACCTCCTAAGCTAGTGAGATACAAATAGACTATGGTGGTCAAGGGAGTGTTAATTAATAATCATAACACCCCCACTTAATCCTAACATGGAAAACCTAGGCCCTGGAAACTAAGACCAAACACCACCCATACAATCTAAATGCAAAAAATGATTGCTTAAAAATCAAGGAAACGGGGAAAACCTCAGTGGAGAAAACCCCCTCAAAATAAGCAGGAAAAACCAGGATCAAGCTTTCATACTAAGATAAAATATTTCTTCCTGAGTAAAAAATTGTGAAAATATTTCTGCAATATGCATATTTGTGGAGAAATAATGCAGTGTGATGTTTCTTGTGTGCACTAGTTTCCTCGTACTATGCATGTGAACCTATCCACCTTTTCCAATCCGATGACAGATAGGAGAAGAAATGTTGCCTTTGTCTCTTCTTTCTGTAGGAAGAGTGACATTATCCAATTTATTCTTCAGTGAGAAGAATTATTAATCAAACCATATCATCATGTAGCCTCTCTATGGGAGTTTGTAGCACCTCTCTGGAAGAAGTGAATTTTCTTGACATAGCACAAGGCTTACTTTTTGAAACTAAGATTTTGTTATCCTCAAGTTGGATGACTCTCTAGTCATGTTCCTAGCTACCTCAATAACCTTTTGAGCCCATTTATATGTAGGATTGGGAGTAGGGACTGGATCTGGATATGGATTTGATTGAACTTCATCTTCAATTCTATAAACTGATTAAACTTCATCCTTTGCTTTGGATTCTGAATTCGAAACATTAATGGAAACATTATCATATGAAAAAGGTTTGGGTAGGATGAATTTACCTTCCCTTTCAAATGGAAGCTGAGATGGAACTAAATCTAAGTATGGAATAAAGTGTGAGAATTCATATGCCTTGGAGGCATGGTTTGAAACACCTTTCTCTATAAGCTTCCCAGTTGAGATATATGATATCTCCACTGAGTCAGGACCAAATACCACTCGCTTTGTTGAGCCTATATAAGTCATCTAGTATATAGACAAAAAAATTTCTTCTAAGGAGGGAACATAGAGTACATTCTTGAACACTCCAGGCTCTAACTTGATTGAATTGTTTCATTCAGCTTGGATTTGAGTGTCATCTCTCATGTGAATACTTGGACCATCAGTAACTTGTAGTGAAGAGAATGATTCTTTGGATGAAACCATGTGATTGGAGGCTCCTGAATCAATGAGGAAGGAATTTGATTTTGTTAGAATAGTAATCCACTCATTAGCACCTAATTACACTACTTAGTCAATTTTATTTCTTTTTAAGCTTTAATACACTATGTGGTGGATTAGGGGTGCCTAGTTGGACAAATTCCAAGTCATATTGAGGCTTTCACACCCACATGAGCATTCCATCTTAGTAAACCAGCCACATTTACACCCCCATCATTTTTGGTGCACTCCCATTCATTGAATGTGGACAGGTAAGTTGACTTGGATTGCTAGAGTGGGATTTGGCCAATTTTGTCTTGATTTGGTGCATTAAATGCTGCATTGAGACTCTAAACCACCCATATTTACACACCCACACTATCAAAGGTGTAATAATTGACTCAAAAATCATAAACCTTGTAAAATTATCAATTCATGGCTGTTTGGGGTGATTTGGGACATGATTGGCCCACCTAGGGGGGTTTGATGCCAGTTTGGAAATTTTGACTTGTATGTTCACAATTGGTTTTCAAATCCTCATGAAAATCTTTTATTGTATTATATACCTGATAATAACATGTTTCATGGTTAGACAATCCGAAATTATCTTGTTCCAGTTCACACTGCGTGTGTAATTTGTCTTTCATTTAATGGTTTTTTGCCAGTTTTGCACCAAATTTGATTTCTGAGCTTCACTAATGCTCCTAGATTCTCCTGTGGTTCGAAATTATCACACGGTATCAGATCCTATTGGATATTTTTGAGTTTCATATCAATTCAGAGTGATTTGAGTTGCATTTTTAGTAGAGTTCCAGATAAAATCAAAATTGTGTTTTTGCAGAGCATCCGGCAATTTCTTCATCATCGACGTAGGTAGAAATGGAGGATACCCAAATCATGATAAAACCATTCAATTTATTTGATTGGAAGGTAGAGATAGTGATTCAGCTGAGATCCAAAGGGCTTTACAGAGTTACCATGGGCACTGAGGTGGAACCAAATTCTGCAGTTGAGAAATCCAAGTACTTCAACAGATTGGATGAGGCATTTGTATTGTTGTGTCTGAGCATATCAAGATATCTATTGTTCCATATTGATAGTTTTACAACACCCAATGAGGTCTAGGTAAAACTGGAGTCTCTATTTGGGAAAATTGATGAGCTACGTGGTCACCAGCTTGAGCCCAGCACGCTATGACACAATCCAGGACTTCTCCATCAAGTTTAAGTCACTTTTGTTGTAGTTGAAGTAGTGTGGGATTTAAAAGAAATAGGACCAATTGATATTGTCTATACTTTCAAAGTTGGAGCCAGAATTATCAGTTGTTGTGAGTACATTCCAATCCGACAAGTTAACACTTCAAAACTGGCAAATTCCCAGTCTAGAAAATTTCATGGAGTCACTCACTCAGAAGAAAGATAAACTTGTACAAATGGGCACCATCAATACCAAGGAACAAGCACTATTGAATTCTTCAAAGGGAAATCCCAAGTCTAAGAATTCGAAGCTGCTAGATAAAAAGAAATACCTAGAAAAAACCAAATCCAGTGATGCAAGTTCGAATCCTTCCAAGGAGAAGGACACGAAGGGAAAAGAGAAGGCCAAATGCACCTATTTCCACAAGGGATGGAATCCATAGATCTCATGCATGAAAAATACCATCGACACCATGGTGCAGCTGCTAGAGAAGAACAACATTCCAGTCCCTGACAGCACAAGGAAGAAGGATGGCAACTCCAGTTCAAATGAGAGCAAGGAGAAATGTCATTCTTTGGTGGAATGTACTTCTAACTCTTCATATTTTGTCATTGATTCAGGGGATTTCAGGAATATGGTAGCCAAGAAAGAGCTCTTCTCCTCCATGAGTTCAAATGCTAGCCTGGTAGTTTGAATGGGGGATGATTCAGAACTCCAGGCCAAAGGGATTGGGATGATTGATTTAGAGCATGGCTACTAGATATTGGGAGGATTGGGAGGATTGATTTAGAGCATGGCTACCAAATATTGTAGCAAATTTCCTATCAGTATATCAAATGACACATATAGGAGATCCAAAGAGAGTGACCTTCACTCCAGATATGGTAGAGATTGCAGAGTTCTCAATATACCAAGTCATTGCAATTGGCTATGCAGACCACTATGAGAGGATGTACAAGTTCTCTAACTTCATCCCCACTTCCAATTACCAAGGAATTCTCTCACATGCCAATGAGGTTTTGAAGATATGGAATGAGAGGTTTGGTCACATGAACTACAAATACTTCTAGACACTACACAGAGATGAGATGGTGGAAGGTCTTTTACAAATCAGATCATCAAATGGAGCATGCATTGGGTGCGTAGTTGGGAAGCATCCTGAGCAAAGCTATGAGAAGGGGAAGGAAAGCAGAGCAACACAACCACTTGGGTTGGTGCATTCTGATTTTATTATTCCATTACCCACTCCTTCATATGGTGGATCTAGGTATGTTCTTACATTCATATATGATTACTCTCGATTTTGTTGGGTGTATTTTCTGAAATTGAAGTCTGAGGTGTTTGAGCAACTCAAGATTTGGAAAGCACTTGTAGAAAATTAGAGTGGGAATAAGATTAAAGTCCTTAGGACTGATAATGGAAAAGAGTACATGAATAAGAACCTACAGCAACTTTATGAGGATATTGGAATCCAAATGCAACACTCAACTCCCTACACACAATAGCAAAATGGTTTGGCTGAGAGGAAGAATAGGTCACTCAAGGAGATGGCCACTTGCATGATAGAAGCAAGGGATATAAGTCCCAAGATATGGACTGAAGCCATTAGTTGTGCTGATCACGTAAAAAACAGATCCTTTCACAAATCAGTAAAAGGAATGACACCTTATGAGTCATGGTTTGGTCAAAATCCAATTGTCTCATATTTCATAATTTTCAGGACAAAAGCATGGTCTAGAATCCCCTCTCAGAAGAGGAAAGCCTTGAAATCACAAAGAAAGGAGTGCATCATGGTTGGATATGGTGAAGAAACCAAAGGTTACAATCTCTTTGACACCTCCACTTACAAGACATTTGTTGAGAGAAGTGTGAAATTTGAAGAAGAGCTAATGCTTGATTTCGAGCTTGCACTGGGGGAATGCTCCTCTCTTCAACCATTCGAAGATGTAAGTGATGATACATGCTCTATTTTTTCTGATATTTATAATAAAAATGTTGATGAATATGAAATTGTTGAATATGACTCACCATATAGTCCCAAGTGGGCTGAAAAAATTGTACAAGTAGCTAGGAAATTGGTAGGCAATCCCCATGAGCCTAGGAATACTAGATCACAAACTAGAAGAGCTTCCTTTGCAAGTGATAGTGCTCTTGCTGAGCACTATTATGTGTTGGTTGGGACTGATATTCATTCATATCAGCAATCTTGTAATGACCCAATATGGATATCAGCAATGGAAGAATAATTTTAGTCCCTTCAAGAGAACAATACATTGGAATTGGTTCCCCTTCCTCCCAAGAGGAAAGTTGTTCAATGCAAATGGATTTTCTGGACAAAACTCGCTGCTGATGGTTATGATATGAAACATAAGGAAATTTTATTTTCTAAGGGCTATTATCAGTTACATGGTGTTGATTACACAGACACCTTTGCATTGGTTGTAAAGATGGACTCAATTAGACTAGTTCTAGCGCTGACATCTAGTAAAAATTGGGAAGTTCACCACTTGGATGTTAAGAGTGCTTTCTTACATGGTGAGATACATGAAGAAATATATATGCAGCAGAATGAAGGTTTCCAATAGGATCATTCATTGTTATTTAGGTTGAAGAAGTCATTGTATGGACTCAAGCAATCCCCCAGGGTTTGGTATGCAAAAATGGATGCTTTCTTGCTTTCAATTGGCTTCACTAGATGAAAATCAGACCCTAATGTGTATTTGTAGAAACATGATGGTATTTTGCAGTTTATTGTTATTTATGTTGATTATATTCTTATTACAATTAGATTCACCAATTTAATTGGCCAAATTAAGTCATCTTTGCACAGTGAATTTGCCATGACAGACCTAGGATTGCTAAGGCAATTTTTGGGCTTGGAAATTGAGAAAAATGAAAGGGGCATCAAGATGATTAAACCATAGTATGATTCAGAAATACTAAAGAATTTAAACATGGATGAGTGTAAGGCATCCAAGTCTCCCTTTCTTTATGGTATTAAAATGCATGAATTTGGAAATTTTCCATTGGTAGATTTTACACTCTACAGGAAACTAGTGGGCAGCTTGCTCTACCTCACTCACACAAGACCTGATTTGTCTTATGTTGTAAGTGTGGTAGAAATATATATGCACTAGACACATGAGATCCATTGGAGAGAAGCAAAAATAATTCTCCAGTATGTCCAGGGAACCAAGAACTTCGGGGCGCACTACACAGCTAGTTCCTCACTTCACCTAGCTAGATTTTCTGATTCAGATTAGGTCAGTGATCCAACTGACAGGAAGTCAACTTTAGGTTTTGTATTCATGTTTGATGAATGTACCATTTTATGGTAAAGTAAGAAACAGCACATTGTTTCACTTTCATCAGCAGAGGCCGAGTACAAGGAAGCAATCAATGCTTCTACACAGTGTGTTTGGTTGCAGGGAATTCTTCAGGAATTTGGTGTCACAATTGATTCTCCAAACAACAGTTGGGTGGAAAATCAGAGTGCCATAAAGATATATACTGATACATTACAAATTTATAGGATAAATCACATAGAGATACACATGCATTACATTTGGGGCTTAGTGCATGACAGGGTGATCTCACTGTAGTATTGCCCATCCACCGAGCAAACTGCTGATATTTTTACCAAGGATTTCACTAAGAAGACCTTCACCTACCTGAGATATTTGATTGGGGTGAGTGAAGGATGGTAATTTGATTTTATTTATTACAGGTCCAGCCCCATGTCCATTCTTGAGGGAAGGTTTTGTCCCATGAGGTTTTCCTTCTTTTCCTCGGTTCACATGGACAAATAAAATTGTAATTTCTGAATTATGTATTTGAGGTGACTTGAGCCATTGTTGCCAATGCCTCCATCATTTTGTGAGATGTAATTAGTTTTGGATTAAGGGAGGGTGTTAGAACAGTAATCCACTCATTATCACCTAATTACACTACTTAGTCAATTTTATTACTTTTTAAGCTTTAATACACTATGTGGTGGACTAGGGGTGCTTAGTTAGACACATGCCAAGTCATATTGAGGCTTTCACACCCACATGAGAATTATAGCTTAGTAAAAAAGCCACATGTGTGCCCCCATTATTTCTGGTGCTCTCTCATTCATTGAACGTGGACAGGAAAGTTGACTTAGAGCGCTAGAGTGGGATTTTTGCCAATTTTGGCTTGATTTGGTCCATTAAATGTTGCACTGAGACTCTAATCCACCCATATTTCCACACCCAAATTGTCCAAGGTGTAATCATTGACCCAAAACACATCATCCATGTCAACTCAGAAATTCATGGTTGTTTGGGGTGTTTTGGAACATGATTGGTCCACCTAGGGGGGTTTGATGCCATTTTGGCAATTTTGACTTGTATGCTCACAATTGGCTTCCAAAGCCTCACAAAAATCTTGTATTGTATTATATACCTGATAATAACATGTTCGTGGTTAGAAATTCCAAAATTATCTTGTTCCAGTTCACATTGTGTGTGTAATTTGTCTTTCATTTGATGATTTTTTTCTAGTTTTGCACCAAATTTGATTGAGCTTCACTAGCACTCCTAGATTCTCCCGTGATTCAAACTTCTCATAGATTTTAAAAAATAGCCTCCAGTGCATGGCATCTCTCATCATGATATTCAGTCTTGTCTCCAGAGTCAACTTTCCTTGCGCCTTCAGGGAGGGAAATATTTTGTTGCTCAAGGAGTTTTGACATCTGATCTATGGTATTCTTCATACAATATTTCTCTGTATGGTTTCTTTTCTTACAGTAGGAGCACTTTCAATTTTTAAAACTTTGATGTTTGTCCTTATTAGAGTCTAAGGCTTCATCTATTGGATCAAAATATTCCTTAGGTTCGAATTCAGTGTTCCTTTTTTCTTTTCCTTTCGGCGTCCTCCTTGCTTACACATTCTTTGTCTCACCAGCCAAGAGATATTGATTTGGAAAGGATTTGACGGCTCCCATCTGTATCAAATTATCTTGTTCCTATATTAGAGACTCTATGAAGTCATATAAGGATTCCATTCACCAATTACGAGTAGTCACTCTCCCAGAGTGAAAGGTAGATACGACTAAGAATTTTGGGCCAAGTTTGGTCCAAATTGAGAGAACAAATTCTTCATCCTTCTTATCAATATCATATTGCTTGCATTGCATGACCAGTGATTTGAATTTTGAGAAAAATTGTTGTATAGTTTTGAAGTTGTTGGTCTGTATTTCTATCATCTCATTCTCTAGGATGCTTCCCCTTAGCTCATCCTATTTTCCAAACAAGGATTCAAGCTTCTCCCATACTTCCTTTGGTTTTCTTAATCCCTTGAGGTGAAAGAGTAACTCTAGAGATGTGGATGCACATGAAGCCAAATTATTCATCAATATTGTTTAGATACTTCAATTTTTCAAGATGTTGTTGGGGTTCAACCTCTCTACCCATTGTGACCCTGTAAAGTCCCTTGTTGCACAAAACAATCTGCATATCATCCCTCCAATCAAGATAATTGAAAGGTGTGACAATTCTGGGTGTCAAATATATTGAATTCTCCATCTTACAGCTTCAAGAAACATCTAATTATTTAGAAAAATATTCAATTTACATACAAAAAAACATTCAATTTGAATCAAACCAATTCAAACACTCTCAACTTCGACATGTGCACCTTCTCTGGGTGCATCACACCTAGATATACTTCTCTGGACATAATCCAAAGGGAGCAAGGAAAGAATACTAGTATTTATGTGGAACCCAATTTCTTATGGTGCATCAATGGAAGTTTTTGAGGTTTGAAGTCGTCATGGATACCTGCTCTTATACCATGTTAAATTTAGTGAAGCATAGGATCTTCAGGCATGCAGGAATTCAATGAAAAAAGAAGGCTGCAGAAGAGAGAATAATTTAGTAGAGACTAATCAATTGCTCATTGAAATATTTCACATTCATGGAGACAAAATTGGAATAATATCATTACATCCATTAATCAGTAAATAATTTAATACAATGGTGTTACAAATAGGATAATTCAAATTTCTAAGATAGGATTCGAATCTACCAACCTGGACTGAGTGACAGAGCTAACTCAGTGTGGGAAAATCACCACTAGAGTTCACTGATGAACCTTTGGATCACTGAATCAGTTCACAACCAGTTAACTGATGTAGGTAGGTGAGAAAATGCACCCTACCTCCCTTAAATCATGCAAACTAGCACTAGGATGACTGAGAGTGAACCAGTTGATGGGAATCGGAGCATAACTGAACATAACTGGACACTGATTAGGATCAACTATTGGAGACTATTGGTGGCACTCAAAGTGGGTTCATAAATTATAGGGATTGGTCCCTGAATCTCCTAAACTCATGCAGATAAGTGCATTGAGTGGCAGGTGGCCCCCAAGTGAGTCCCCCATGCACTAGTGAAGTGACAATGACCTCCTAATATAGGAAAAGACAAATATACTATGGTGGTCAAGGGAGGATTAATTAATAATCCTAATAGTATTATAAGAATTCATAAACATTTTTGAGAAAATAACATTTTTTCGACCTAAAAGATACATTGATTTCTCTATTGACTTGGCACATGGAGCTACCCCAATTTCCAAAATTCATACATAATAGGTGCACCCGAGTTGAAGGAATTAAATGCAATTGGAAGAAATATTGAATAAATGGTACATACATCATGTTTCTCCTTAATTAGCATCAATACTCATTGTAAAGAAGAAGGATGGAACATTTAGGTTGTGTATTAACTTCAAGTAGTTAAACAAAGTCATTGTGGAGAATAAAAAACCTTTTTTTAGAATTGATGACTTTATTTATCAACTGAAGCGAGAAAGGATTTAATCCAAGTTGGACTTGAGACCATGTAACCATCAGGTGAAAATAAAGAATGAAGATATTAGCAAAACAACTTTCAGAACTCGATATGGTTATTGTGAGTTTCTAGTACTTCCATTTGGATTAACAAATGGACCAACTTATTTTATGTGCTTAATGAATGCCATATTTAGATAGTATTTGGATAAGTTTTTCATTGTATTCTTAGATGGAATTTATTCAAAATTAGTGGAGGATCATGAGGATCATTTGATATTATCACTACATGTGTTTAGAGAGAATTACCTATATGCTAAGTTGAGTAAATGCTCATTTTTCCAAAAATAGATTCAATACTTGGAACGCATCATATCTGAGGAAAGGATAGCAGTAGACCCAAAGAAGATTGAAGTTTTGGCCCTAGTAAAACATGAAAAAAGATAACCAGAAGTTTAATCACAAATATGAATATTTCGGTCGCAAGAAAAACAAATACTGCGGCGGAAGGAGCTATTACAGAAGAGGAAGAAAGCAGGTCAAGGCGTGGATTTCGACCTATTTTTTGTGAAAGAGTTAGTTAGATTGATATTTTTCTTTTGGGAATAAAGCATGATTGTAATTTGGGTCGATGGTGTCTATTTTTTAATTGAATGGGATGGGTTAAATTAGAAATACAAACTATTGACTGATAGTTGAGAGTTAGTCGACAGTAAAATAAAAAAGTGTAAAAGCATAAAAGGATCGATCCAAGCTGTGTGCGAATAATATTATCAAATAGAGATATATCATAATATATTATATTATAGATATATCATATATATGCATATTCATAAATGATGATTAAGATTGAGAAGAAGAGCAAGAAAGAGATAGAGACCTAAACTAGAGAGAATGATATGACAAAAGAATACATGAATTGTAAAGAATATCTAAAGAAGATTCTACAAGTTGAGTGCGAAGACTAAAGTTGATAAACCATTTATCATGCCAAATGAAGATAATCTTTGGGGTTTTTCTCTGATGGGTTTCCACATTAAACATTGTATCTATGTGTCTTTAATATTTGTGTTTGTGTCGAATGCATATATGTTGTGAATGATTTGATCTGAATGTGTCAAGCATATCTGTCGAGAATAAACTTATTTATATATGTTGCACATCTAATTTGATGATCATATGGAATAGTAGTTAATGTGTGTTAATGCTTTATGTTACATATTGTCATATATGTTGACAGATCAATAGGTTATATTCTTGAATGAATGTATGATACAAAATTTTATTCCCTGGTTTCAGTCAAGTAACATAATAATGTTGTACAAGGAAATCCCCCTAATAATTGTAGAAACCTGGATCTGGAAGTCCCCATAAGATATCTTGGGTGAGACTTCATCTCCATTGCAGGTGTTACCAAAAGCGTTTTGCTCTGTTCGGCCGATATATTTGGTTTTGTTCACCAACAAGGGATCTAAACCTGGGTCGACAGAGAAGTAAGACAACAAATGGTTATGTTGTTGGGACTATGAATCATTATGACAGGGATATGTTTTAGAACCCTATGAAACCTCGAATTCAATATTGTATTGATTATAAATCACCAGAGTTTGCATGGGAAGAAAGTAAAGGATCGTGACTGATCCTGACAGAATGGTTAGATCAATGCCTTTACACAGACATCCATGAAATTTTATTTAGTAAATTTCCCATTGTATTGCATGAGTGGTTGTCTAATCTAGTGATCGAGAAGAAAAATATCCATGGCGAAGAACCTATAGAGTGGAGTCCTCAGTTGATCCAGCAGTTGTAAAGAGTTAGCAATCATATATCTAGGGCTATCAATTTCTGGGTTGATAGTATTTTGGAGGGATATATCACAAAAATTGCAGACGGCATGATAAAGTCATACAATGAAACAAAAAGATAATTTTTCCAAGGACCTCGAGGTCATTATCTAAAATATATGAAGTTGCGGATCAAGATGTTGGTATGTGAAAAAGGGATCCTGAGAATGGAGTGCGACGGATAAATATTTGTGTGCAGAGACCCGAGGTAATTTTATAAAGAATATTTGAGAAAAATGGATCAAATTAAGTTGATACGTTTCCTATCGATAGTGAGACTAATCTAGAAGGTGGTCTCTTGAGAAGTGGAATAATATTTCGATCGAGAAAGAAAAGAAGGATTACGACTAAGAGAGTAAGTTGCAGCATGACCTGAAGAAGGGACTACAAATTGGCACCACATCTCAACAGAGAGTCTTGCAACAAAGAAGAATAAAATCAACTTATATATGAAGAAGAAGAAGAGGTATCAGATCTAGATACAACATACCCATGACCCCGCGTACATATTCATGACCTGAAGTAAGATAAAAACACATCGCCTAGTGATTTTGTAAGTCATAATAATATTAATAGTGGGAACAATAGTCAAGGAAGCCCCACCAGTAGAACCTTTAATTCAGAAATACCAAGAGTAAATAGAATGGATGGAAATCATATAAAATTTTCAATATTCAATGGAAATGGGTTAGAGGACCCTAAGCAACATTGTCATCTATGAGAGACTATATGGACTGTGTGATAGGTCGAAGATGAGGCCATAAATAAACCCCAGATGATCACAACCATTATAGGTCGTGCACTTGATTGGTACATGAAATTATTTGTGGTTCCAATAGGAATCCCTCAGAATACATTAGATCAAATCCAAATAGGACTAATAAATGATTTTAAGAAACCTAAATTTGAGTCACAGTGCATTACAAAGTTAAAAGAGATTAAACAATTCCCCTAGGATTTTGTTTGGGACTTCGACCAAAGATTCAAAAGTTTGATGGCTAAAGTAATTTTTGAGATGTCGGATGTCCAACATAAATAATGGTTTATTGTGGTAATGTTACCGCATATATATGCTCCTTTGATGAAATAGAAGGTTTTATGTTAGAGCAAGGCTCTTGAACTTGCTATGACATTGGATGCTTCACTGGTATGAGAAAATGGTGCAGGAATGATGCAAATATAGTCACATATTGCTAATATCAAATTACAACTTTAGGATATCAAGAAATACAGGAGGAACTTTGGTGTACATGATGCAAAACAGAAGGCCACCATAAAGATTCATGTCCTACATTCATGAACTATCTTGCATCAGGTGCACCAAGTCTAATAAATATACAGGGAAATAAATACAGGAGGAACTTTGGTGTACATGATGCAGAATTGAAGGCCACCATAAATATTACAATCTACATTCATGAACTATCTTGCATCAGGTGCACCGAGTCCAATAAATACAAAAGTGATTCCTTGGTGTAGAATTTGTCAAACTAGAGGACATCAGTCGGAAGAATGTTTATATTTACATAAAAATAGTAAGCATGCTATCCAATCTATATTGCAAACTTTTTTGATTAGTTAGACACGATGATAAATATTACATAGAATATCATCAACTGCAAGAGAATATAGTAGACACCTACCTAATGAAGAATGACGAATAGATGCAATATGAGAGAGCTCAATAATAATTTCCTCAGGCACAATACTCGCATGCTCAATATCCTCAAGCATAATTCCCACATGAACAATACTCTAAACCCAGAGGAGGTGTAATTTTTAGAGGCCGAGGACAAGGAGGAGGATTCTGTCGTGGAAGAGGCCAAGTCATCTGTTATAATTGTGGACATCCTGGACATTTTTATAGATATTGCACTAATCCTACCTCGAAATGCTTGTACTGTAAAGCAATGGATCTCACTGTTGAAGAATGTACGCAGTTGATTGCTAAGTGATAGGCTAGCAACATGGGAAACCAGAACCCGCCTTAGAATGCTAATTCAAATGTATAGAATATTTTTGTTGAAAAAAGAGAACCTAATATTGTCATTGTGACAAGAGGAGATGTTGCGACGAGAGCAGATCAAGAAGCACCATATGGACAATAGATAGTGTGACCGATACAACAAAAGAAGACACCGTTTGATGTACATAAGGAAAAGGAATTATTCTAGGATGCTCAATATGATTTATTCAACGGAAATCAAGCATCAAATTCTACTCCTATACCAAGTGAAGGACCAATATTAGATGTGCCTCAAATATTCGAACAATTATTTCAAAATAAATCGATATAAAAGGTTAGTAAATTTAAAGAATTCTTTAAAAGTTGTTTAGAATTAATAAGAGATAAAGATGATGTAGAAGAACTGATGGCTTTAATAGAAGAACCTAAAGTAGATATACAACCATAAAAGAGAGTTAACCACATTGGGAAAATATTGAAAACTGATTGCGAGGTAAGGATGACTACCCAGATAGGTGATTACAACATGGATTATATTATTCTGGACCTGGGTTCTAATATTAACATTGTTACTAAAAAAACATGGGAGAGTATGGGAAATTCGAGACTAGTGCGGTCTCCTATCTAGCTAAGATTATCCTATCAGTCCAAGGCTTTTCCTATTGGTCAACCAACACAGGTTCTGGTCAAGATGGAAGGACTCGAGACTTATGCAAATTTTGAAGTGATATATATTGTTAATTATATGAATCCATATCCCACACTTCTATGGATTGACTGTTCCACTGATAATAAAAATATTATCAATTTTAAGAAGAGGATATTAAAGTGTTAGGATGCAAAGCTAAGAGGGGTTGTACCGCTTGATCCTCTAGAAGGCCAGAGGTATGTTGAGCAAGTAAATAATGAAGGACAGTATGGATATCTAGACCATAAATATGATATTACCTCTACTATGTAAAATTATGTGAATTTGACGGCCAATAGATATATCAGTTGGCGAAGCATTAGTTCTTTCTCATCATATTTAGGAGAAGCTTTGGAGAATTGGCATAATTGACTCCATAGAGTATCAATACAAAAATGTGCAATAATTACAAAATCAATGCGATGGGAAGGTACTAAGGTATGTGATATGCCTACCTATGAAGGTTTTCCTAACCTGGAATCTTTTCTTACAGACTGTGAAGAGAGAGTAATAGGACCTCACTGGTTGTTAGCCCTAGACTTTGCATTGAAGGCTACACCCACAAGATGTTGGGTTTCACACAAGCACACTATTTAAGAATGGTTGCAATGTCAAATATTATTGGAAGTCCAATTTGGAGGAAATATGCTTTATAATGGTCCAAAATATAAACGAATGAATAATTGTGTCAAACATATTGAGAATTGTCACGCGACATGGGAGACATTGCTGCGATGTGAATGGGTTGACCAATTTATACATTCTTTGGACATGATATCAAGAAACCGGTACATGTTGGTTGAATTGCAATGGAGAATAGTTGAATCGAAAGATATAGCTCCAATTTTCATGCATACATTTGAATTTTTTGATGATCATCCTTCAATTGACGTTGATGTACAAGTAATCAAGACTAAGATCTTTGAAGATATTCTTGTGTCGATGACAAATTTCCATCAGAACAGTGTGACAGTCTAGCATTGGATGGAATGCTACAATGTAACAGGTGAACCTAATGATGATGATCCACGTGACATAAATATTCCTAAGTCTCAAGGTAATATTGTGGTGGAAGGATTAGGTGTATAAAGCGACAAGTTTATGAATCCTTTGAAAATAAATAAAGTGGATATTGGTTCTCCAAAGAACCTGAATTTTTCTAATATCGGAGACTATTGGGATGATGAGACTGTCAAAAATATTACATACCAACTACATGAGTTTCAGGATCTGTTTCCCACTAAATTTTCAAAAATGGAGGGAATTGTTAGAGACCTTGGAGAAATCAGGATTACCTTGAAGTGCGATGGAAATCCTGTCAAACAACGACCATATCGGCTCAATCCAAGGTACAAAGAAAAAGTTAATACAGAGTTAGATAGAATGTTAGATGCGAGCATTATAAAACCTATTGAAGAATCCGAATGGATTATCCTTATGGTAGTACAAGATAAGAAGATTATTGGTGAAGTGTGTATCTGTGTCGATCTAAGGAAGATGAATGATTCCTACCTGCACGATGCATTTCTAACCCCATTTATAGGTGAAGTATTGGAGAGTGTCGAAGGACAAGAGTATATTCTCTGGTTACCATCAGATTATAATTGCAAAGGAATATTGACACAGAACAACCTTTGCGACAAAGTGGGGATGTTTCCAGTATACGGTAATGCCTTTTGGACTCAAGAATGTTGTTGCTATATTTTCTAAGATAGTCATAGTTGCTTTTAAATATTTCATACATAAGTTTATTGAGGTATACTTTGATGACTAGACGGTATATGGGCTAATAAAATATCATATTGAGAGACTTAGAATGATGTTGGAATGATGTCGATAGTTCCATATTTCCCTCAATTTGAAGAAGTGTATTTTTTGTTCGCCTTTTGGAATCTTATTGGGTCATGTGGTTTGTTAAACCTGATATTGGTAGCTATGTTGAATCCCCTGAAGTCATATGGAAAATACATCTTTTGGAGAAGCTTTTTTCCCATTTCTAGGATGTCTAATACACCTTGTCTCTTGGCATAGGGATTCAGACCTCCCTGGCGCATGTTGTCCACTAGCATAGTGCATCGATGACATGTTTTCCCTTAAGACAAAGAGCACCGATGCTACTTGTTATGTGCAGAGAGCATCCGTACTGTCAAAAAGGAAAAAATGATATTTTGAGAACCTTCTAGATGAAATTCCTTGTGGAGGCCGATCCATACTGCTTGGGATAGGTGGCACTCAAGATCCTTGCCCCTAGGGATCATTCCCTTCCTTCCTCCCAAAATATCATAACCCCTTTGGGATTCCCTTGGCCTATTTATACAAGCTTCCTCTCTTGAGTGGAGGAGGGAATAATACCAAGATAGCATCTTCATGCTGCTGGAATCATAGATGGTATAGGAGGAAATAGAGTGTGATTGTGAGTGAGGCTTATAAATATTTTAGAGTGTGAGTAATAGTGATGTCAAAATTATTATGGGAATGAGGCTTCAACCTCAAGGATTTGGTTGTAGATTCCTATTATTCTATTATTAATACAAACATTTTCTACTTTTTCCATAAATTATTTGTGCTAATCTCAATTGTTTATTACTTTTCTCCTTGACTTTTAGTATAGATGTTTGGATTGTCTTGTTTCTTTCACTATTTTGTCTTGCTCTTCATGTTCTTTGCATGTACACTTAATCACAAAGGATCCATAACACAAGGAAAACCTTCATCATTGAGGTTAGGAAATCTTAACATTAAATTAGCTCAATTATCTAGGAGAAGGATGCATCACTATGGTTTTTTGTTCTAAATATACCCCATGTAGACTAGGGGAAACAAATTTGTCTGCACTGAATGAAATATTCCTGTCAACATGGTTTGTCATGATGGAATACTGATGAATCTTATAGAGATTATTATTATTGTCTAACTACCACCACCTTCAATAGTAAAATAGTTGAGAACTACATTAGGACATATGGGGTACTAATAGAAATTTCTCAGAGGATATGCAGAAGTGACTACCCCTATGGAGAAATTGTTAAAGAGGGATGTTAAGTTTTAGTGGCGTAAAAAATGTCAAGAAATACTGGTCATTCTTAAAAACAATATGGTTGCAACACCCATGTTAGTCTTTCCAAACTAAAAGAAAGAGTTTCATGTACATGTCGATGCGTCGTCTATCGCGCTGGTTGTTGTACTTACACAACTAGGTGAAGGTTTTGTTGATCATCCCATCACATTTTCTAGTATAAAATTATCAATGAAAGAGATGAACTATACCACAACAGAACAAGAAGGACTAGATATGGTATATGTCTTCAAAATATTCAACATTATTTGTTGGGAGGACATTTTAAGATGTATGCAGATCATTATACATTGAAATATATGGCCAATAATCCAGTGTTGGGGGGGAGATTTGTTGATGGCTTCTACTTTTTCAATAATTTGAATTTGATATTATTGTTAAATCGAGTCGATTTAATTCAGTACTAGACCATCTGTCGAGGGTATAAAGTGGAGAAGAGCCTAGTGATCTCGACGATAGTATTCCCGATGCACAACTATTTACAGTCAAGATGGTTGATGATCACTATAGAGATATTATACACTTCTTAACTACAGGATATGCATTACAAGGGTTCAATACAACATAGAATAAACAACTAGTTGTAAAATTTGCAGACTTCGAATTAATTGTTGGACAATTATACAAAATGGGACCAAATGAAATCCTTCCTCCCTATGTCTTGGAACATGAGCACCCGATATTTAATGAAGTGCATGCTAGGGTTGCAGGAGGCCATTATGCAGGAAAAGAAACAGTGCATAAGATACCACAAGCAGGATTGTGGTGGCCTACTTTGCATGTCGTTGCTAGAGATTATTGTCGTAGTTGTGATATCTACCAAATAACTGGAAAACCATCACGACGAGATGAGATGTTTCTAGTATGCCAGGTGACTTTAAAAGAATTTTATAAATGGGGTGTTGACTTTGTGGGACCTATTAATCCACCAGGAAAAATAATGGGTGCACGTTATATCATCACTATGACGGATAACTTGGCTAGATGGGCTGAAGCAGCGCCAGTAAACGATTGTACTGCTACGAATGATGCAAATTTTTGTTCAACCGTGTAGAAACCCAATTTAAATGTCTAAATATTTTTATAAGTCATCAAGGCACACATTTCGTAAATCAGCTAATTGACAAATTAACTGAATAATTTCAAATTCAGCACCGAAAGACAACACTGTATCGCCCACAGTGAATGGTGTTGTCGAGGCATTTAATAAGATTATGGAGAATGCGTAGACAAAAATATGTAATGTACAAAGTGATGATTGGGATCATAAAATACCTACATGATTAGGCCTATCTCACCACCTGTAAAAATTTGACATACCAAACTCCATTTTGATTAGTTTATGAGCAAGAGGTTGTCATGTCGATGGAATATATTGTACCCAGTCTAAGGATAGTTTTGATTACCGAAATGAATGATGCTTTTGTTGTCAAAGAAATATTGTTGCAGTTTATATAGTTAGAAGAAGATCAATCTGTCCCAAGATATGATCAAAATGTCGATAAGGAGTGATAGAAATATTGGCACGACCGTGTTGATGTAATTGTAACTTCAAAAAGTATTCATCCGTATATCTTATGTATTGTACCCCGATGTTTATTCCGGGATGTGTCTGTAATGTATTTGAGTCATCTCATACCCTGATGTTTATTCCAAAAAGTTTCTATAATGTAAACAAGTCATGTCAATTCATTGTGGGTAACCCTCCTATTGGTCAAGGGTTAAATTCCCCACAGTTGTGGGGCCCTAGGGTTATTAGACTATCCTAGAGAAGTCGACCCTAGGTGAGTTATTGTAAGTTGAGGAAATAGTCCCCACCATTGTGTTAAGGTTAACCCTCATTGTTGGTCAGAGGAGGCAAAGTCCCCACAATTTATGGGGCACTAGGGTTATTAGACACTCCTAGAGATGTCAGCTCTAGTAAGTAATTGTTAAGTGAGGCCAACATGTTGGAGTGGGCTTCAAGTGAACGAAAGAATACAAATAGAGAGTGAGCCTCTCTATTTATCATACACACACTCACTCATTGGGGAACATGAGTGAGAGAGAAGTTTTTGGGATCAAAGAGAGAGACTACTACTATCGGGAGATCATCTTTATGTTTTTGGGTTTTAATTTTGGTGTTGATTCTATCTCTGAGGAAGTTGCGGGGTTTTCTCCTTTATGGTTTCCCCGAGGAAAATTCTTTGTGTCTCTTGTCTCTTGTGTTTTATTGTTGTACATGTTATTCTCTCAGTTAAAGTGTAGAAATTATGACCAGCAATAGATTAATTTCACTCACAACAAATTACAATTGATCATGCAAAATTGTCAACAATGGAGACTGAAAATGGAGCTGTAACACAAAATTATATTAACTCAGTGTACAATAGCCAAAACTCTAATAAAATAGGTTGCTGAATATATAGAATACATCAATAGGTCGAATCCATAAGGAAGCATCCAAAGCTAGCATAAAGCAGGCTTACCCAAAATAGGCAAATCCCCCATAGGTGTAAAAAGTTGATCCCAAATCTGTCATGAGGCTCACGAATTGGCAAGGGCGCATTGGAAAGCTAATGAGTGGTGTAATGGCAACTCATACATGCTTTTTCATGGAGGAAAGAGTGTAGGAGGAAGAGGAAACAAAGCTTATTCACCTCACCTAGTCTTGCTTTCCTATGTGCCTTAAAACACTGAAAAAATAGGCAATAAAGCAGAAAAAGTAGAAGGGCGCCTAGGAGGCCAGGAATAAAGTAGATTTGATTCCTAAGGATTTCCCAAGCGCTACATGAGTCAAAGATAGCAATTTTGACCTCTATGGATAGGAAATTATCAACTTGCACATGGTGGGACTCATGTACTAGGCAAATAAGACAAAAATAAATGAATTAATGTCTAAGTGGGTAAATACTATGGGTTGATTATTCTAACACCCCCCCTTAAGCCTGACTTTATGAGTAATAAATCAAAATATAGGGCCTAGAAACAAGGCTTAGTCACCCTTTTACATACTGCAAGTCCATATGAAACAAGGAAAGAGGCAAAACCAACTTGGGAAAATCCTCCCTTAAACATGGACTGTAAAACAAAATTGTAGAATCTTGTCTCTACTCATGCTTTGACAACATGATCAGCAATCCCTAGCAGTGATTTGAGATTGCTGAAGGTCTTCTCACAAAATGCTTTGGTGAAGACATCAACTACTTGTTCTGAAGATGAACAGAAGAGTAGGTGAATGGTGCCATCATGCACAAGCTCTCTGATGTAGTGCATGTGAATCTCAATGTGTCTGGTTCTCTGCTTCTGAACTGGATCTTTGCATATTAGAATGGTACTCTGGTTATCACAGTAGATGGTAGTTGAGTACTCAGGTTCGAAACCACACTCTCCAAGTAAACCCTACAACCATAAACACTGAGTTGTTGCATTGACAACTCCTCTGTACTCAGCTTCTGTAGATGAGAGTGCAATGGTACTCTATTTCTTGCTTGACCAGCTGATTGGCCCTTCTGCAAGCATGCACACATAACCTGAAGTGGACTTCCTGTCTGTGCTATCACCTGCCCAATCACTGTCAGTAAAACCAATTAACTCAAGGTCAGAATTGGCTTTATAGAAAATCCCATGTGTTCTTGTTCCCTGAACAAAGCTAAGGATCCTCTTGGCTGCTTTCCAATGGATCTCATGGGGCTGATCCATGAATCTAGAAGCAACACTAACTACATAACAAAGATCAGGTCGAGTATGTGTCAAATACAATAAACATCCAATCAACTGTCTATACAAAGAGTTGTTTACCATCGGTGGAGAATCATCTTCCTCCAGCTTCACTCCTGAAAGGAAAGGAGTTTTGCTTGCTTTGCAATCTTGCATTCTGAATTTAATCAGAAAATCCAAGTCATATTTGGACTGGTGCACCTTGATTCCAGCTTTTGTTTGAGCAATCTCAAGCCCCAGAAATTGACTTAAGAGCTCCAAATCTGTCATGGAGAAGGCTTGGTTCATAGCTCCTTTTAGGGAAGCAATATCATCCTGTGAGCTTCCTGTAATGAGGAGGTCATCAACATATAACACAATGATCGTTAATGAACCATTAATTACCTTCAGATAGACATTCGAATCTGATTTGCACCGAACAAAATTCAGAGATAGCAAGAAGCTATCTATCTTGGCATACCAAGCCCTGGGGGCTTGCTTTAGCCCATACAATGACTTTCTCAACCTGCACACAAGAGAATGGTCAGTAGAAAAACCTTGGGGCTGCTGCATATATATCTCCTTAGTGATATCACCATTCAGAAAGGCACATTTTACATCCATGTGATGTACCTCCCATTGCCTTGATGCTGTAATGGCTGGAGCTAGCCTGATTGAATCCATCTTTGCCACTGGGGAAAAAGTCTCATTGTAATCAATGCCATGAACCTGTGAGTAGCCTTTAGCTACCAATCTAGCCTTGTACTTTAGTGGTGAACCATCAGCAGCAAATTTGGTCTTATATACCCACTTACACTGTACTAGTTTTCTCCCTGGGGGAAGATCCACTAGCTCCCATGTGTTGCTCTTTTGTATCGAGTTGAACTCCTCATTCATGGAAGCTTGCCATCTTGGATCTCCTGCTGCTTATTCATATGTTTAAGGATCAGAATCCACCATCAAATAGCATCTTTCAGCAAACTCAGGATCCTTCATGCACAGACCACTCTCAAATTGAGATCTAGTCCTCCTTAGGTCATTGGGATCCCCAGCTAACTGTCCAGCTGCATGTAGTGTCTTGGCTACCCATTTAGGCCTTGTGGGGCTGTTTGGGTCTGCAATAAACTCATCTCCATCAGACAAATCAGAATCAGCATGTTCAACAAACTTTTTACTTACTTCTTGAGGTTCAGGTGGTGAAGAGGCTTCACCAATCTCCACTTCTGCAAGGGGTTCTTCTTCAAACTGAACACACCTTTCAATGAAGGATTTGTTTGTGCTCAAGTTTATCAACTTGTACCCTTTTGAATCTTTAGAGTATCCCACAAAAATACACTCTTGGCTTTGGGGCTGCAAAGCCTTCCTCTTCTCTGTCGGGATTCTAGCCCATGCCTTTGAGCCAAAAATCCTGAAATGGGTCACATCTGGCTTGTGCCCACTCCATGCTTCGAAAGGAGTCATGCCATCCAACTATTTGTGAGGCACACTATTTTGAATATAGGATGCACAGTTGATAGCTTCAGCCCAATACTTTGGTGGCAAAGTTTTGGCTTCCATCATGCATGTTGCCATCTCCTTCAGTGATCTGTTCTTCCTCTCAGCAACACCATTTTGCTGTGGTGTGTAGGGGATAGAATGCTGCATCTGAATACCTGCATCTGCACAATAGTTAATAAAATCAGTCTTGACATACTCACCACCATTGTCAGACCTGAGTACCTTGAGTTTTCTTCCACACTGGTTTTCAACCAAAGCCTTGAAGACTTTGAATAGGCCAAAAACTTCTGACTTGTGTTTCATGAAGTGAACCCAACAATACCTGGAAAAATCATCAATAAAGGTCAATGCATATTTGGCCTGACTCATGGACATATGAGGGAATGGGCCAGCAACATCACTGTGAATCAGTTCGAGGGGTGCAGAGGTTCTCTCATGGCTGGCTTTCTCAAATTTATGCTCTGGTTGTTTTCCTAGGATACAGCCCTGGAAAACTCCTTTGGAAAATTTTATCTTGGGCAAGCCTATGACCATATCTTTCTCACTAAGATCAGATAAATACTTGTAATTTAAATGGACAAATATTTCATGCCACAGCTTGCTAGCTTCATTAGCATGGATAAGAAGAGCAGAGGGGTTTGAGTAAGGCAGGAAGTGTGAAAACATGTATACCTTTTGGGCATGATTCACTACTCCTTTTGCAATGATTCTTCCACTTGAGATTTCTGTGATCTCAACTTCATCTGGTGAGAATATGACTTTCTTAGGAGACCCAGTGTGGGTCATCTGGTACACTGATAGAAGGTTGGAGGTGAGACCAGGGACATACAGCACATTGTTGAAGTTACCATGATCAAGTTCTATCCTTCCTTTTCCTTTGCTTTCAGTGAGAGAGTCATCTCCCGGTACAATAGATGGTCCTTTCGACATATCCAGTGAGGAGAAAGCCCCCTTAGTTGAAACCATGTGTCTTGAAGCTCCAGAATCTATGATAAAACTGGGTGAGTTTGATGTGCCAGCAACTAGAGCATGAACTCTCTCTCTGTCATCGGAACTTGATCCTCCTTATCTCTTCTTTGAGCCTTCTGGAAGGGAGATTCCATTCTTCTCCAAGAGATTGGTCAGCATATCAATCTGCTTTTTCATACAAGAGCTTTCAGTGTGATTGCCCTTCGAACAGTATGAGCACTTGTTCATTTCACCTTTGTTTTTCTTCTTCTGGGTATTTTTCTTGGGACCTTGTTGATCCTCTGGAGACTACTTCTTGTCTCTTCCTTTCTCAGGTGGATTTTTAGCTTTCTTTTTGCTTTTAGAATCCACCCTCGAATCTCCAGCAACCAGAGCTTGGTCTTTGGAAGGTTTGATGGTGCCCATCATCACCAGCTTGTCTTGTTCTTGTGTGAGAGATTCCATGAAATCTGCAAGGCTAGGCATCTTCCAGGCTTGAGCTGTGAGTTTTGTGGCATATAAGGTCGAAACAAAGACTGAATAGTCAGGTCCTAGCTTCGAGAGGATGGCCAATACGAGCTGCTCATCTTTCTTTTCGATACCACACTGCTTCAGCTGCAAAACTAGTGCTTTGAACTTGGAGAAATATAGCTGCAAGGATTCGAAGCTGTTGGGACTCAGAGAAATCAGCTCATTTTCGATCTGATGTCCCCTCATCTCATATGTCTTTCCAAAAATATCAGACATCTTCTCCCATACTTGATCCGGTGAAGTTAATCCATCGAGATGGAAAAGGAGGTCTCGGGAAATACTGAGACATAGGAGGCCATAAGCCTCATCTCTCTGATTGTGCCATTTGATCTTATCTGTAGCTGCATTGGTCTCTGCTTCTGTTGCCATAGTCACCCTGTAGAGACCTTTTGCTCTCAACAAGATCTCCATCTCTGCTTTCCATTCAAAATAGTTGAAGGGAGTGAGGATAGTTTTCTGTGAATCCATAGCTTTAGAAAATCTGTCCCGGCTTTCAGTAGAAGGCTCCCAGTCTTGATGTCGAACCTGCAAAACAATTTTTGAAGGAGAGTAATAACCTACAATGGCTCTGATACCATGTAGAAATTCTGACCAGCAATAGATTAATTTCACTCACAACAAATTACAATTGATCATGCAAAATTGTCAACAATGGAGACTGAAAATGGAGCTGTAACACAAAATTATATTAACTCAGTGTACAATAGCCAACCCTCTAATAACATAGGTTGATGAATATATAGAATACATCAATAGGTCGAATCCATAAGGAAGCATCCAAAGCTAGCATAAAGCAGGCTTACCCAAAATAGGCAAATCCCCCATAGGTGTAAAAAGTTGATCCCAAATCTGTCATGAGGCTCACAAATTGGCAAGGGCGCATGGGAAAGATAATGAGTGGTGGAATGGCAGCTCATACATGCTTTTGTATGGAGGAAAGAGTGTAGGAGGAAGAGGCAACAAAGCTAATTCACCTCACCTATTCTTGCTTTCCTATGTGCCTTAAAACACTGAAAAAGCAGGCAATAAAGCAGAAAAAGCAGAAGGGCGCCTAGGAGGCCAGGAATAAAGTAGATTTGATTCCTAAGGCTTTCCCAAGTGCTACATGAGTCAAATATAGAAATTTTGACCTCTATGGATAGGCAATTATCAACTTGCACATGGTGGGACTCATGTACTAGGCAAATAAGACAAAAATAAATGAATTAATGTCTAAGTGGGTAAATACTATGGGTTGATTATTCTAACATAAATATCCTAAGATCATAATGCTAGCTTGAATGATAAAAATCTAACATGGTATCGGAGCTAACCTAAGAAGAAGACATTATGCAGCTGCAAAAGCTATGGCTTCTTACTTTTTGGGTCCCTCTCCACAATTCATCAACAAAATTATGATAGGCTGACTCTCCATTGAAGGGTGCATCTTTCTATCGAAGCGAAATTCAATTCCGAGCATTTTTAGTTTTTGGTGCGGGAAATTAGGGATTCTTATAGAAGAGGAATTTTTGAGTGAGCTCGGCATAGGATTTCTCTCCTCATCAAAATCGAAGTTTAGAGACCTGGGTTGAGATTTTTGGTTGGGTGAAACTCCAGGAAAGTCAAACCCTAGTTTGACCCTGAGCTGGAAAAACCCTAAATACTAAAACTGATAAGTTTTGATACATTCACTATATCTCAGGATTGGAGAAGGATCAGGAGATGAAACTTTCACAATCCGAATATAAAAGTATTATTTACATTGTGTCAAAACTTTAGCCTCATATTTGATATATTCTAGGAGATATGATCCCTCCAAGTTAGGGTTCCATCCTCTTCCAGGATTCATCCCTAAACAGGACACATGGGGAGAATTGCTATATATTGGGCTCCAAAGGTCCAAATGACATTTATAAAGATGTTCCAGAAAGGGCACAGAATTTAATTTATTTGGTCCAAGATTCAAAACCAGAAGATGAAATAGTGACACGTGGTAGTTCGTACAACTTCGTTGTTCTGAACAATCATGTAACAGGTCACCTTGGTAAAATGATTGTAAGTCCCAATTGGTGAAACCAATTCTGATGAAACTTGTGGTGTTGGAATAGGGACAGGTGAGGATACCTCAATGAAAATTTTTAGACATAGAGGAGTAGTAACTTTGGAGATACCACAGAAATAGTAACAGGAATTTTTGTAAAAGAAATTGGAAAACTAGGGCTTCCTGTTTCGGGAGCTTCCCTCCACTGTTTTCAGAAAAGGAGTACATTGGACAACTCACCTTGAAGATATCTATATTTCTATCCAATTAGATCTAAAATATTCCAATTTTTGAAAATTAGGGTTTTTCTGGCAAACCCTAGATCAGCCAGCTCCGGAACCAGGACGAACACCTCAAATCGGTAAGATCTAATCTTTTGCTATTTTCATTTGAGGTTCTCATTTCAAAATGATTTATCACATCAGTTTGATGCTAAGCTTGGTGAAGTTGACAAATTCCAAGCATGGAAGTATATGATCTCTCTGAAAAAAATGAATTGGACACCTACATGAGTAGAGAGGTTCCAGTTCCAAAGGGAGGTGAGGCTCAAAGCCTTACACAAGAAGAACTTAGTCAAGACCAAGAAGATCATTGTTGATTCAATCATGGATCAACTTGTACCACAAGTGTCTTCCCTAAAGACACCGAATATGTTTGATTCCTTGACCAAGCTATTTGAAGGGAAGAACATAAATCAGAATATGACCTTAAGAAACCAGTTGAAGAATGTGAAGATCTAGAACGTAGAGACCATACAATCATACTTTACAAGGGTCTCTCAAATCAAATAACAACTTGAAGCGGTAGAAGAAGAAGTGGAGAATGCAGAAGTGGTGATAGCCACCTTGAATGGCCTCCCAGGATCATGGGATTCATTCATGCGAGGAATGTGTGCCAGAAGGAAGTGATTACTTTCAGCAGACTCTGGGAAGAAGAAGAAGCTCGACTCATAATAAGAGAAGAGAAGATGGGAGCAACTGAAGACCAAGCTCTCACCATCCAAAGAAGATCCCTCAAGCGATGAGGAATATGAAGGACTCAACTCTTGAAGAAACTCTTATTCATATTAGCATTTGGATAAGAAATGATGAATGAAGAAGATGATGAAGCCGAAGGCTCAAGAAGGAGTCTACCCATGAAACAAATAAAGATAAGTATCCAATTGTCATTTCATCATATTATTTTTGTTACGCATTTGTTTATATTTAGTTGATGTATTATGCATGATAGAATGTTTGCATTAATGACAGTATACTACTAAAATGAATGTGATGGGTAAGTAGCTCATGGTGCTATACAACTCTCCATTGCTTCTTATCTAGAATGAAACCTCTTTGCTCACATATTGGATTAGTGCACAATCTCAATGTTGTCCTAGTAGAGATGGAAGGCATCTAGAAAGTTTTAGTGAGATATGGATGATTTTTGTATTGGCTAAAATAGTTGCATAATCATATATCTTGATGCAAAAGAATTTTTCATTATGAATATGCCTTATGAAATGTTTATGTTGATGTAATTGTAACTTCGAAATGTATACACTTGTATTTCTTATATATTGTAGCCCGATGTTTATTCTAGGATGTACTTGAGTCATGTCACGACCTGATGTTCCTATCAGGAGGTTCTATAATGTAAACAAGTCATGTCAAGTCATTGTGGGTAACCCTCCTATTGATCAAGGGTTAAAGTCCCCGCAGTTCCGAGGCACTAGGGTTATTAGACTCACCTAGTGAAGTCGGACCCAGTTGGGTTTAGTGAAGTCAGGAATTAGTATAAATAAAGAGATAGCCTCTCTATTTATCACACACTCACTCACACTCAGTTGTAGCGCATAGCTGAGAAAGAAGTAGACACTGGGGCAAGGAAGAAAGAAGTGACTGCTGTCGGGAGATCATCTTACTGTTTTGGGGTTTTACTTTTGGTGTTGATTCTATCTCTGAGGAAGTTGTGGGGTTTTATCCATTTATGGTTTCCCTGAGGAAAAACACTGTGTTCATTGTCTCTTGTGTTTGATTGCTATCCTTGTTATTCTCTTAGTTAAATATCCTAATATAATGCTAGCTTAATGTTAAAAATCTAACATGGTATCAGAGCTAAACTGAGAAGAAGACACTGTGCAGCTGCGGGAACTAGGGATTCCTACTTTGTGGATCTCTCTCCACATATTTTCAGCAGAATAAAATTGGAATAACTCTCCTCCCTAGGGCACATATTTCTGTCGAAGAAAAATCCAATTCTGAGGTTTTTCAGTTTTGCACCCAACATTACTGCCAAAAATTAGGGCTTTCCACAGAAGTGGAATTTTTTAGTGAGCCCAGGCCTGGATTGATCTCCTCCTCAAAATCAAAGTTAGGGATCAAAATCAAATCATTTGGTTGGATAGAACTCCAGAAAATAAAAACCCTAATCTGCTCTTGAACCAGCACTGCAGAATTCCAGCTCCAAATTCAGATCCAACATCTTAACCTGGTAAGATCTAAATATTTTGTATTTCCATTTGAGGTTCTCAATTAAGATGTCTCATCATACCAAGCTTGATGAAAAGCTTGAGGGATCTAATAACTTCTGAGCCTGGAAGTATAGGATCTCCCTGATCCTGGAAGAAAATGAGTTGGACTCCTATATCAGTGAGGAGGTTCCAATTCCAGAGGGAGATGAGGCAAAGGCCTTACATAAGAGGAAGTTGGCTATGGAAAAGAGGATCATTGCTGATTCAATCAAGGATCACCTCATACCATAGGTTTCCTCCCTAAAGACACCTAAAGCTATGTTTGATGCCCTAACCAAATTGTTTGAAGGGAAGAACATAAACTGGAAGATGACTCTGAGAAACCAACTGAAGAATGTGAAGATTCAGAATGCAGAGACCGTCCAGTCTTACTTCACTAGAGTTTCTTAGATCAAGGAACAACTGGAAGTAGTAGATGAAGAAGTGGAAAATGCAGAGATTGTAATGACCACCTTCAATGGTCTCCCTAGATCATGGGACTCCTTTATTCAAGGAATTTGTGCAAGAAATAAGTTAGTCAAGTTCAACAGACTATGGGAAGAGTGCTCTTAAGAAGAAGCTTGAATAGCAGCTTGAGAAGAAAATATGGGAAGTGAAGATCCAGCTCTCATGGTACACTCCAAGAAAACCAAAAGAAGTTCTCATCACCCCAGAGGTAAGTCCTTTCATAAATATAACACTAGAAAATATTTGTCTAAAATCAGATGTTATACATGTGACAACAAAGGACACTATGCTAGAGAATGTCCTAGAAACAAAAATGTCTCTAACAAGAAGAAGGGAAACAAGAGAAGAAATCATGCTCATGCTACAGAGGATAATGAACCTTCAACAAAGAGAACCAGATATGAAAGTGAAGATTCTTCAAGTGAGGAAGAATATGTTTTGATTTCCGCTCTCATGGGAAACATTACTCATGGAAGCAATGATTGGCTTATAGACAGTGGGGCTTCCAAACATATGACAGGATTCAAGGAATCCTTTGTGAAACTATTAGAACATGAATCACCTCACAAGGTGAAGCTCGGAGATGACTACCAGTATCCAATAAAAGGTAGTGGGGAATCCTCCTATAAGCTAGACTCTGGAAAGTCTATGACAATGAAGGAAGTATTGTTTGTACCAGGACTAAAGAAGAACCTCCTCTCCATATCTGCATTATATGCAAAAGGAATGAGGGTTGAATTTATAGATGGTCAAGTCATCATGTGGCCAAAAGGAAAGACTATTAATGATGCAGTAGTGATTGGGGAACAAGAAGGAGGATTGTACAAATTGAAGGGCCATCCAGAACAAGACTTGGTCCATGACACAGTAGAGCCAAATGAACTTTGGCATAGAAGGCTTGCACATGTGCATTATAGAGCACTACAACTTGCAATCAAATTTGTTTAAGGTCTTCCAAATATTCAAGCAAAACATGATGGGGTCTACAAAGGATGTGCGAAAGGAAAGAACACAAAGAAGACATTTCCAAGTAGCAAAAGCAAAGCAAAAGGAATCTTGGAAATCATCCACTCTGATGTATGCAGACCAATGTCATCAAAATATCTAAGTGGGTATGTATACTGTGTTTCTTTTATTGATGATTTTTCTAGGAAGACATGGATTTACTTCATGAAAAACAAATATAAAGTATTCAGCAAGTTCAAGGAAGAATAGAACTATAATCCACAACTCAGGGATTAAGAGGGAGTTTTCCACTCCATATAATCCACAACAAAGTGGGATTGCAAAAAGGAAGAATAGAACTATCATGGAAGCTACAAGAGCAATGCTTCATCATCAAGACCTGCCTATGCATATATGGGCAGAAGCTGCCAGAACAGCGGTGTATGTACAGAACCGTACTCCACACAAAGTACTCAAGAACAAGACTCCTGAAGAAGTCTTCTCCGACAAGAAACCAGAGGTTAGCCATCTTGGAATATTTAGCTTTCCAGTTACATACACCTTCCAAAAGAGAAGAGGACAAAATTAGATCCTTCAAGAAAGAAGGGTATATTTGTGGGATACTCTGAAAGCTCGAAGGCTTATAGAATATACTTCCCAGGATTCAAGAAGATTGACATCAGCAGGGATGTAACATTTGATGAAGACACAGCTTACAACAAATCCAGAAAGAGACCTGCTGAAGAACCTGAAGAAACAGAAGCACCCAGGATTCATGATACAACCATGAATGAAGAAACTCAAGAAGAAGATTGAGAATTTGAAGAACCTCAAGAACCTGTAGATCCACCTCAGGAGAAGAATCCTCACAAGAGGAAACTTGCTTGGGTATGAGAAGCTATCCAAGGTGTGGAAAGATATGGGGCTCCCAAAGAGAATCATAGAGAAAGAAAGAGGACCAGATCTTGCTCCGGGTATGTAGCATTGTTATGTGATTTCATTGATAAAGAACCTTCCAACTATGAAGAAGTCGCAGATCAGAAAGAATGGAAGGATGCTATGATCAAAGAGTATCAATCTATCATGAAGAATGATGTTTGGGATGTTGTCCTGAGACCAGAAGGGAAGTCAGTTGTAACTTCCAAATGGATCTATAAGATCAAGCATGTTGCAGATGGTAGCATTGAAAAATATAAAGCAATATTTGTTGCTCATGGTTTCTCGCAGAAAGAAGGAATAGATTATGAATAAACTTTTGCACCTGTAGCCAGATACACTTCCATCAGATCAGTACTAGCTCTGCCTACAGTAATGAAATGGAAGATACACCATATGGATGTCAAGACTGCTTTCTTGAATGGTGTAGTAGAAGAGGAAGTGTATGTAGAGTAGCCACTTGGTTTTGAGACACATGACAGGGAGTCTCATGTGTGTGGATTGAAGAAAGCCCTGTATGGTTTAAAACAGGAACCTAGGACATGGTACGGTAGAATTGACAGCTTTCTATCTAGTTTGGGCTTTACCAAGAGTAAAGTGGATTCCAACCTTTACTACAAGGTTGAAGATGGCAACCCTGTGATGCTCCTACTATATGTAGATGACCTGTTTGTAACATGTATGGATGGGTTGATTGCTGATACGAAGAGAAATCTTGCTGGCAAGTTTGAAATCAAAGACTTGGGTATGATGCATTATTTTCTATGCATGGAGGTGTGGGAGAGTGCAGATGGGATTTCCCTAGGACAAGGGAAATATATGGTAGATATCCTGAAGAGATTCGAGATGATGGATTGCAAGGCTATGGCCACACCTATGGCATCGAACCTAAAGCTACTGAGTGATGCCTCATCAGAGTCGGTTGATGCCACGATGTATCATCAGATGATTGTTTCCTTGATGTACCTGACGAACACAAGACCAGATATTTGCTTTGCTGTGAACACCCTGAGCTAGTTCTTGACAAATCTGAGACATGTTCACTTGATTGCTGCAAAGCATATTCTGAGGTACCTGAGGGGTACAATTGATTATGGGCTCAAGTATGAGGTGAGTCAGAAGATTAACCTACAAGTTTATGTTGATTCATATTGGGCAGGTAGTGCCATCGATAGGAAGAGCACTTCATGGTGTTGCTTCAATATGGGATCAGGTGTGATCTCTTGGTTTAGCAGGAAGCAATACTATGTGGCACTGAGTACAACTGAAGCAGAGTATTTCATATCTTGTTCAGCTAGTTGTGAGGTAGTATGGCTGAGGAAGCTACTGTCTAATTTATTTGATCTCCAGTTGGATGCTACTTGTATATATTGCGACAACCAAGGTTGTGTGAAGTTGTCGGAGAACTCAATGTTCCATGACAAGTCAAACAATATCGACATCAAGTATCACTATATCAGGGATATGGTGCAAAGGGGAGCAGTGAAGCTCTAGTATGTTGCGACGGACAAATAGATAGCTGATGTGTTGACGAATCCATTGGCCAGAGTGAAGTTTGAGTACTTCAGGGAGAAGCTTGGTGTTCTCCAGATCGAGGTTCTTTCCAAGGGGAAGTGATGAGTCTGTGAGCCATTCTGACATGGTGAGAGGATTGGTTCTTCCATGGTCATATATAAGGGTTGAGCCATTCTGTCATGGTGAGAGGATTGGTTCCTTCCATGGTTAGATATAAGGGCTGAGCCATTCTGTCATGGTGAGAGGATTGGTTCCTTCGATGTCAGGTATGAGTGCTGAGCCATTCTGATATGACTATAGGATTGGTTCCTACATGATCAAATATAAGGGCTATTTCCATTCTTGGAATGGATCTACCTGATGAGGTACCAAGAATACTTTGTCTAGGACTGAGGGCCTTTCTGATATGATTGTAAGATGTAGTCTTACATGATCAGATGTGAGTGCATGTCCATTCTCATGTGATTAAGGGATGTGTTCCCACTTGATCAGATATAAGGGATGTTGCCATTCTGTCATGGTGAGAGGATTGGTTCCTTCCATGTCAGATGTGAGTGATGGCCATTCTGAATTGCTGTCAAATATAAGGGCTACTGCCATGCTTTGAATGGAGGCACCTGGTCAGTTACCAGGAATCCTCAGTCTGGGACTGAGATCCATTCTGATGTGACTGTGCGATTGGTTCCCACATGATCAGATGTAAGTGCAGAGCCTTTCCACAGATGATAGTAGGTGTGTCCTATCATGTTGGTGGATGTGAGTGTTGGCCTTTCCATAGATGATAGTAGGTGTGTCCTATCATGCTGGTGGATGTGAGTGCTGCGCCTTTTCACAGATGATAGTAGGTGTGTCCTATCATGCTGGTGATTGTAAGTGTTGTGCCTTTTCAAAGATGGTAGTAGGTGTGTCCTATCATGCTAGTGGATGTGATTGTTGTGCATTTCCACATATGATAGTTGTTGTGTCCTATCATGCTGGTGGTTGTAAGTGTTGATCCTTTTCACAGATGATAGTAGTTGCGTCCTATCATGCTGGTGAATGTGAGTGTTGGGCCTTTCTGATGTGATTATAGGATTGGTTCCTACATGATCAGATGTGATTTTTGGGAATTCCTTTCTGACATGGTGTTGGATATGTTCCTCTCATGGTCATATGTAAGTGTTGAGTGGCCCATTCTGACTTGGTGTCAGATATAAGCGCTGAAGAAGACCTACATGGAGGCTAGGCCTACAACCAGCATGAAAAAGAGCTGGCTCTGTAGAACTTCTTGTGATGAGAAGAATCATGAGATAGCACCCATGATGATCTAGTGATGATGATCTAGTAGTGATGATCCAAATCCAGTGATGATCCAGATCCAATGATGATGATCCAGATCCAGTGATGATGATCCAACAATGATGATGATCCAACAGTGATGATCTAGATCCAGTGATGATCCAAATCGAGTGATGATCCAGATCCAGTGATGATGTCTAGTGATGATCCAAATCGAGTGATGATCTAGATCCCATGATGATGTCCAGTGATGATCCAGATCTAGTGATGATGATCCAGATCCAGTGATGATCCAGATCCAAAGATGAAGATGACTTGAAGATGAAGATGACCTGAAGATGAAGGTGACTTGAAGATGAAGATGACTTGAAGATGCAGATGATGAGATGATCTAGAGAAGAAGACCAGTGATGAAAATTATGTTGAGAGAATACTTTCCTAGTTAAGAGGGAGTGTTGATGTAATTGTAACTTCGGAATGTATTCACTTGCATTTCTTATATATTGTAACCTGATGTTTATTACGGGATGTACTTGAGTCATGTCATGACCCGATGTTCCTATCGGGAGGTTCTATAATGTAAACAAGTCATGTCAAGTCATTGTGGGTAACCCTCCTATTGATCAAGGGTTAAAGTCCCCACAGTTCTGGGGCACTAGGGTTATTAGACTCGCCTAGTGAAGTCAGCCCTAGTTGGGTTTAGTCAACTCGGGAATTAATATAAATAGAGAGCTAGCCTCTCTATTTACCACACACTCACTCACACTCAGTTGTAGCGCATAGCTGAGGAAGAAGAAGACACTGAGGCAAGGAATAAAGAGGTTACTGCTGTCAGGAGATCATCTTACTGTTTTGGGGTTTTACTTTTGGTGTTGATTCTATCTCTGAGGAAGTTGTGGAGTTTTCTCCATTTATGGTTTCCCCAAGGAAAAACACTGTGTTCATTATCTCTTGTGTTTGATTGTTGTGCTTGTTATTCTCTTAGTTAAAGATCCTAATATAATGCTAGCTTAATGTTAAAAATCTAATAGTTTCTAACCATACAACTAATGAATTTGACTTGTAGGAAAGATTGCATACATAATCGCCTACAAGCAAAGAAGAATGAGACATGTTCCAAAGAACAAGTGATGACAGTTCAAAGATGAAGAATAATATGACAAATGCAGCGACATCATTGATCCAGGACCTTCCATCCATCAAGAAGTAACCAAGAAGAAAGGGAAGACCAGTTCAAGAAGAATGGTGTCTAGGATGCAGTATCAATACATGAAGAGAAGTTCGCAGTTCAATCATGCAGTATATGGAAACATCATGGGATACAAGGAAAGATTCATAGCACGAGGCTTCTCACGAAAAGAAGGCATAGACTACGAAGAGACATTTGGAGCCTATGGGAGTTGAGACACATGACAGGAAGAATCATGTGTGCAAATGAAAGAAGGCCTTGTACGATCTCAAAAGACACCCATGGGATAACTCATACATGAGGATCTTGATGAAGATCTTAACCTTTGCTACAGGGTTGAAGATGAAAGCCTAGAGAGGATGACAAGCTCATAGATGGGTGCGAAAAGAACTTTTGAAAAATTTCAAGATAAAGGATCTTGGTATCCAATGATCCTAGATGGATACATAGAATAGTAGTAGCAAAGGAAGATACTTGTCACTCCAGTACATAATGTTTTAGTGCATAGAGTACAGAAGACAGAGGGAGTATGATTCTTAAGAGGGAGTGACTACAGAAGATACCGAGGTTCGACATGGTATGACAGGATGGATATATTACTTATGACTCTAGGATTTACTAAGAGTAAAGTAGATTCCAACCTTTGCTTCAAGGTTGAAGGCGGAAGACGAGTGATGCTCCTATTATGTGTTGATGCACTATTTTCTAGGCATGGAGGTGTGGAAGAATGCGGATGGAATATTCCTTAGACAAGGGAAGTATGCAGTAGAGATCCTGAAGAGGTTCAGGATGATGGACTGCAAGGCCATGACCACACCTATGACATCAAACCTGAAGCTATTGAGTGATGCTTCATCAGAAGTAGTTGATGCTATGATGTATCATCAAATGATTGGGTCCTTGATGTACCTGACGAACACGAGACCAGATATTTGCTTTGATGTGAACACCTTGAGCCATTTCCTGACATATTTGAGACATGTTCACTTGATTGCTACAAAGCATATTCTGAGGTACCTGAGGGGTACAGTTGATTATGGGATCAAGTATGAGGTGAATCAAAAGATTAACCTAGAGGGTTATGTTGATTCACATTGGGTAGGTAGTGCCATCTATAGGAAGAGCACTTCAGGGTGTTTCTTTAGTATGGGATCAGGTGTGATCTCTTGGTTTAGCAGGAAGCAATCCTATGTGACACTGAGTATAGCTGAAGAAGAGTATGTCACAGCTTGTTCAGCTAGTTGTGAAGCAGTATGGCTAAGGAAGCTATTGTTTGATTTATTTGATCTCCGGTTGGATGCTACTTGTATATATTGTGACAACCAGAGTTGTGTGAAGTTGTCGAAGAACCTGGTGTTCCATGACAAGTCGAAGCATATCGAGATCAAGTATCACTATATCATGGATATGGTGCAAAGGGGAGCAGTGAAGCTCTAGTATGTTGCAACGAACGAACAGATAGTTGATGTGTTGATGAAGCCATTGGCCAAAGTGAAGTTTGAGTACTTCAGGAAGAAGCTTGGTGTTCTCCATATCGAGGTTCCTTTTAAAGGGAAGTGATGAGTCTGTGAGCCATTCTGACATGGTGAGAGGATTGGTTCCTTCCATATCAGATATGAGTGTTGAACCATTCTGATATGACTATAGGATTGGTTCCCACATGATCAAATATAAGGGCTATTTCCATTCTTTGAATGGAGGTGCCTAGTTAGTTACTGGGAATACTCGGTCTAGGACTGAGAGCCATTTTGATATGACTATGAGATGTGTTCTCACATGATCAGATATGAGTGCATGGCTATTCTGATGTGATTGAGGGATGTGTTCCCACTTAATCAGATATAAGGGTTGTTTCCATTCTATCATGGTGAGAGGATTGGTTCCTTCCATGTAAGATGTGAGTGCTGGCCATTCTGACTTAGGGTTAGATATAAGGGCTACTGCCATTCTTTGAATGGAGGCACCTGGTCAGTTACCAAGAATACTCAGTCTAGGACTGAGAGCCATTCTGATGTGATTGAGGGATTGGTTCCCAAATGATCAGATGTAAGTGCAGAGCCTTTCCACAGATGATAGTAAGTGTGTCCTATCATGCTGGTGGATGTGAGTGTTGGCCTTTCCACAGATGATAGTAGGTGTGTCCTGTCATGCTGGTGGATGTGAGTGCTGCGCCTTTTCACAGATGGTAGTAGGTGTGCCCTACCATGCTGGTGATTGCAAGTGATGTGCCTTTCCATAGATGATAGTAGGTGTGTCCTACCATGCTAGTGGATGTGAGTGCTATGCCTTTCCATAGATAATAGTAGTTGTGTCCTATCATGCTTGTGGTTGTAAGTGCTGAGCCTTTTCACAGATGATAGTAGGTGTGTCCTATCATGCTGGTGAATGTAAGTGTTGTTCCTTTTCATAGATGATAGTAGGTGTGTCCTATCATGCTGGTGAATGTAAGTGCTGGGCCTTTCTGAAATGACTAGATTGGTTCCTATCATGGTCATATGTGAGTGTTGGGTGTGTCTTTCTAACATGGTGTTGGATGTGTTCCTCTCATGGTCAGATGTAAGTGTTGGGCGGGCCATTCTGACTTAGGGTCAGATATAAGCACTGAAGAAGACCTACATGGAGGCTAGGAATAAAACCAGCATGAAAAAGGGATAGCTCTGTAGAACTTCCTGTGACGAGAAGAATCATGAGATAGCACCCGTGATGATGATCCAGTAGTGATGATCTAGATCCAGTGATGATCCAGATCCAGTGATGGTGATCCAGATCAAGTGATGATCTAGATCCAGTGATGATGATCTAGATCCAGTGATGATCCAGATCCAGTGATGATGATCCAAATCATGATGATCCAGATTGAGTGATGATCCAGATCCAGTGATGATGATCTAGGTTGAGTGATGATCTAGATCCAATGATGATGATCCAGATCAAGTGATGATCTAGATCTAGTGATGATGATCCAAATTGAGTGATGATCTAGATCTAGATGAAGATGACTTGAAGATGAAGATGAAGAGAACTCAATGATGATCCAGATGATACCGAGAAGAATACTTGTGCTGATAAATTGTGTCGAGAGAATACCTTCCTAGTTAAGAGGGAGTGTTGATGTAATTGTAACTTTGGAATGTATTCATCCGTATATCTTATGTATTGTACCCTGATGTTTATTCTGGGATGTCTCTATAATGTATTTGAGTCATTTCATACCCTGATGTTTATTCTGGGAAGTTTCTATAATGTAAACAAGTCATGTCAAGTCATTGTGGGTAACCCTCCTATTGGTCATTGGGTTAAATTCCCCGCAGTTGTGGGGCCCCAGGGTTATTATAATATCCTAGAGAAGTCAACCATAGGTGAGTTATTGTAAGTCAGGGCAATAGTCCCCACCGTTTTGTTAAGCTTAACCCTCCTTGTTGGTAGGAGGAGACAAATTCCCCACAAGTTATGGGGCACTAGGGTTATTAGACACTCCTAGAGATGTCGGCTCTAGTAAGTAATTGTTAAGTGAGGCCGACATGTTGGAGTGGGTTTCAAGTGAACGAAAGAATATAAATAGAGAGTGAGCCTCTCTATTTATCATACACACACACTCACTTATTGGGGCGCATGAGTGAGAGAGAAGTTGTTGGGATCAGAGAGAGAGACTACTGCTGTCGGGATATCATCTTTATTTTCTCGGGTTTTACTTTTGGTGTTGATTCTATCTCTGAGGAAGTTGTGGGGTTTTCTCCTTTATGGTTTCCCCGAAGAAAATTCTTTGTGTCTCTTGTCTCTTGTGTTTTATTGTTGTGCATGTTATTCTCTCAGTTAAAGATCCTAAGATCATAATGCTAGCTTGAATGATAAAAATCTAACAGACCGGCATATTAAGCATAAGCAGACTCATATTGGAGATATTGTTCTCTTCTATGATAGTAAGTTTTTGAAGCATCTTGGAAAGCTTCAGACACATTGGTTGGGATCATATATTTTCATTCAGATCACTAAAGGAGGAGCAGTTCAATTGCATAAATTATATGGTACACCTTTCAAAGGATTAGTGAATGCAAGTTATATAAATCCTTATCAGGATAGCCACACTTTGGTCAAGAAGGAAAAAAATTTTAAAAAAATTATGATTGTTTTTGTCACAAGATTATGAGTGTTTTACAAAGTATGGAATTGTTGTTGTAGACTATACGTTTATCACAAGAGAACAATTATGTCATGGACTATATGTCTGTCGCAAAAGAAGAATTATGTCGCAAGCTATATGCATGTCACAAGAGAATAAATGTTTTCATGTGATGGATTTTGTTCGCAATTAACAGTTGGTTGAAAACTAATGTAGAGTAATGGGATATTTCTGTGGCATGAGTTTTGGTCACATCTGCCATTAATGCACAATAACTATCATTGAATTAACAGGAAAAATCACGGCTTTGTTGGCGGTTTCCTTGATATAATTAGAAAAATTGCTCCATGTGACAGAATTTGGTGCCACCTTTCCATTTATTGCAAGATCATGTGAGTGAGTGACTAATCGAATGTGTAAACATATTTCATCTTCGTGTCGAAGCTTGGTAATTCCAATGCTTCCGGGTGATTGAAAATTTTGCATTGAGCTGTCTATCTACAATTGTTTGAGTTGAAGCTATTTTCACAAAGCATGGTCATTTTTGTTTAGACCACAAGCCCCGTTCAATAATCAGGCATTGAGATTCCATCATCGACACCCATCATGGAAGAAAATACAGAAGTTGTTTAATAGTCACCATTGATTCCAGAAGTTGCTTTACAGCCAGACCCTCCCATCCCATCGAGAAGAAAACATTCTTGAACTAGTCTCAATATTAGAATAGTAAAAAACCCATTCCCATACTTAGGATACCTTAATTTATATTTTTTGTTAATTTCCTAGGTTCTAGACTAAGTAATTGGCCTCCACTTGGAATTATAATCAACACTTTCTATTTTTACACCCAAAAGTTCCTTGCATAAATTCTAGATAAGATTATGCTAACTATAGACTACCCAGATTAGTAACTCCGCATTTCCTGCCATTCACAGTTTTAGGTTGTTTTGCAGTTTTAAAGTGGAAAGGGTAAAAGCTAGTAACATGGAAACTGCCTATATTTTACCCAAGTCATTCTCCATCATTTTCTCTCCTTTTTGGTGTGAATTAGTTGAGTTTACATCACTCATATATCCTATCTCACCTATCTAATCTGTGACCTCCTTGACAAGAAAGTTCTTTATACACCTAAGGGGTTTTTTTGGTTTTAGTAATATTTCCTTATGAGCTAATTTGAGTTACTTCTTTGGTAATTCTATTTTTACTTTATAAGTATGTATTTCCTATGTAATAATATCAATCATCCATGAATCAATTATCATTCATTGATAATTTCTTAGTGTGTGTTCATCATTCTTCTTCTCTCCTTATGTTAATTCTCTGCAATTCTCTGTGAGGTTAATTGTGTGCCTAGATCCTTAGCTAGTTTATAGAATTCTTGCTACCATCAAGGCTTTAGAATTATGACACGTAAAGTAGGAATGATAGCACCTCCACCTTATGTTGAAGAAACAAGAGCTGGTTCGACCAACTTGCTACATGATTATGTTCTGTTGAGACCAGAAAAAGGCCCAAAAGTTACTATGGGAAAGAATGTGAAATATCAATTAGTAATACCAGCAATACCTAAAGGAGTTTGGGTGATGGAGAACATTATACCCAATTTGAAAAAAATGGGATTCATCAACCATGACCTTCAAAAGTTCCCAAAACTTGAGATGAAAAGGTAGATGACTACTGTCATAGAAACTGAGGATGGACCTATTCACGTTGTATGGATGGAATGGGAGAGAGAATTACATAAGTCTAGATTGTTGTCACTGATGCATATGCCACACTTTGGCCTCACAACAGAAGACAATGCATTTGTAAAGTAGTTGTTGGTGTGTTTTCAAGGACAATTTCTATGGATTGACAGAAAAATATTAGTATACATTGAGCTCATAGCATCCATTATAGGAGTTCCTCTTGCAGGATTCAACCCAACATCTTTTTTCATTGGCAAGGACTAGGATACAAATCTGGTCAACAAAATTAAGGAAATTCACAATATGTTGAGGGATAAAAGAGGATTTTCCATCTTCTCTATTAATGAAACTGTCGTTCGGTTCACATCCAAAGTATTAAATAGAAAGATGTTGTAGAAGATGCGACTGAACCAGTAACAGCAGGTACAATTGTTGCAATAAAGCAATGTGAAACAGGTGTCCAGATGACCTGGGTGACATATTTGTTGAATGAGTTACTAGTCGATGCCACATAATGCACATAAGAAAGGTAACCCATTTAATTATTCATGGCTTTTGATTTTAATTTCATTTTTCGAAAGGGCAGAACCACTAGACTACCAAGGGGTAGATGTCCCTGTACCATGCCGAGCAGGAATATACTGAAATCTCTGGTTCGATAAGAAGAATCTGTAGTGACAAATAAACAACAATGTGGAATTTTATTTGTAGGGAGAAGTAATTAGATATTTTATAAATAAGAAGTTCATAATAATATAGGAAATTGTCAAAAGGTTTCGAAACATTATAATATTTTTGGTCAGGGCACACCATATATTTTTTCATCTATGACAAGCCCCACAGAACCAGTGGTTAGCTACACAGTTTCCACTATCCAATGAAGAAATTGAGGTTATTATACAGGACTTTCCTAAATAATGGAGAGTAATTTTCACTGAGGATCAAATTTTTGCAGAAAATGAGTCGTGGCAGGATGACCCATTGGAGAAGTAGAATGGAAACCAGGGAGGGAATCCACCAGCAGAAATCTAAAGAAGTTCTCCCTCCAATAGTAAAAATAAGTCTAGTGTGACCCCAATAGATCTAGAGTTTGGAGATGAGAGAGCACTCAGAAAATTTTGAGAAGATTTGCAAGAAGTGGAAGATCAATAGATCATCTAGATTTGTCAGTCTTATAAATGATGGTTATAACCTAATTTCATATTGCATGGAAAAAATCGCAATCCAAAGTTGCAAGAAGATGGATGAACGCCATACAAAACTGGTAAGCAGCATTACTGATTTACTGCAAATACTTTGTACTACAGTAAAATAATTTAGCATAGCAGTCGACTAAGTACTATATTCTACTGTGTCACGGGACCAAGCTGGCCCATCTGAAGGGAAACCTATCGAGACATCGTCGATGACCTCACAAAAAAAATTCCAGTAACTGGTGAAGCAATTGACTTAAGAACACGAGAGATCAATGTTGTGATCAAGGATCTTTGTCATGTGACTTTTAATTTGTCTGCAATACCTATGTATCAACTGCATGTTATTCATCATGCTACAGTAGAAGAGATTAAAACAAGAGAGCGTGCAATATTTGGACAATTGAAGACATAAAAGAAAACCATTTATTTGTTGAAGCAAATAGTTAAGGACACTAAGAATAAAGAAAAAACCTGGCAAGATGACATGGAGTATAAGGATGCAGTTGTTACACTTGAAGCAGTTTCATTGAGGAAGGAATCCAACCCAATATGTTCTCTAAAGCAAACGTTTTCATACTGGATGAGATAGTTGAGAACCTCTGCAAGCAAGTTGCAGAGTTAGAATCAAAGATGACTCATAGTAAACCTCGGTATGTACTAGAAGAGAGGAGGAAGGAAGCAACTAAAGTTGTGAAAAATATTGAAGAGGAAAAATTACTCTGTGCTAAAGCGGTCGAATAGGTTTCTCAGTCATGGGAAGCCTTGATAAATGGCACAGAGCTAGAACAGGTGACAGAGTAGTTTCACACTTATGAAGAAGATGCTAATAAACTAAATAATGAATTAAATAATCTACCAACAATGGAAAATATGGCCAAGGAAGCTGATATGAAGAGATTACAACAACACATAGCCAAATTGTGAACACAACAACAAAAAAGAATGAATTGTGTCGCAGAGTTATAGGAAGAAGCAGAAAGAATTATAGGTCTTATTCAACATGTTCATGAGAAGGTGTGAAAAGCATTGGCTTCGAGGGGAGTAACAAATTTAGAGCATATTAGTTTTGAACTTGTGGAAAAATTGAAGACAGTGCGGAAAGAGGTGAGACAAGAAACATAACAGGTCATGAAAATATTTCAATATTTTTAAAGCAAGGTCACATTGCCTGAGATTTTAAACTAATATGTATCGGTACAATCCATGGGTAATTTTTGGGTGCAGGTTGGCCCTACAAAAAGACTAGATAAGATAACTAGAATTTAACTCGGAAATATGAAGATTCTGGTCACAAGAAAAGCAAATATCGCGATGGAAGGAGTCGTGACAAAAGAGAAAGAAAGCAGGTCAAGACGAGGAGTTAAACTTAGTTTTGGTGAAAGAGTTAGTTAGATTGGTAGTTTTCTTTTGGGAATAAAGAATGATTGTAATTTGGGCCAATAGTGTCTATTTTTAGATATAATGGGATGGGTTAAATTAGAAAGACAATATGTTGACTAATAGTTGAGATTCAGTCGGCAGTTAAATTAATAAGTGTAAAAGCATAAAAGCATCGATCTAAGCTGTGTATGGATCATATTATTAGAGAGAGAGATATCATAATATATTATATTAGATATATATCATATATAGACATATTCATAAACGATGATTAAGACTAATAAGAAAAGAAAGAAAGATATAGACACCTAAACTAGAGAGCATGAGACGAGAAAAGAATACATGAATTGTAAATAATATATAAAGAAGAGTTTGTAATCCGAGTGCGCAGACCAAAGGTGCTAAGACATTTCTCATGCCAAATGAAGAGCACCTTTGTGGGTTTTCGCAGATGGGTTTCCATGTTAAACCTTGTGTATTGTTTGTAGGAATTATTCAATTGATGTAGACACCACTTGTTCCTCTATCCTGTATGGTACAAGTCTGGAAAAAAACACCACAGCAGTATATCCTTTCCCTAGAAGGTTAATCTACTTGAATAAAACAACTCTTTTACCTCATATCTAAATGCTTTGGTCTTTGTTTCACTGCTCTTCATGTGATCTATAGTACCTTAAAAGAAGAATTAGAAACAAAACAACAAGATAGATTAACAATCCATATCAGTGATAAAGGAATCTAATAATAATTGACCAATATCAACACAAATCAAATATGGGAAAGGGGGACACTTTTGTATTAATCAAATGGAAAGAGAAATCTACAACCAAAACCTTGATTTCAATAGCTTTGTCTCCACAAGGTATTCAACATGCTCATATAACTCTTTACTCACAAATCTCTTTGCTTAACACACTCACTCAACTTTTCCTTGATACGATACTTCAATCCAACAGCATCAGGATGCTCTTCTTGCTATCCCTTCACATGGTCCATGAAGCCTTATTTTATAGGCCAAGGGAGGCTCATATGATATGTGATATTTTGGGAAAAGGGATAGGGGATGATCCCTATGGGTGAGTGTTGATGTAATTGTAACTTCAGAATCTATTCACTTGTATATCTTATATATTGTACCCTAATGTTTATTCTATAATGTGTCTGTAATGTATTTGAGTCATGTCATACCCTGATGTTTATTTCGGGAAGTTTCTATAATGTTAGCAAGTCATGTCAAGTCATTGTGGGTAACCCTCCTATTGGTCAAGGGTTAAAGTCCCCAGGTGTGGGGACCTAGGGTTATTATACTATCCTAGATAAGTCTACCCTAGGTGATTTATTGTAAGTCAGGGCAATATTCCCCACCATTGTGTTAAGGATAAACCTCCTTGTTGGTCGGAGCAGGAAAAGTCCCCACAAGTTGTGGGGCGCTAGGGTTATTAGACACTCCTAGAGATGTCGGCTCTAGTAAGTAATTGTTAAGTGAGGCTGACATGTTGGAGTGGATTTCAAGTGAACGAAAGAATATAAATAGAGAGTGAGCCTCTCTATTTATCATACACACACTACACTCACTCATTGGGGCGCATGAGTGAGAGAGGAGAAGTTCTCTCAAGTGAGAGAGAGAGATAGAAGCTGTGGAGATCATCTTTATGTTTTTAGGTTTTATTGCTGCCATTGGTGCTCATTCTATCTCTGAGGAAGTTGTGAGGTTTTCTCCTTTATGATTTCCCAGAGGAAAATTCTTTGTGTCTCTTGTCTCTTGTCTTTTATTGTTGTGCATGTTATTCTATCAGTTAAAGATCCTAAGATCATAATGCTATCTTGAATGATAAAAATATAACATGGTATCAAAGCTAACCTGAGAAGAAGACATTATGCAACTATAGAAACTAGGGCTTCTTACTTTTTGGGTCTCTCTCCACAATCCATCAACAAAAGTATGCTAGGATGAATCTCCATTGAAGGGTGCATCTTTCTGTCAAAGCGAACATCGATTCCGAGCATTTTCAGTTTTGGTACGGAAAATTAGGGTTTCTACAGAAGAGGAATTTTTGAGTGAGCCTAGAATAGGATTGGTCTCCTCATCAACATCAAATTTTAGAGACCTGGATCAAGATTTTTGGTTGGGTATAACTTTGGGAAAGTCAAACCCTAGTTTGGCCTCGAGGTGGAAAAACCCTCAAATACTAAAACTGATAAGTTTTGGCACATTCACTATATCCCGATATTGGCGAAGGATCATGAGCTAAAAACTGTAGAGCCTGAATATAAAATCCTGATTTACACTGTTTCCAATATTCTGCCTCAGATTCGTTATATTCTGGGAGATATGATCCCTCCAAGTTAGGGTTCCAGCCTCTTCTAGAATTCATTGCTAAACAAGACACCTGGGGCGAATTGCTATATCTTGGGATAACAAGATCCAAATTAAATTTTGGAAGATGTTCCAGAAATGGCATGGACTTTGATTTCTGTGGTCTGACTTTCAGACCCAAAAGATGAAACTGTGACACGTGGCAGTCCGTACAACTTCGTTGTTCTAAACATTCCTATAACAGGTCACCTTGAGAAAATGGTCATATATCCCAATTGGTGAAACCAATTCTGATGAAAACTATGGTGTTGGAACAAGTACATGCAAGGTTACCAAATTGTGAAGTCTCAGACATAGAGGAGTATTAATTTCGGAGATATCATAGAAACAGTAACAAACATTTCTCGAGAAGAAATTGGTAAACTAGGGCTTCCTGTTCCGGGAGCTTCCCTCCACTGTTTTCAAAAAATGAGTACATTGGACAGCTCATATTGAAGAGATATATATTTCTATCAAATCATATTTTAAAGATTCCAAGTTTTGAAAATTAGGGTTTCTCTGACAAACCCTAGATCAACCAGCTCTGGAACCAGGACGGACACCTCAAATCGGTAAGATCTAATCTTTTGCTATTTTCATTTGAGGTTCTCATTTCAAAGTGATCTATCACATCAACTTGATGACAATCTTGGTGAAGTTGAAAACTTCCAAGCATGGAAGTATATAATCTCTCTAAAGAAAATGGATTGGACACCTACATGAGTAGAGAGGTTTTAGTTTCAGAGGGAGATGAGGCTCAAAGCCTTACACAAGAAGAACTTGGTTAAGGCCAAGAAGATAATTGTTGATTCAATCACGGATCACCTTATACCACAAGTGTCTTCCATAAAGACACTGAAAGATATGTTTGATTCCTTGATCAATCTATTTGAAGGGAAGAACATAAATCAGAAGATGTCTTTGAGAAAACAGTTGAAGAATGTGAAGATTCAGAATGCAGAACAACTTGAATCGGTAGAAGTAGAAGTGGATAATGCAGAAGTAGTGATATTCATCTTGAATGTCCTCCCAGGATCATGGAATTAATTCATGCAAGGAATAAGTGATTACTTTCAGTAGACTCTGGGAAGAAGAAGAAGCTTAAGAGAATATGGGAGCAACTGAAGATCAAGCTCTCACCATCCAAAGAAGATCCCTCAAGCGATGAGGAATATGAAGGACTCAATTCTTGAAGAACCTCTGATCCATGTTGGGCAATAGGGAAGACCCAGGTTTAATCCTTTTATGTCGCACCAACAAAATACCCACTGTGTTGGCCCTTTCAGCAACAACCTGCACGCAGGTTGCAGTCTCACCCGAAACAACAATGGGGTGCCGTAGAATCAGGTTTCTACAAGTAGAGAGGGATATTACTATACCTTAGCCTTCAATAAACTTATTAATCAATAGTTACACAGTTTTGTCATTCGCTTATATATAACTTCGTAGATAGATAAATAACCGTGACTTGCTTAACCCACTACAGGGAATTCACGGCGAAGCTTATTATTAGCAGTGATCTAAGTTATCAAATGTATACAGTTATTAATGCATAAAAATAATAGAAATAGAAGCAACACAAGAAACCACAACACCAAATATAACGTGGTTCACCCCCAGTGTATGGGCTACGCCCACAAACTTTGTTTTATTCAACTTGCTACAAAACCACAGTTTGATCTGCGCACTCAGCTGCAGATCCCTTCAGTCCTTAACAGCCGCACACACAGCAGCAGGCCTCTGCACACACAGCTGCAGATCTTTCTTAATCTTCTTACAAAACCCTCTGCGCGCATAGCTGCAGAGGTCGTCCATGCACACAGCTGGGACTTAACCTTTCCTTACAAAACCAACCTTAACTTCGCCTTAATATTTCTTACATCATAAAACCTAACCTTTCTCATTTACAAAAGTGCCTATTTATAGCGCACTATTTACAAAAACATGGATTCAATACCATGGGCACCCAAAACCCTAAACCCTGGTCTTAAGCCGCGGGTTTATTACAATAGAAGACTTTGATTCAACCCCCAACACCCCTAAGACTATTTTCAGTCAAACCCGCGGGGTTACCCATCTTAAGGAACGTTGAGGTGCGTGCCCTAACAGGCCCCTAAGACTCACCAGTGTCCCGTCCCGGGGAACTTATCTGCTCGGCTGGTGGTAAGATTTGCTTGGCGAAGACATTGTCCGCTGGTTCCTGGAGTCCTTCTTGCTAGTGGCCGGCTGCCTGCTTCTTTCTGCGGCTTGACATTGATGCGGAACTAAGGCCTTGTGGATCCATCTGCAACCCCATCCTTTGGTCGGGCTGGTGACACTTAACCAGCCACAGCTTGGGGTCCCCTGGAATTGTGTGTCACGCTGCATAAGACACACAGCTGCCAAGGTTCTGCTATGCTGGAATATTTTAGGGTGGGGCGTGCCAGAGTCGTTTGGCGAGGTCTTATGGCCATCGTGGCTCCATGTTAGAGAAAATTTGTGCCTGCCTTTGCCTGGTTTAGAGAAAAATTCTTCCTGCCTGCGTAGCTAAGTCGAATACGACTATGCTGGCAGGCTACTCAAAAGGTTCTGCAGACCTCCTTCTCTGAACTCGTGTACTAGCTTCTGGACATCACAATTGTTTATCATGGCTCCAATCGAGCAAACTCCAATAAGTGCTTCGAGGAAAATGCCACAAGCCCATGTAGCTTACTTATAGAATTTCGTTACAGAATCTTTCATCATAGTGTAGTAATGACATCAAATCTGCTTGAATACCAGAAATCTCATCACACCCAGCCTGAGATTTTCCCGAAATCTCATAATTACAGTTATGAAGAGTAGCTCACATGCCACCGCCGTCAAATGTATTTTGTCCCATCCATCTCATACTAGGCTGTGACACAGTTCCAACCTACGACATAACAACCACTTTCCACTTTGACACAGGATGAACCTGCGTCCCCTGACCAACCTTCGGCTTCCCATACTTTATCCTTCAGATTACGACATTCCACAGTGTGGCGAGCAGTTGTGCTGGGTACGTAGACTTCCTGTCTTGGTGCTACCTTCAATTCTGAGGACTTGGCCGGTCCCTGTACTTCTTTAGACGACTCCCATTTATCATAGAAGGAAAGAGTTCTCCATTTAACTTAGCTAGTTGGACTGTGCTGCCATCAGTAACTTTCTGTACTATATACGGTCCTTTCCAATGTGTCTTAAACTTTCCGGGGAACTTCATAAATTTGCTATCATAGAGGAGCACAAGATCACCCTATTGGAATTGTTTCTTCTTAATGTGTCTGTCATGCCACGCTTTTTCTCGAGCTTTCTGCACCTGTTGCTGGAAACCTGCAATAAATCTATCCTCCTCGAGTTCTAATATCTGTTTCAGTCTCTCTGTTATTATGGCTGGGTCATCCATCTCGATGAAAGCAGAGATTCTGAGGCTAGGAACAATGTATTCCATAGGCATGATGGCTTCTTGCCCATAAACCAATCGGAAAGGTGTATGGCCTATCAACTTTTTGCAAGTAGTTCTGTAAGTCCATAGCACTGCTGGAATGCGAAGGTCCCAATAATTTCTGTTAGCATTACAAATCTTTGTCAAAGCATGCTCCAGGATCTTATTAAAAGCTTTGACAGTCCCATTGGCTTGTGGGTGATAGGCTGTACTTTTCTGATGGTATACTTGAAATTCTTCAGTCAGCACTGCAATTGTTTTATTTCAGAAATGTGATCCTTGATCGCTCATAAGGACGTGAGGACACCCAAACCTGGACAAGATGTGATCGAAGATGAATTGCGCACCTGTAGCAGCGCTACAGTTCTTGACCAGTTGGGCTTCAGCCCAACGGGTTAGGTAGTTAGTCGCTGTAATAATATATCTCGCACCAGACTTCTTCGCAGGGGGGTTGATGGGGCCAACAAAGTCAATGGCCCATTTGTCAAAAGCTTGTAAGGTTACCTGCAGAACTAGGGGCATTTCATCCCACCGAGATGGTTTTCCTGTCCTTTGACAGATGTCGCAGCTGTGGCAATATTCTCTTGCATCCTTGTGAACGGTGGGCCACCATAAACCGGCTGTCAAAATCTTCTGTGCTGTAGCTTTCCCTGCATAATGACCTCCTGCCGTGCCAGAATGTGCCTCAGCCAGAATCAGGGGTCGTTCATGCTCCAAAACACACCTGCCCAGGTCCTAGGTTCAGTTTCCCAGGCTTAACGATGATTTCGAAGTCGTATTCTTGGAACAGGATCAGCCATCTGCATATTCTTCCTCCTAGCACAGGCTTATTAACCAAATATTTCAAAGCAGAATGGTCAGTAAACATCTTAAAATGAGATCCTAATAGATAATGTCGGAACTTCTATAGTGCATACACCATAGCAAGGCCTTCTCGCTCGGTTGTAGTATAATTTTTCTCTACAGTGGATAATTTTCTACTGGCAAAAGAAATAGGGTGGTCGATCTGACCTGCGCCTGGTTGAGCCAATACCACCCCTAGAGCAATGGAGGATGCGTCGACATGCACATGAAACTCTTTGTTCCAGTCAAGAAATACTAGAATGGGGGCAGTGACCATTTTTTTTTTTCAAAATATCTAAGCTTGCCTGGCACTCCGGCGTCCATTCGAACTTATTATCTTTCTTCAACTGCCTTTCCATCGGAGCGGTAATTTGAGCATATCCTTGGATGAATTTTATGTAGTAACCAGTGTGACTGAGTGTCGTACGCAGTTGTTTGACGGACTTTGGGGGTGGAAGATTTACAATAATAGCTATCTTCGCAGGATCCATCATCAATCCCTGCTTACAGACAACATGACCAAGGAAAATTCCAAAAGGGGCACAAAAGATACACTTTTTGAGATTCAAAGCAATCTGGTGCTATCTACACTTGTTTAACATAAGTCTCAAACTAGTGAGGTGATCTTTTACTAGCCCAAAAATAGTCCAGTCATCAAAATAAACTTCTAAGAATTTATGTATATATTCCTTGATCGCAGAGATGACGACCCTAGAAAATATAGCAGGTGCATTCTTCAGCCCAAAGGGCATGACAGTATATTGAAAGGATCCCATTTTGGTAGCAAATGTTGTCTTATGTCGGTCTTCTGGAGCAATTCGGATCTGATGGTAGCCAGAAAACCCATCAGTGAAAGAGTATATTTCTTGACCTCCGACATTGTCGAGCACTTCGTCTGTAAAGGGGGTAGGAAAGGGATCATGCAGATAGGCATCATTTAATTTCCTGAGGTCGACACATATGCGGATTTCACCCTTAGTCTTCTTCTCCTGGACCACCATAGGACTGACCCACTCAGATTCTTCAACAGGCTCAATTATTCCTGCAGCGAGCATCTTATCCAGCGCCACCTTAACCTTTTCTTTATACTTCGGATTCAATCTATAAGGCCGATGTTTCACAGGTTTTGCATCAGATTATAAAGGGATCTTCATTACGCCAATATCACCCAAGATACCCTTCATTTCGGAAAACTTTGTTGGAAAGAGATCTTGGTACTCATGGAGAAGTTGGGTTACCTTGCTGACCATTTCATCATCCCAATAGTCACCAATTGTGGCAAGCTTAGGCTGTTCTTCAGATCCAATATTAACTGTGTGTGTCTTCAGGGGCTGGTGTACTTCTGGGGCTTCGATGGCTGGTCCTTACACATCGCAGCATCCTTCTGACTCAGGGATAGCGATATTGCGTGGGTCCTCATCGTCCTCAATGGCGAAGTTATAACATTCTAGGGCGTGGGATTCCTGCACTGTCCAATCCGGTCACTGTTCTACTAGTTCTCGGTCATCAAAGACCTTGGTATGGATGATCCTAATAGCTGCGTCTAGAGCTGGGCAGACATCATTAGTAGAAAAAGTATGTATAAAACTATGGACAAGACAGTCCCAACTTACAGTATCTAGGCGGAGCTCAGCTTCCTCGTACCAGGTCTTGGCTATCGGTGCCATTGTATGGATGAATCTATGTACCCATTCGTTCTGAGGTACATACCTCCACGCTTCATAGTAGTTTGCCAAATGTGCTTGTTGACTAGATTTTCCATCAAACTTGCTTCGCACTTCCTCAGGCTGTTCCTTAAATCGCAGCCGAAGGAGCCTCTTACAGACTTCCCAGCTAGGAATCTGTGGCTTATGGCTCTTCCACCATCTAGCTGCTGTGACTCTGAGTGCTAACTCCAGAGAACTCATTTTCTGTGACTCCGGTATCTGACCTAAAAATTGTACGATAAATGGGTCAGGGTCTGTCGAACCATCAAAAGTAGGGAGAGTGCTTGGTTGTGAGCTGAGCCATCTGAGAGATTTAGTAGGTCTGGTACTGCTATGTCGGTTCTTCCAACCTTCTAAGTCATCCTGAGAGTTGGTCATACAGGAGCTACCGGACTCCCAACCTGTGGTAGGAGGAGCCTCATAACCTCTGTCTTGTGCGGGGATAGTGGAGATGGGCTCCACGTCATCCTGATCCTTTTGTCAGAGTGGTTCTGTGTACCGTTCCCCTTGTGAGGGATCCAGCGGTAGGATGAATCTCACGTCTTTCCCTTCGAAGATCATCTGTCTCTTTTTTAGGTTAATAACTGCAACATTTTCCATTGCCCATTCAATTCCTAACAAGGCTGGGTAGGGGTCGTTGTCATCAATAATCTCAATTACTTCGAAGTCCACGACAGTACTGACCCCGGAAATATTTGTTTGGACACTCAGGAAACTTCCTAGAGGCACAATCCTTTGCTGGTTGGCTAGCCGCAACTGGATAGGGGACCAGGCGAGGGGGGGTTTTCCCATGTGTTCCCAGGTTTGTTTAGTTAACACATTTACGTCGGACCCTAAGTCCAATATAACATCAGTCAGATGATATGCCCCTATCTGAGCATTCAATTGCATTTCCCTGTCAGTTCTGTTCACTTTGTGAACAGTTTTGTCTTGATCAGAACTGTGGTGAGGTCCGCAGGAAGCAATGACTTCCTGTAACCTAGTCATAGCATCCTGATCTCGTAACAGTTTGAGGCAACTCTGTAAAAAGGAGGATAAGGTACTTATGTTATCCCTCGGATCTTCCTGGGGCCGCGAAGATAGTTGCTGAGGTTGTGTAGGTGTAACGGATGTGCTAGGATCAGCAAAATATTTCTTAGCCTCCATAAATGTCTCTCTTTCTCTTGTGATATCAAATGCTGGGATTTTCATAGGGGCCTTACGAACCCGAGCATCAGCGGGCTGTATTTCTGTATCCGGTGGGTGTGTCATAGCTCCACTCCGTGTGACAACATTGATAGTTGCAGCAGGTCTGGACTCAACTGAAATCATCTGGATATTCCGCGTGGGGACACTCTATCGTGCCTGAATCTTAGCTATGAGCTACGGACACTGCTCAATCACATGATCTACTGCGTGGTAGTATCGACATGTCATAGTGGGGTTCCGACAGTCACGGACCAAATGCCTAGCTTGGTTACAATTGTAACATACCAACTGGCCTCGGCCTCTGCCGGCCATACCACCACGGCCTCCAGACAAACCTCTACCAGAGGCACCCCCTGGTAACCGTAGCTATCACTACTGGGGCCTTCATTATGCACCCGGTAGGCATCATAGGTGTGGCACTCATCCTCATTATGACCTATGGACTTGCAGAAATTACAGTAGAGGTTCTTAGGTCCCTGTCTGTACCGTTGCAGCAGGTGACAGTTCTCGGGTCAGTGCTGACCTGTTGTTCTGCAGAGCTCACAATATAGAACTTGTGGTGGAAATGGGTCCGGCGCACCTGTACACAGGTACTTGCTTACTAGAGGGCACCATTCCTTGTCGTGACCTTCGGTCCGACATTGCGTACACCAAACCTCTTCGTGATCAGGTTTTCCCTTTTTCATCTCGCGAAGTTCCAGGGCCATCACTGCTAGCTGCGCTTGGATTTGAGCAATACCAGAATCATCTCCGACAGAGGCAGTTTCCAGCTTCATTGCGATTTCCAAAGCCTCTTGCTGGTCAGCAACCTTCTGTTGCATGAGCAGAGTTCTGATATGTGGTAATAATGTCGCGATAAACCATTCCTTGTGCTGTGTAGGACTAATGGTAAAGCTGACTTGGTTGAGGAGGACTTTGAATCTCTGGTCAAAGTCCCACACAGATTCGTCGCGCCGCTGTTGAATCTCTTTGAGTTCGGTGATGCTCTGCGATTCCGATTTAGGCTTTTTAAATTCTTTGGTTATGGCTGCCTTAATCTCATCTAACGTAGGGCTCTGATTACTGGAGAACTTCATGAACCAGGTCAAATCCCTCTCCCGGAAAGAAGTAATGAGCTGCGCGACTCTCACATCTGGGTCTGTAATTTTCTTCGCATTCCATACTGCTTCACATAAAAACCAGAACTGTTCGAGGTCCTCTGATCCCATGCCCTTGAAGATGGGGAGCTTAATGTCATCAACCAGGTGGGCCATGGCGGTTCTGGGAGGGGGCAGGACGTTGATGGGGAGGGATTTACAGGGACAGACTGGCCTGTGGCCGGAATACTTGGACTTGGTTGACTGTTAGATTGCGACGGAATTTCAGGGGTAACAGGGCTTCGCTGCAGGGTGACTGGAGGGTTTCCAAGCGAAGGGATTTCTTCAGAGCCGGACTCTTCAGAATTGACGGGGGAGGACGCGGTAGCCTGACCTAAGGAATAGGAGTCAAAATCTCTTTTGTACCTTTTTCCACTTCGCAGCAAACCACTTTGCTCGTCGAAGGTATTATCACTTGCAAACATATGTTAGTACTACCAATCTAGAAATCTGATTCAAACAACAATATACCCTTTTCATCCAATAGTATTTTAATTTGTAAGCTTAATGAATTCAAAAACTTACCACGGGGACCGTTGAAGAACTGCCGTTCAGCTTCACTGAAGGAGGTACTTGTGTCAAGGGAAAAACTTTGTCACGAAGGCTTCCAATGTTCACGTCGTCCAGAAATCAACAGCGCGGGATACCTCATTGTTCACATGTTGCACAAGATTGACCCTTATGGGGGTCCACGTGGGAACCCGTCGAGCTTGGAAGTTCGTCCTTCTTTCTGTTAACCTAGACAACCACTGGTGCAATTCTATGTGGATACTACCAAAGAAAATTTCATAAGCATCACAAAAAACATACCTCTGTAAAAATTCACGTACGCTACGACGCGGATTTGTGTTCTCTTTCTCAGCAAATTTCAGATAAGTCTCATCAAGCCAATCATCGATTTCCGTCACAGAGGGCCTCCAGAACATAGCCCTCAAGGTACGACGTAAACCCCTCTTGAGCAGATACTAAGTTCAACCGGCAACGGAACCAATTTGTTGGGCAATAGGGCAGACCCGGGTTTAATCCTTTTATGTCGCACCAACAAAAGACCCACCGTGTTGGCCCTTTCGGCAACAACCTGCACGCAGGTTGCAGTCTCACCCGAAATAGCAATGGGGTGCCGCAGAATCAGGTTCTGCAAGCAGAGAGGGATATTACTGTACCTTAGCCTTCAATAAACTTATTAATCAACAGTTACACAGTTTTGTCATTCGCTTATATATAACTTCGCAGATAGATAAATAACCGTGACTTGCTTAACCCACTACAGGGAATTCACAGCGAAGCTTATTATTAGCAGTGATCTAAGTTATCAAATGTATACAGTTATTAATGCATAAAAATAATAGAAATAGAAGCAACACAAGAAACCACAACACCAAATATAACGTGGTTCACCCCTAGTGTAGGGGCTACGTCCACAAACTGTGTTTTATTCAACTTGCTACAAAACCACAGTTTGATCTGCGCACTCAGCTGCAGATGCCTTCAGTCCTTAACAGCCGCGCACACAGCAGTAGGCATCTGCGCACATAGCTACAGATCTTTCTTAATCTTCTTACAAAACCCTCTGCGCACACAGCTGCAGAGGTCGTCCACGCACACAGCTGGGACTTAACCTTTCCTTACAAAACCAGCCTTAACTTCGCCTTAATCTTTCTTACATCATAAAACCTAACCTTTCTCATTTACACAAGTGCCTATTTATAGCGCACTGTTTACAAAAACATGGATTCAATACCATGGGCACCCAAAACCCTAAACCCTGGTCTTAAGTCGTGGGTTTATTACAATAGAAGACTTTGATTCAACCCCCGACACCCCTAAGACTATTTTCAGTCAAACCCGTGGGGTTACCCATCTTAAGGACCGTTGAGGTGCGCGCCCTAACAATCCATCTTAGCATTTCGATAAGAAACGATGCTATTATGAATGAAGAAGACGATGAAGATGAAGGATCAAGAAGGAGTCTACCCATGAAACAAAGATAAGTATTCAATTGTCATTTCATGATATTGTTTTGTTATGCATTTGTTTATATTCAGTTAATGTATTGTGCATGATAGAATGTTTGCATTAATGACAGTATACTGCTAATATTCATGTGATGGGTAAGTAGCTCATGGTGCTATACAACTCTCTATTTCTACGTATCTAGAATAAAACCTCTTTGCTGACATATTGGATTAGTGCACAATCTCAATGTTGTCCTGGTAGAGATGGAAGGCATCTAGAAAAGTTTCTATGAGATATGGATGAATGTTGTATTAGCTAAAGTAATTGCATGATCATATATTTATTCATAGGAATTTTTCATTATGAATATACCTTATGAAATGTTTCTAACCATACAAATGCATTTGACTTGTAGGAAACATCACGTACATAATCACCTACAAGCAAAGAAGAATGAGACTTTTTCCAAAGAACAAGTAACGACAGTTCAAGATGAAGAATAATATGACGAATGCAACGACATCCTTGATGCAGAACCTTCCAACTATGAAGAAGTAACCAACAATAAAGGTTCAAGAAGAATGATGTCTAGGATGCAATATCGATACATGAAGAGAAGTTCATAGTGCCATCATGCAGTAGATGGAAACATCATGGGATACAAGGCAAGATTCGTAGCACAAGGCATAGACTACGAAGAGACATTTGCATCCATTAGAAATACACATGATAGGAAGAATCATGTGTGCAAATGAAATAAGGCCTTGTATAAGCTCAGAAGAAACCCATGGGATAACACATACATGAGGAGCTTGATGAAGACCCGAACCTTTGCTACAAGGTTCAAGATGAAATTCTATAGAGGATGACAAGCTCTCAGATGGGTACAAGAAGAACTTTTGAAAAAGTTCAAGATAGAGGATCTGTTGATGTAATTGTAACTTCAGAATGTATTCACTTGTATTTCTTATCTATTGTAACCCGATGTTCATTCCAGGATGTATTGTAATGTATTTTAGTTATGTCATACACCGATGTTTATTCTGGGAAGTTTCTATAATGAGAAAGTCATGTCAAGTCATTATGGGTAACCCTCCTATTGGTCAAGGGTTAAAGTCCCCACAATTGTGGGGCCCTTGGGTTATTAGACTATCCTAGTGAATTCGGCCCTAGGTGAGTCATTGTAAGTCGGGGCAATAGTCCCCACCATTGTGTTACCCTCCTATTGGTCAGAGGAGGCAAAGTCTCCACAAGTGGTGGGGCACTAGGGTTATTAGACACTCCTAGAGATGTCGGCTCTAGTAAGTAATTGTTAAGTGAGGCCGACATGTTGGAGTGCACTTCAAGTGAATGAAAGAATATAAATAGAGATTGATCCTCTCTATTTATCTAACTTGCAACACTCACACTCACTCATTGGGGTGCATGAGTGAGAGAGGAGAATCTCTCTCAGTGTGAGAGAGAGAGACTGCTGCTGTCAGGAGATCATCTTACTGTTTGGGGATTTTACTGTTTTGATGCTAATTCTATCTCTGAGGAAGTTACGGGGTTTTCTCCCTTATGGTTTCCCTGAGGAAAATTCTTTGTGTCTCTTGTCTCCTGTGTTGTGCTTGTGTTTTATTGTTGTGCTTGTTATTCTCTTAGTAAAAAGATCCTAAGATCATAATGCTAGCTTAATGTTGAAAAAATAACATGGTATCAGAGCTAACCTAAAAAGAAGACATTGTGTAGCTACAGAAGCTAGGGATTCTTACTTTTTGGGTCTCTCTCCACAATCCATCAGCAAAAGTATGCTAGGATGACTCTCCATTGAAGGGAGCATCTTTCTGTCGAAGCAGAATTCGATTCTGAGCATTTTCAGTTTTTGATGCAGAAATTACGGCTTTCTATAGAAGAGGAATTTTTGAGTGAGCATAGCATAGGATTTTTCTCCTCATCAAGACCGAAGTTTAGAGACCTGGATCAATAAATTTGGTTGGGTGAAACTCCAGGAAAGTCAAACCCTAGTTTGACCCCGGGCTAGAAAAACCCTAAATACTAAAACCACTAAGTTTTAGTACATTCGCTATATCCTGATATTGGTGAAGTATCAGGTGCTGAAAATTTCTAGGGCCTAATATAAAATCCTTAAGAACATTGTGTCCAAATTTCAGCCTCATATTCGCTGTATTCCAAGATATATGATCTCTCCAAGTTAGGGTTCCAGCCTCTTCCATAATTCATCCCTAAACAGGACACCTTGTGAGAATTGCAATATCTTGGGCTGCAGAGGTCCAAATGGAATTTCTGAAGATGTTCTAGGAATCTCACGGACTTTGATTTCTATGGCATGAAGATCAGACTCCGAAGATGAACCAATGACACGCGGCATGTCGTACAACTTCGCTGTTCTAAACAGTCCTGTAACAGGTCACCTTGGAAAAAGGATCATAAATCCGAAATGGTGAAACTAATTTTGATGAAACCTATGGTGTTGGATCAGGTACATGTGAGGTTACCTGAGTGCAAAATTTTAGACACAGAGGAGTAGTAATTTTAGATATATCACAGAAATAGTAACAAGAATTTCGGCAGAAGAAATTGGAAAACTAGGGCTTCCTGTTCTGGGAGCTTCCCTCCACTATTTTCAGAAAAGGAGTACATTGGACAAATCCATTTGAATAGATCTATATTTCTATCCAATCAGATATGAAATATTCCAATTTTTAAAAATTAGGGTTTCTCTGATAAACCCTAGATCAGCAAGCTCCAAAACTAGGACGGACACCTCAAATCAGTAAGATCTAATCGATTGCTATTTCATTAGAGAGAATTTGAGGTAAAAAATGGGCCTCAAAAGGACCAAAATGTACTATAAAAATCAACCAATTACATTCTAGTATATGACATCATCCCCCATGGTTGAGGTGGCATTGCATGAGTTAATAATGCTTATTTGTCACATTTTCTATGCTGGATGAAAACCCATAGTTAACCAAGGTAGTGGTACAAGTACTTTTAAGTCATAAAGTGAAGTACTCACAATAAAAGTCATTTCACACTTTCTCATAAAATAATATTATTGTTGTTTTCAAGTAAAGTACTCACAATTCACTTTCTCATTAAATAATATTATTGTCATTTTCAAGTAAAGTACTCATAATTCATAAAAATATCTTTTCACATTTTTTTATAAAATAATATATTGTCATTTTCATGTTTTTT
>LPNX010878929.1:173780-345360 GCA_001517045.1 Pseudotsuga menziesii | reverse complement strand
GGCAGGGTCAGGATTGCTTGGGATGATTTCTATTTTATGGATCAGGCGTGATTGACTTCATTCTACCATTGCATCTAAAAGGTCCATCAACTTCTTGCACACACCCCCTCCCTATTAACCACATGCATGAAAAAAGGATTCCCCCTTTCAATTCATGCATTGCCTCCTTTGGGGGCATGTGCAACCTAAGGCCTAGGAGCTATCATTAAGAGATAGGGTGGGAGGATGAACTTGTCCCCCTTGTATGCATTAAAAAACACTCACCTTTGTTAAGAGTGGTTTTTGTGTTCTCCATTATGTGTGCCTCTACATCATTATGTGTGCCTCTACATTGATTTCTTGTAAGACTTGGAATTAGGAGATACTTTGAAGTTTATGAGGGTAGAAGAGGACCCTTCGGACAATTTTGGCTCCTGTTGGTTCCTTGAGAGGCTTTCATTTCCTTATAGATTTGATGATAATGGATGAAGCCTCCATTATTGCTTTTGTAATGTACCAATGGAGGATAATACAAGGTTCCTAGGAAGGTGCCCATGTGAATAATGAATGTAATACGGGATAAGGAATGTAATGTGAATAGGCCCACTTGGAAGTTGGTAGTTAATAAATATGTCCACTACGTAATAACAAGAAATAATTTCATAATAAGGGTTAGTTTTCATAGATCTATACTTGTGAAATAGTATAAATACACATTCAAGTGTCATTGTATTAAGCGAGTTGGAAGTTGGATGTCAAATATTGTAGCAAGCATAGCTTATGGAGGTGAGTCATTCTTGAAGGAGTAATTGATGATTGATTACCCTACCTTAAGGGTTTTTTCCACATTCTTGTGCTCATTATCATGTGGATGTATTTTTGTTTATATATTAAGTTTAAGGGTTTTATCTTGTTTTCTATTCAATGTTTGGTTTAAGGAACAAATATTTGGTATCTAAGCCCTTTCTTCGGAAAAAACTGAAGATTGTTTTTTTCTTTTTTCATATTTTGGAGGAAAAATGAGGATGCTTGGATCCATATCAATTTATGAAAATCACTATGTAGATAATAAATAAACCAATTGCATATATAATTTTTTCTCTCAAAAACACCAAATTTCAAAAAAAAAATCCAACTCGAGTGCAAGAAGAGGATTTGTTATTCATTTGGAATCAATTGTTTTGGGTTTTTTTGTGATGTTGACAAAAATCGCAAAGCAAAAAGAAATTTATGTTCGTCTCTTAGATATATGTAAGACCACCCCCAATAGATGTAGAATGACCCCGACATTTCATATGTGTACTCGTAATAAATGTTATGAGAAATATTAATGAAGTTATGATCATTTTAAATTACCTCAAACCACATTGGACAATAAGTTATAGTTTTGGTTGTGCGATTTATTCCAAGGAAAAAGATTTTTTATAGGAAACATGACGATCCTAGTATTCAAGAATGCATTGCATATTATAAACAAAATGCCTCTTTGGAAAATCTAACTATGGTCTCATCTAAGAGATGAAACAACTAAATGGGGTCAAACCATTTTTTGAAGGAGCTATTACAACTTTCAAATAAAGTATATGAACAAGTATTTTTTGACAGGTGGTCTCGTGATATAATGAATGATAATAAAATACCAAGAGTTTATTTTCAGGTGTAAACTTTGTGCTGCAAGTTCATGAATATGTCTAGTGAAACAATGTCATTATATTGACTCAAAGCTTAGTAGAAATCATAATTTCATAAATGTCAATGTGGCTTATAAAAGGGCTTAGAAAAGATCACAAGTCAGCATGAGCTTATTTGTACACCATACACGTTTGAGGATGATAATGTTCAAATTCTTAAACATTTGAAGCTTACCACAAACAAATATGTGCTACTTTCATGTTTTTATGCAATATATATGAATGGTATGGGAATTATTCTAGGATCTCAATGGATGGATTTTGTTAGTACAATTAATATTAATGTGCAAAATAAGTTCTTGAAGCTTTGGTACAAGAAAAGAAAATTAAACTATGAGATATTTCTCTTACTAAATAAGTGGACCTCGAGGGAAAATATTCAAAAATCCCTTGTATGTAAAATAGTTGAAGTACCTACAGACAAAGAAGGTCAAGAGTCGGATTTTGAATTGAAAAGAAATGGGTAAGGAGCTACAAGCATCAAATGAACCATAGGTTGCAAAGTCATAGAAAAATAAAACAATATTTAAGGTTGTTGTATATCCTAACCCGCACCATCATGAGAAACAAGAGTAAGTAAGGAACATTTGGGAGCATCAACAAACATGGAACAAAAAAATATGGATGCACACAAAATCTAGTAAAAGTAATTTGCATGGAGATATAAGAGAAGCACACCAATAACATGGCACCAAAAGAGAAACCAAAATCAATATTGAGGTGGAAAGAAAGCACATGCATTCTTGTCCACATTTCATTAGGATGGATGGATGTTTGTACTTCATATTGACTGGCTCCATTACTTAGTAGATCATATTGTAAGGTTTTCTCACATATTTCAAAGGCGAAACATGTGAAGGGTGATTGATTGTAATGTATAGAGGGAGGATGATTTTGGGTACTTATGGAAGATAATATGGGGTACCTCTGGAGGATATCCGAGGATAAGAATGTAATGTGAAAAATCCAACTTGGTAGTTAGTGGGTAATAAATAATCCCACCAAGTATGTAAAATATATAATAGAATAATAAGGGGTAGTTAGAATAGGAATACTGATGAGATGGTATAAATACATATGAGTATCATTGTGTTGGGAAAGTTGAAAGTTGGATGTTAATTATTGTTGAAAGCATGGCTTGTGAAATAATTCCTTCCTTAATGAGTAATTGATGGTGCTATCCTACCTTAAATGCTATTTTATTCATGTATTCATTCTTTTGTGAATTTATTTTTGTTAATACATGAATTTTAAGGGTTTTATCTTGTACATGATTCAATTTCTAGGTTAAGGAACACAACGATTTCTTATTTGATTCTAAATACCATAAACACCATAACTCCTTGAGAGTCTATGGCCTCTAGGTCATTGTTAGATGAAGGGTCAATACCCCAAGGTGGCTCTATTATTTTCTTTCCTTCGTTGAGAAGAATCCTCCATTATAGCTACCACTCCACCAAACAATTATTTGACTTACTATTTTTTTTTGGAAAAAATGCTTAAATTTTATAATCTATTGAGAAAACCGTTTTAGGAAAAATGGGTGTGTCACATATTACAACATTCACAAGCTCAAACTTAAGAAAGAGACCTAGCCTAGACTATATTCCATATATTGTTGGAAAAATGGGTAAAGAGGACACATTCTCGGGCCTACTTTAAAAGTACAAAAACAATATGTTTCAGTAAGGTTACAAACCATATATTCCACCACCAAAAGATAAAATATCACTTTCTTAAGATGGCATCAGGCCCCAAAAGTAGATCTAGCCCCAGAAGGCCTATCTAGATGAGCATGTTTCATAATAAACCCCATCCCTTTACAAAAAAAATGTTGTCATGCAAGGGAGCACCATGCACCTAAACAGAGCCACCCTCTTAAATAGAGTAATGTATAGTGTCATTAGAGGAATTTTGGGGTCTAAAATGGGCCTCCTAAGGAAAATAATAAAATAATAGTTAAAATAATAAAATAATATTGATTAATTTTGGGAGGAAAAAAGAAAAAAACTACTTTTTGTGTTTGTATTTTTGACATATCTCCCTGTGTTTTTACTCAAATTTCGATCGGCAGAGCTCGTTGGATGCGGAATCAAATTCCGCATCCAATGAGCTCTCCCGATCGAAATTCGAGTAAAAACACAATGAGATATGTCGAAAATACGAACAAAAAAAGTAGTTTTTTTTAATGACAAATATGTCAATTCAACCATTATGGTTGACTTATTTTATTGAAATTCTATTGGTTCTTGAATTCCAACTCACAAAAACTTATTTTAGCACGTTTTCTTATAAGGCCCATTTTAGACCCCAAATTTCCTCTAATGTACCCTACATTAAGGGTTATTTCCATATTCTTGTGTTCATTCCCTCGTAAATACAATTTTGTTTGTATTTGAAGTTTAATGGTTTTATCTTGTTTATGATTCAATTTCTAGATTAACGAACACAGCAAATTTTTTTTTGATTTGATATAGAATAAAAATCACAGCTCCTTTTAGAGGAGTTAGGCTTCTCACTCATTGGTATGTGGTGTTAATACCTTTTGTTAGCTCTATTATTTGTTTTCCTTTGTTGAGAATGATCCCCCTTGCAACTACCATTCCCCCCAAGAATTGGTTTTCCTTCCTAATTTTTTATGATAATACACTTATTTTATAATATATATTAAGAAATTATTTTACAAAAAAAAAGGCGTCTCACATATGCAAACAAACAAAAACTAAACCTCAAGTAAGGAACCTAGCCTAGACTATCCCCCATATATTGTTGACAAAATGGGTGAGGAGGATACATTCTCGAGGCTTACATCAAGTTGAAAATAAATCAATGGAATTAAGACTTCATTGCAATACCATGTATGAAGATCGACATCATCTTGATATGGAAACCAATGGATAAGCTAGGTCACAAACTATAGATTCAACCATCATGGCCTAAATCCTTCGTAAGTTGCCGCTAGGCCCCAAGAGTATATCTAGTCCCACAAGAGATTCCTAGACGAGCATGTTCCAAAATGAACCCCATCCCTTTATAGAAAAAAATTGGCATGAAAGGGAGCACCATGCACCTAAACAAAGAAACCCTCTATGATTTGTTGTCAAAGTGTGCAAGCTAAGCACACTGATAGGGATACAATCAAAAACTTAAAAACATAGATTGAAATGAACCCAAGGAGTGTGAAACTAAAACTATAGAGGTCACAGAACACACAACAATACCTCGATAAGCAAAGATCCTATCCTTGAGTAGGGGATTAGCCATTAGCAACACCATCATAATCAAATGCCATAGGAGACATAAAAAAACATGAGTTTCCATGAGAAAACACCAGACATAACTCCACAATCATAAGAAAAATATAGATGTTGGATCAACATAAAGAACAACATCCATAGGGATCCTCAAATTAGATCCTTGTAAAAGCCACATCATAAGAAAGAGTCTTGTTATTTGTGAGAGGCATATCAACTTCACACTTTTCCACCACCCACATACCTCCTTGTTATGACCAACCACTATGAAACACTCTCCTACATCTTAAAGATGACACCCTACTAGGGCTTGAGGTAGGTGTTGGTGGGAAGAAGCGAAGGTGAGAATCCACTTACCTTCTAGAATATCCACAATGATCATGTCTTACAATAGATATGAATATTGGTGAAGAAATAACAATGACCATTTTTCACCCACTAAGAAATCACTCTCTTATATATATATATATACCCAAGTTTGGAAATCTATCCCTCTCATATTGATAGTGAGGATAGATTTCCAAACTTGGGTATATATATATATCCAAGTTTGGAAATCTATCCCTCTCATATATAATGAGGACATACCCATGCTCACTAAAAACTTACTTGAGATAATCAAAACTCATAAACCTTGATGATGAACCTTATTTTTGTTGAAAATGTTTAGAACCAAAGTGTTTACACTCAATTATGTGAAGAAGAATTCTATCTGTACTATAATACACCCTACAAATCCTACAATTGAAATATATAAACCTACCTTTTTAAATTACTGTTTTCCAATTACAAAATTAAATCATATTTTATAGCCAAATTATTGTTTTGTCTGATATAGAGAGACCATTAACCATAAATTAAAGGATAAAAAGTATTTTTTATTTTACATTAAAAATTTAACATTATTAAAATAATAATAAATTTTTAAATCTTTTATTAAAATTATATAAAAGCATTCTATAAAAACTTAAAAAATAAAAATATTTAATCTAAAATATTTTATTTGACTATTATATAAATTTTTTTAATTCTTTTAAACATTCTTAAAATCATCATAATCAACAATTTTTTCTAGAATTTAAATTAACTATATAATTTTTTAACTTTTTATTTTTAATTTATGTTATTATAATCTATATCAATATTTTAATGACATTTTCATTCAAATGGTCAGAAAAAACTGATATATTTAGTGACATGTTTCATTCAAAACTGATATATTTTGATATATTTTAGTGACATATTTCATTCAAATGATCTGAATTTAGTGACATATTTCATTCAAATGATCATGAAAGACCAATGGTACTTATTTCCTTTGTGTTGGTTCTAACACATAAAAACTACCAGTTAAGTCTTATTAATATCAAATATATTTTTAAATAGAACCATGATATGTTTTTAATATAAAATTTAATAATATTAAATATATGTTTTTTAATTTTAAAGTCACAATAATTTTAACATAAAGTATTATTTGTTTCTTTTAAATATATATTTCCATTAATGGTCTATTTCTTCTCATTAAAATGTTACTCATCTTGTATTACAAATGTAATGACACAGTTCTATATTAATCACAATCACAAGTAAGTTGTTGTTATATGTAGTTGTAAAGTAACTTGATCTTTGTAAGTTTTCTCATTAAAATGTTACTCATCTTGTATTACAACTGTGACACAGTTCTATATTAATCATAATCACAAGTAAGTTGTTGTTATGTGTAGTTTTAAAGTAAGTTGAACTTTTTAAGTTTTGTATTTTTAAATAGAAACTGCTCAAATTTTTATATTCAATTTTCAAATTGTACCTTTTACACTAAAAAATAAAAAATAAATTTAGCATCTTAAGACACCCATCTTATACATTTCCAACCGTTTATAATACAATTCCAACTATCTCAAGCTTTTAGTTAAAAAAAGCTTTTCAAAATTCCCCTTAAAAGAGTGCAAAACATAACATTTACCTTAATCCATTTATTTTTATACAGGGCTTTTGGTACTTTCTACGTTTGAAGGAAATTGCCTCTCGTGAGATTGCACTGGCATGCAAAAAGACTAAGGATCGGTAGATTTTTACAAGTATGATTCAGATCGCATGCTAAACGACTTAGTATAATTACTGGTGAATGGAAGAGTGTCGGTAATGCGTTAATTGCGGCTAGATTGTGGATTCTCACCTTTTGTGAAGGGTCTCTACATTTATAGCCTTCAAACAATTTGCTTAACTTGTTATCATAATTAACCATATGGCAAAGGTTAAGCTGACTGAAAACATTTATAAATATATAACTATGCGGTATAGACAAGCTATGTAAAACTTGCAATCTTCACGTATCTTTGCCTTTACATATATTTTCTTATGAATCGTTCACCAATCAATACAAAATTATACAACAAAATAAGTTATAATCTATTAGTCAACTGCTTCATATAACAAAAACAAATCTTCTTGTTGCAGGCATAATGGATGGGGTAACCCTAGTGTACTCCTATCATTATTACATATTTGTATTTAGCCTTGAAGCAGCTACTGCTTCTTCCCATAAATTACTTGCAGAATTCAGATCAGCGATTACATGGCGTTGAGAATTATTAGCCATAGGAGCTTTGCTACTAAATAAATTCGGTATCATCCCAATAGAACTCTTGTCACAAAATGGGAAATTAGGAAGATATAAAGACTGGGGCCAGGAAGCATAGAAGGCAAAAGGGTGATTATTAGTATGAACAGATCTAGGGCCGACACATGTTGAATATTGTTGATATTCTTCTGGCAATTCTTCGAAGCTCTTGGAATTAGGGGAGAAAGCATTCGCAGCAATGTTGGCTGACGGTATTCCAGTGAAGTGCTGCACCATGACCTTGAAGTTGGCTTTGTCAGTGTTCAGCACCATCGTCGGTGGCCGCCTGGATGCTCTCGGTCGTTTCTTGCTTATCTTTCGCGTTGCCCCCTCTGCCGACAGACGCCCGACCGGCCCTGGCAACGAAGCCGCGGTGCTCAAACTCTGGGGCAACGCCGCGTTGGTCACAGATATCTCTCCTGCGCCCTTCATGCAGGCCGAGGACAAGGACATTTTCTTGGTGCAATAGCTTCTGTAGAAACTACTACTTTGCACATTTTCAGACTCCATCGATTTATCACGACCCTATTCCGTGGTATTCAAACGAAATCATCTCAATTTATTACCAGTTCAGTTCCCGCGTCGTCAGCGCTGAAGAGAACTCTAGGTCAAGGAAATTATCCCTCCCCATTCTGGGAAGTCAAGTAAACGAGGAATTCGCTCCCATGTTCACTAGCCCTATTAATTAGGTTAAGCAGCTTTCCGTAGACTGGGAAGTAAAGTAAACGAGGAATTCGCTCCCATGTTCACTAGCCCTATTAATTAGGTCAAGCAGCTTTCCGTATACGCCAAGGACTCCCTTCATTTTTCTCCGTTTTTCTCTCAATTTCGGCGAACAATATGCATCTGGCAGCGCTGCAGCAGCTGTTTGGATTTAGAGCGTTAGATTTAACTCTGCTGGATGCATATTGTTAGCCAGCCATTCCTATGGAGGGCACGAATTTTTTTTCGTTCAACTGCCCACTTTGCTCCATAGACCATGACCCATCAAAATGCCATCGAGATATACTCCATGACATGCTGGTTACAGTAATGCGCGATCTTATCATCGAAGGCAGGCTTTTCCTCAGTCCTCGTATTCGCTCATTCTCGGTTAACGAAGGGTCTTAACTGACGTGGGATCATACGTCATACTTTGAAATTCAAAATATTGAAATACGTCATACGATATACTTCGAATTTCAAAATCTTGAAATACGTCATACGTCATACTTGAAATGCAGTGACGTCTTATTTGCCCGAGATTTCTTTCACTAAGATATAGAATAAAGGCGATCAGGATCAAATTTGAAGGGCAGGGTTTCATTTCACTTTGAAGGTTGTGAGAAATTGAACTTTCGATATTTACGTGTAAAAATAAATTATTTTTTTCATTTGAAACTGTAAGTGTACAACAAATAAGAAGAAATCTCAAGTGATTCAACATTTACATGGAATTAGTGAGGTAAACATTGAACTTAGAAAAGGGACAACTCTCTCTGGCCGGTGAGTCGTTGATCAAATAAGGCATTGGAATTTGGAAGGACCTTTGAATGGAGGATTGATTCAGCTTGATGGTGGCTCTATTGGTCAAGTGTGATTGGGCCTACCTAAAAGAAAAACCCCATAATGTAATACCTAATGCTTTAAGGCAACAACTTTTTTATTGACCCTAAATTCAACAGTTATTTTTAGAATTGAATCATGTTCTTCCTAGATGCTCAATTCAAAGTGATCAAACAAAAAGCCCCAATTTTAGGTGGATTATGGATAGTCCCTCCAATGTATATCAAGTTTATACCCCAATTCGAAGTGATCAAACAAAATCCCCAATTTTAGGTAGATTATGGATAGTCCCTCCAATCTATATCAAGTTTATTAGCACTATCGAAAAGGTTAAGTATTTATTAGTCCACTATAAATATCACTACAAGTTGGGTGTCTAGTGTCTACCAAGGTCAACAAGGAAGACTAATCATAAACACACGTTTGGGAGGTTTGCGATATCGAGGATGTTGAAATCATGTTCTTTGCTAGCTGACTACACTCCTAGTCCCTCATTCGTGAACGTCCATCGAGGGATTCTCTTGTTTACATATATTGGTAGACAATTTGTACTTATTGTTTCCATTATTAGAAGGCTGGCAGGAAAACGAAGGGGTCAGACTCTACAACATTTACAGTGTCGGTTGTTAAATATTTTATCTTTTCAACCTTTGGATTTTATTAAGGAAATTGGAATAATTTAAACACTTATATTCAAAGATTGTTTTTTCAACCTAATGTTTACAATTCACAATAGATAAATAGCATTGACAGATTTGCTCAAATACAAGGCTCTTTCTTCTTGCTTCTCTGCCCAAACGAAGTTGTGGTCCTAGACTATGAAAAGTATACATTCTTTTGGTTCTAATTTCATTTAAATACTGGGTTTTTTAAGGTTACATCTATTGAGTATTCGAGACTTAGTCTAGAGGACACGCAATCACATAATACATTACAAATTTCAAACAACATTTTGGATGGAGAAATTTTAAACCGTTATATTTATAGAACCAGAAAGAACTCCAACAATCAACACATTTAACTTTTATCCACGTATAAAATGTTACACAAGTGTAAAATGCTATACATGCCTGTAAATTCACGACAACCAAGTCGACAGCTTAGCTCTGCATAATCTTTTGGAGGAAATAGAAATTAGGGAGACATTGAAGCATAGAATTGGAGAGTTGAGAGTATGAGTCCCGACCTCTGACTGTCCTATACTCGTAAACCCAAAATAATGTTTTTTTTCACAGACTTCACCAATCTCTTTAAGTTTGAAGAAGCTCAATCCAGCCTACCCAACGTTCTACCTTTGCTTCTCTTGCTCCTACCTGTGACAAAGGTGGAACCTTTGAGTTGTCCACTACATAAGACAACGAGGAATTCGAGTGTGCAACCATTTCCTTCTACAGAAAGACGATTGGAAGCAAATCCATCTCAATTCCACAATATTTCGACACTCCGGAGTTGGTTTACCTTTCCTGAGGTAGGTGAATGCATGTTTGTGTATTTCACATGATTACAAAAAAAATCATTTTATAATTGCTTCTACATAACATAGATATACCTGTGCAGGTGAGAGAAAACTGGGTATTATTTTCTCGAGGTGTCCAAACACTTTCAAAGATCATTCTTCGTTATGAGGGTGCTCAGGGCGTAGATCAGAGAGCCCACAGGAGGAAGAGGAAGAAGAAGAAGAGGACTCAAGTCAAAAGGTGAGGTGAGTGAGGAGGGGAGACGTAATAGCGATATTTGAAGGAGAAACCCACTGGTGGTATAATGATGGGAACGAGCCTCTCCAAATCGTAGCCATTGTCGACACAGGAAACCCTCATAAACAACTCGGGCGCACGAGTTACCGTGTAAGCATCCCAACAAATTAAGTAATGATAATCTTCAGTTAGGTATATGAAAAATTCTTTTTTTTCTTTTAGAGCTGACTATATGCATATTGTACAACCCTTCTCTCTAGTTGGCTCCCCATTCCAATTTCCTTTGTCTCTATTACCTAACCCCCTTCCTCCGATGGGACAGGCATACTGAGTGGCCTAGGTGGACTGTGGGAGACTGAGAGTGTTGATTCAAATGATTCTGACCCTAGTAAATGAATGGAAATTGGAATAAATCCTAGAATCCTAGTCTAACTAGTATAAGATATGATTCATGAGCACAAACAAAGGGCAGCGTGCTACTAGCCTCCTACCAAAGATCCGCCATCTAAGTCTTGTTGTGGTCATAATAGAAATGTCTAGCACTGGGTGAAACTCTGGTTTGGAAACTTACATAGCCATTGGACCAGGTTAGGTTCAAATCTAGCAAAGATTGCTCAATGCATTGTAAATTGCAACTTGTAAGTTGTAACCCAAAAAACAACGCCATTAGTTTTTCCTTACGGAGCCTTGACAATGGAGGGCTATCAAATCAATTCACCATCCATAGAGATGACTCATATGAGCATTTAATTTCACATCATATACTCAAATATTCAAGTGACTTGTAAGTTGTGAGATCACGTGACTCGATGAACAATAAGACGACAGATGGAAAACTGAGTTGGCAACTAGCATCATCTCATACAAGATTTAAATGCATGCCAATGCCATTAAATGCTTTGAAAGTAAACATCGAATCTCGTGTCACAATCCTGACTCACCAACTTGAACTTGGCACTAGGTAGCCCAGTGGCCCACCATGGTCCATGTCGATTGGGATCAAGATCGTCATCCATGATCTGACTATTCAAGGGAACTTGGGAAGACTCTGAGTCTCAACACTTCCATAGTCCACTAAATCCCTGGACAAGCAAATTTTGTAGCTACCCTTTTGTTGCAAATTTACCTAGGCTTACTTAATTTCATTATTGAAGTCCTAGAAATGAAACTAAATTTTTTTTGCATGGTAAAATTCCTTGTGGCCTTCTATGACGTTTAAAATGGCTTCAAATTTGAAGCCTAAAGGCAATGATATGCATTTCTATGTGATGCACGGATGGTGTACTTAAAAGAGAGCAAAGACCACTTCTTTCAATATTCTTTGCTCACTTCTTTAGTGTTGGTCGATGGCTTGGGGGATTGGAACAAAACTTTAGGGCAGAGTTATTGGCGTTATGGGGTCTACTTATATTTGGAAGAAGGATATCCATTTATGAAGTGTTGGGTGACTTGTAAGTCATTATTGGATGAGATTTTGATTGTTTAGGTTTAGAGTTATTGGTGTTATGGGGTTTACTTATCTTTGGATGAAGGATATGCATTTTTGAAGCATTGGGTGACTTGCAAGTCATTATTGGATGAGATTTTGATTGTTTAGGTTTATAGGTACTTGCCCAGAGTTATTGGTGTTATGGGGTCTACTTATCTTTGGAAGAAAGATATGCATTTGTGAAGTGTTGGGTGACTTGTAAGTCATTATTGGATGAGATTTTGATTGTTTAGGCTTATAGATACTTGCCCTTTAGGAGTGGAAAAGCATGATTAGAGAACTACTTAACTTTTTTTATGTTAAATATTTCAATCACATATATAGATAACAAAACTATAGAGCAAACCTAATGTCAAAGAAGGTGATCGGAAAGTTATAGGGCATGTTGACTTATGAAGAATACGAGAGAAAATAAGGATTTCAATTTAGACTCCATTTAAGTTTATGGAGGGGATTAAATTTTGTGTTCTGATTAGTCTTTTCTTTTTGCTCCGACATTTCTCTTTGGTCTTTAGTAATAGGAGTTGAAACAATGATGAACTATACAATATGTTTTGAGAGAATTATGGAACACTCTTAGTGTAACTTTGATAAAAATGTGCAAGTGTGTTGTTTTCTTCTTTTGTGAAGATGTAGAATTGTTTGTAATTTTAGGTGAAAATTTCTGGATGATTGAAATTTTGTGGTTTATGCAAAGACTTTGTACACTCTAAGAGTATATGCGGTTTGTTGTTTTTGATTCATATCTCTTGAATATGAAGTAATAATATTTTTTTATTGTTGAAAATGAATAAAGGAATTGATTAATGCATTTCTTTACGTAGATATAGTTAGTTCAATGCGTTTCTAACATTAGAATAAGACTTACAAAGATATAGAATATAAGCAACCTGGATTAATGCATTTTTAGAGTTAGATAGAGTTAGTTCAATATGTTTATAACCTTAGATTAGAATCGCATAATCACTTGTGATCCACGAATACCTGTTGTATATGCTTTAACTAATTGTTGTCACCTATTTTTTTCTAGTTAGAATTGTCTACTACGAACCATGCATTGTTTTTTATATATTTTTTTTTTAATAATTGTTTATTTCAAATTGGGAACCACAACCATAAAATCAATCTGGACAATACACTTGTCTCATTCTCCTCCAATCTAGGAAAAGCATAAGTGGTAGTCCACCCCAAATTCTAAAATAGAAACACCTAAATAAATATAGATATCTACTCAATTTCAACTTGAATATTAAATATTAATTAGTAAAATCATATTAATAAAAAATGTATGATACATATTGATGGAAGGAATTAATAAAGGTGAAAAAGAAAACCATTTTTAATTGATATGGTTGTGTTAATTCATGTATTGTGATTAATATATAGTTATATAAACAACAATGATTAAATACTATTAAAAATAATTTCTATATAGAAATGTCAATAATTAATTATAATATATGTATGGTTGAGTGAGGGTAACGTGTTTGATTAAGAATTGCTATGGATGACTATGATTGACCATGGTAGACCTTATTATAATGTATTTAATTTTTTGTGAACTACACTTGACTTGTGTTGACCATGGTTGACCATGGTTTAGTATGGTTGAAAATGGATGACTATAGTTGATAATCTTTTTAATTATGCTTGACTTTGATTAACCATGGGTGATCACGATTGATTGTCATTGGCCATGGCTTTTAATAGTTTGTAATGGTTGGACATGTTTATGTTTGATTATGGTTAACTATGTTGACCATTTTGACAAGGGTTGACCATGGTTAATTATGATTGATTTTGATATAACATGTTTGGTCATGTTTGACTATGAATGACTATGGTTGACTGTGTTTTACAATGATTGAACATGTTTTACTATGGTAGACTATGTTTTACTATGGATAATTGTTGTTGACGATGTTTCATTATGGTTCACTTTAGCTAACCATGGTTGACTATATTGACTTTGGTTGGCCATGGTTGACTATGGTTGATTATGGTTATGTCGTATCATGATGTATAACTTAGTTCACTTATGTTGAATTACTATGTTTATGTTATAGCAGATTTTACCACACCAGGTGAATCACACTTGTATGGCCTTCCCTTGTCCCTATGCAGACTCCTTAGATCACTTGGACCATTTTTTGTCCTTTGATGTTCCCTAGACCATCCCTAAAAACATGTGAAAATTTCTATACACGACTTTTAAACCCCTTATCACGTATATACGCGTGTTTGACCTCTAAAACCGCGTACATCGGGATGTGTACAAAAATCCAAATCCTTTTGGAATTTTCCTTGACATGGATCTGACTCACTTGTCTTTTGGCCTTCCATATGCCTTGAGATCGCTCGGATTCGACCTTTAATTACCCCATTGAAAAGCTATATAAGGAGCCCTTTGGATACATTGAAGGCATAAAGGAATTGAGAGCAAAGAAACTATAGTCCATTGTTTCCAGAACTTGTGCTTGAGTTTGCATCCCTTTGTCCCATGGAGCACTTTGGTGTTCTTCCCAAGCTTGCCTTTTGCTTGTGAGCTTGCTATCGAGAGATGGAGGATTGAGGTGGTGGAGGCCCAAGTGGGGGATTCAGTTTCTCTGATTCGCGGACGTGCCAACAAAGGTTGTATTCATTGTAATCTTTGATTTTATATAATAGAAATATCTTTTCCTGTCCAATAATGTATGTTTGAATGAATATTTTATCCATGGATGTTTTCAAATGCTTATACATTGTTGATTATATATGCTAGAGTATATATAACACCAATATATATAGTATGCTTGTCTTGTTTACTTGTTGTTGAGGAAGTGATTTATCAATTCAAGCTGAAGTTGGAAAGCTCAACGGGGATCTACTTCAATCGTCCGGAATAAGGTACGAGGTCTAATCCTTGAGTGTTAGATATTTGTTTTCTCTTGCATATTGGAAAGGATTGATTTCTGGAGTCAAGCTATCTATTGTGGTACCCCAAGCCATAGGAATTTCTCTCCGTAACAGAATTGGCGACTCCGCTGGGGAGTTCCTAGTAGTTGTCCTTTGGGGGTTTTCTATCGGCATTCAATGACTTTGAATTGCTCTTATTTCTCTGTTTCTATGTCGGGTCTGGGGGCATGTTTTCCTGGTAGTGTCTAATTGGTGTGAAGTTTAATCCCCCATTGACGCATCGCCGATATGGAATGCCGGAGGATGATGAGACTCATTTTGAACCCACGAGTACTAGTTATAGTAGTTATGGTATGTCTGGTTTTCCCACACATGATTTGGCATTTCATGTCGAGTCTGAGTTTGAGCCTAACACTACGCCTGGGGGAACTCTCATTATTTACCATGCGGAGAGGTTTGGGAGCACAAGTCACATTGCACCTTCCATCCCAGCGGTGGAAGCTACATCATATATTCCCGCTAGGCCTAGGGTTAGTGATCCTATTAGGATACCAGATCCAAGACGAGTGACTATATGGAACAACACGTACATAATTTCACAGGTCCCTTCGTCCTCTGTCCCTTGTTCTTTGAATGTTCACCCTCCACCTCATTCACGCGGTCCTTCGGGCCAGAATGTTGCTACAAGTCATGTCTATACTGCTGCTTCTCTACCAGTTGTGTCTCAGGTTCAAGTACCACCCGTTGTTTCGGGAGGTCATATTCCTATTTCTAGAGGTCATGTTACTACTGCTGGAGCGTATATTCCTACTTTCAGAATGTATATTCCTACTTCCAGAGCGTATATTCATACTTCCGGAACGTATGTTCCTACTTCCGGAGCGTATATTCCTACTTACAGAGTGTCTCATGGGACATCTCATGGGATGACTTACGGACCTTATTATGGGATGCAGTATGGACAGGGTCCCTAACCTTATGGGTATAGGTATCAACAACACACTTAATCTCCCAATTATGGCTTTGTAGCCCCGAATAATCAAGGTACACCACACTATGGTGCTTCCATGCCACCCTACACGGGTCAAATGGGAGGAGGGCACTATGGCCAAGGCCATGGTGGTTACACTCAACAGCCCTATATGAACCAACACTATCAGGGAGTGAGGAATCGACCTGCTCATCCTAGGCTCCCTTTCCTCTCAACGCTAAATCTTCCTGACTTGTCAAGACTTACGAACGATCCTGTGTCTCATGACCTGACTTGGTCAACTGTCCCTAACAAGCTTCCTTTGGACATTCCTAAGTTTGAGGGCAAACCTAGAGAGGATCTGAGTGAACACGTTACTACGTTTCACCTATGGTGCTCTTCGAATTCCTTGCAAGAGGATCCTATTTGTTTAAGGCTGTTTCAACGCACCCTTACAGGGCCTATCACGAAATGGTATATAGAGTTACCTAAGGGGGCTTTCACTTTGTTTGATGACCTAGACATGACTTTTCTTAACCACTTCCAGCTACCAATGCGTTACGACGTTGGTACGAAACTCTTGTCGACATTTTGGCAGGATAAAGCCACACATATCTTGGACCATATCCAAGAGTGGCGTAGACGAAAGAGGTTAATTAAAGCCTTTATACCACCAGAATTCCTCCTCGAATGGTTCCTTAATTCATTATTGCCTTATATAGCGAAGGATGTTTCTACATCCAGAGTACAAAATGAGGAACAAGCCATCTTTAGGGTGCAGGAACTGGACTTGATTTATGCTCAGTCCGGTTTGCTATATGAGATTATTCCCAATGCTAAGCATTCTAGTTTCGACCCCAAAATTAAACCTGGACCACATGCTGATGGCATTGTTGGTTGTGCGAGTGCTAAACCTGCGGATTCAATTGTGTAATAGGTCAAACAATTATCAATCAACCAATCTTCTTTGGAAGAAGCCACGGCTTCGTCTCAGCCCACCCAAACAACGAGTATGCTTTCGAACAATCATCGGACCAGAAGGGTAACCAGCAACCCGGAAGGAATAGAAAGAAAGGGTAAGAATAATCGTAAGGGTGGGAATAGGAATGAAAATGCTAATACTAATGACAAGAACACCCGTAATGCTGGTGGGGACAAGAAACCTAAACGTAAGGTTAAATTTCCTTGCAAGTTATGTAAGGATGATCACCTCACTTACTTGTGCCCTCGTATCGATGAAGCCTCGAGATTCTTAGAACAGGGCCTAACTGTGCTAACTAACCCTTTACCTCACAATCAAAACATGAACTCGACAACCCATGATCAGTCTGGTGGGGATCAAGATCCGCCGAAGGGTAGTGGTCATGGTTGCATCAACATGGTGCATGCTACAAAGATTTTGACCCGTGCGAAGGACTATGGTTCGTCACAACCCAACCCAGGAAAGGAACCTGATCCACCAGGGACTCCTTTGCACATTGAAAAACCTGTGGATAAAACTGAAGTTGCACCTCACATTCCTAAGGGAGTCCTTAAGCGTTCGAGGCACAATCCTAATGCCCGAGCCGCCAAAAACTATTTTGTTATCGAGGATTTGGGCCACACCCTTGTGCGATGTCTGCACTAGAAGTACTTCAGAGTTGTCCTTCACAAAGGAAGGCTTTGATTTCTGCCCTTGGTGTGAATGATAATAATTCTTCCTCTGTGATTAAATTTGAAACCGCAGGACTTCAGCCTCGCTTGCCTTACTATGTGTCTCTTTTGATTCATGTAGAATGTCTTAACATGACCGTCAAGCGCACTGTGATTGACGAAGGCGCAGCTGCTTCTGTGATGTCTTTATCATGTTGGAAGGGTTTAGGTTCCCCTGAGTTGTCTAAATCCAGTACCATGTTGACTACGTTTTATGCGAGATCATTTAGGCCACACGGGATTCTTCCTTCTCTTAAGGTCCGTTTGGGAGGGAAGACCGTTGCGATAGAAGTCGAGGTGGTTGATGCGCTCCTTGACTACAATCTCTTGCTGGGTAGGAATTGGATGTGCAGTATGCAAGCCGTAGCTTCTTCGCTATTTCACGTTGTATGCTTTCCATTTAATGGGAAGATAGTTACGATTGAGAAAATGTCATTCAAGAATCTGTCGATTACCGCATCTTCGGGAGCTTCGATCTCGATTGTAGAGCACTCTCAGCCGACAACTAGGAGTGTGGGTGTGGGAATGTATCCATCCCTTATGGGAATCTTTAGTTGTCCTACAACTATCCTTATGATAGGGTCTAGTTCCGGTGAGGCTTCGACATCTGTGAGGTCGGTGTCTTTTCGCACGAGTCATATGGAAGATCCTTGGATTCTTCCTACACCAAATACTTCAAGTGAGCCCATCATAACAGACATGTCGTTTCCTGCAACTATGGTAGCTTATCAAGCTAATCTTGGATGTGTTGCAGAGCCTAGTCCTTCCTCTTCACGGATGGAGGATGAGGACCCATATGTACTGCCTACATGGGCAGTTCAGTCTTTTCACGCACATGATTGCCTTGATAGTGTTTTTCCTTCAGATGAAGCGATTATTGAGGCCATGTCAGGAGTTGAGCCACCATGGGAAGAGTTGCATCATAGATCTTATTTTCTTCCCGAGCTTGGCCACTTGGAGCATGAGGACTTTAGGGAGGTTCTTAGCGAGAGAATTGGTAGTCCCATGGTTCCATTAAGCTCTCCTGGTCCGATCGCTGATGGGAACATGGAAAATATATCTCCAACGATTCCTATCAATATCTCTCATGATCCTGGCAGGGTTGAGAATGTCTATATTGGGGCAGAATGTTCCCATGCTGAGATTCAAGAATACACTGAGCTGTTTAAAGAATTTCGTGATATCTTTGCTTGGTCTTACGATGAAATGCCAAGTATCGACCCTCGCATTGTTGAACATGAGATTAAGACTTATCCCAATGCTAAGCCTGTTCGACAACGCTTGCGTGCAGTGAATCCTAGGAAAGCACTCGCGATTAAGGCAGAGATGGAAAAACTGTTGAAAGCCGGTTTTATCTATCCCATTCCCTTGACGGAGTGGGTTTCAAATCCCTTTCTGGTTGATAAGAAGCAGGGAGTGATCCACATATGTATTGATTTCCGTGATTTGAATCGTGCCTGTCCTAAAGACAATTTCCCCACATTATTTATTGATCAGATCTTGGATGAGTGAGTGGATAGCGAGGTTTTTTCCTTTATGGACGGCTTTTTTGAATATAATCAGATACAAATTAAACCTGAGGACCAACATAAGACTGCATTTATTTGTCCTAAGGGAACTTTTGCATATCGTAAAATTCCTTTTGGCCTTAAGAACGCTAGAGCTACTTTTCAGAGAGCTATGACTTTGATCTTCCATGATCTCAAATCCATTATCGAAGTATTTTTGGATGACCTTGCTGCTCATTCTCGTATGAGAATGCGTCATTCCTATCATTTGAGATTAGTATTCGAAAGGTGCCGCCATTATTTGGTCAGGTTAAATCCTCACAAGTGCATATTTTGTGTGAAGTCAGGTCGCTTGTTAGGATTCATCGTTTCTAAAGAGGGTGTAAGAGTCAACCCTTTAAAGGTAGAGGCAATACTTCAGTTGTCTCCCCCGAAAAATATTCGTCATCTTCAATGTTTTCAAGGCATGGAAAACTTCTTACGGAGATTCGTTGTCAATTTTACCAATTTGACTAGAGGCTTTATGGGTCTTTTGAAGAAGGACACCACCTTTTGTTGGGATGAGCAAGCCCAGGAGTCCTTTGATGCGCTCAAGCGAGCCCTAGCATCGGCGCCGGTGATTAGTCCCCCAAACTATAGCCATGACTTCCTACTTTATGTGCCCGCGTCCATGGAGACGATTGGTATGGTTTTGGTTTAAGAGGATGAGGAGCTCCAAGAGCATGTCATATACTATCTGAGTCAAAATCTTATTGATGTGGAGATCCATTATTCCCATGTTGAGAAGCTTGCCTTAGCTACCGTACATGTGGTTCAACGGTTGAGACATTCTATTCTCCTTCACTAGATCTTGGTTGTAGCCCATGTCAATCCATTTCAATTCGTTCTCACTCGAAGAATGATTGGGGGAAAATATAATAAATGGATTGTCATCTTGTAAGAATTCGATCTCGAGTTTGTTTCGGCAAAATCAAAGAAATCGTTAATTTTTGCAGAGCTTATATCGGATTTCCCAAGCGAGGCCAAGGAGTTGGTTTGTGAAGATACGTTTATCAATGAGCACATCTTCTTAATCTCAACTTTAGACCCATGGTATGAGGATATTATTATATATTTACAAACATTGAAGGTCCCTACTCACCTCTCACGGGATGAGCAACGACGGTTACGTCACATGTCTAAGAATTACCTCATAGTGGATAACACTCTGTACTGCCATGGGGTAGATTCCATTTTAAGTCGTTGTTTAACTCATGAGGAGGCTGAGGTAGTGCTGAGTGATTGCCATGGAGGGGCGTGTGGTGGTCATTTATCTGGGCTTTCTACAGTCCAAAAAATCTTACAAGCGAGTTATTTATAGCTGTCGATCTTTAAGGATTACGTAGATGCGGTCAAGAGGTTCCATCCTTGCCAGGTGTTTGCACGTAATATGCGCTCGAAATTTACCCCGTTACATCCCATCATCACCGCCGGTCCCTTCACTAAGTGGGGGCTTGATTTTATGGATTGCAACCCAGCTTCAGCTGGGGGGCATCATCATATCATAGTGGCTATTGAATACTTCATGAAATGGGCTGAGGCTATGCCTACAATTAAATCCGACGATGAGATAGTCGCGCACTTCGTATTCAACCAGATTATTACTCGGTTCGGTATTTCGAAAGAGCTTGTCACTGACCATGGCTCGCACTTTCAGAATCGTATGATGGAAGAGTTGGCATCAAAGTTAGGGTATAAGCAAGAGAATTCCTCCTCTTACTACCCTCAAGCGAATGGATAGGTAGAAGTAGTGAATAAATCACTCAAATCCATTCTCCAACGAACCATCACACAAAGCAAGAATAATTGGCACATTATGTTATGTCCTGCTTTGTGGGCTTATAGAACCACTGTTAAGACTGCCACGGGTTTTTCTCCATATCAACTTGTTCATGGAGTGGAGTTGGTATTGCCGGTTGAGTGCGAGATTCCTTCTTTGAAGCTAGCCATAGAACTCTTACCAGACACTTCACCATTGGAGGAGCATTTGGTCCACCTAGAGCAACTCAATGAGCAGCGCTGAGATGCCTTGGTGGCTCTAGAAGTAAATAAGCATCTCGTTAAGGTCCAGTACGATAAGTCTGTACATCCAAGGAGGTTTAGTGAGGGAGACTTGGTCCTTTTGTGGGATCAACTGAAAGAACCCTTGGGGGCAGGAAGTTTAACCCCATGTGGCGTGGTCCTTACATCATTAAACGTGTGTTAGAGAAGGGTTCTTATGAGCTAGTGGATTATGAGGGAACGACCTTGGCAGAGCCTAGGAATGGGCTCTATCTTAAAAAATACTATGCATGATTTTTAGCCAAGGCTGGTTATTGTATATTATTGTACAATTTTGCATAGGTAGGTATTTTTCTTATGGTGATCGGGTTTGTGATTAGTCTTCGTTTCTTTTGGCAGATGTCAATGGAAACTTCCACCTTTATAGGATTCATGGATGGTGCGAGCTGTCACACTCAACACTCAGCCTCCGCTGCTGGGGTGATTTATACTCATACGGGTCAGGTATTGTCTTTAGGAGGCGTATGTTTACGACCCTCTTCAAACAATGTTGCTGAATATAGTGTCATTATTGAGCTTCTGCGGGATGCAATTTCACATGGTGTTCTCTTTCTTGAGGTATGTCTTGACTCAGAGTTAGTAGTGTCATAGCTTAATGGTTTGTACCATGTTAGAGATCCGACATTATTAAGAAGATTCTTACGTGTGAGATTTTTAGAATGACAATTTGACAATATAACATACATACATGTTCCAAAAATTAATAATCAAGTTGTTGACTCATATGCTAACTACGTGTTAGATTGGCATTTGTTTCATACATAATAAGCTCATCACAAACATAAAATTTTTACACATGTAAATAAATAAATCGATCATCATAAAAGTTTTTATAAACATCCAAAATGTGGTAATACATAGTGTCATAATACAAAAATGGGGCTCTCGAGCCACCAAACTATAAATACATGGTAGTACAAAATTTATCACTCCCAGGTATCTAAGCCCGTGGATGAGGAGGGGGGTTGTGATCATGGAATGTCACTACGACTCTAGCTAGCCATCGAAATAGCCGCACCCATGCTCGTGGTACACCCACCACCTGGCGCTGCATGGCCTCAGGCAAGTCCTCGACTTGCGCCATGGGTACTCTGTGTGTCAGTCTCACAAAGTTAGTATGAATGCTTTGGAGCGTCCGCTCCGCATCCACACCCGTGATGTCGTTTCCTCTTCCCCTCCGTCTACGACGAGGGAAGCCTTCAGGTCGCCATGGTCCCACATCTACATGCATATGGTAGATGTCACTATGTATTGTCACCCAAAAACATGTCTTTTGATTCCACATAATCAGAAAACACAGAAAAATTAAATAACTCAAAAATTTTAAAAAGAGGGTTGAGATTCGTTACCAATGTCACCGTATGCTGATCCTAGTGGTAGTGGCATGTTGAGGTCTCCTTGAAAATCTATCCCCGCATAGGGGTAGTCATCAATGGAAAATATCTATCGTCACCACCATGGAAAGAAATCAGTTGGGTAGGGGTTGGACACCTTACCTCCACCCAGTATATGCATCGCATCCGCCCAACACTGTTGGGATGGATCTTGAACCCCGTTTAAAGGAACGTCAACTCTAGGGATCAATCCTGGAACACACTCAAAGAAAAATGTGCTCAGTATGCTGTTGAAACCAAAGTTTCACACTCTGCCCATCTTGCACTCACTGAGCTGGTGTTTCATGTTGCCCAGTAGTACAGTGCTCCAATCGTACACCGTGGGTCTCATGCACTCCACTGCATAGAACATCAGAGGCCGTGAGACCTGGTGGAGTGAAATTAATCCTGCTATCCTGCCTAGTGTCAATAGGATGGCCTTTAGGCCCAGCACCTGTATGGAGTTAGTTGGGATCTAACTCCCCACCTTCTCTGTGTCTGGATAGCAGTACACTGCAATTTACTCATCTATAGTCAAACCACCTCCAGGCCCGCGAGAGCGTAGGTTCACCACTTCCCCCCGTCGGGAAAGTCTAGTAAGAAAATATATGTCCTCCACTTCTATGGTAAGGGACATCCCGTCTATCTGGAACGACTCTGAGTCTGGATCCTAGTAATCTACCAACATCTGTGACAGTCTTGGTTTGTCTCTTAAGCCACCAAGACACCAAAACTTGTAAAGCCCGCATGCACGTAACGCTTGTTGATCCATTAGATATGCCCTTATTGCCTCTTCTACATCACCATGTTCACGTTCTCTCCATTCTAGGACCATCCTGCACATAAAATTTGAGTTTTGTCCATTAGAACACTTAAAAATCATTGAGCGCGGCCGCATATGCGACTGTTTGCTAAACAGCCGCGTATGTACGTGAATTTGAGGGAGTTTTCCGCGTATATCCATCCCTATACGCGAAAAAACTCTCGATTTTCACGTGGGCCATGGCGCGCATCTTAGACTGGCGTAGAATCCTAAATACACCATGGAATTTGACAAAAACTGCATCAAAATGAAGGAGTAGAGCATGGGTAAGTACCTGGAAAAAATGGTAGTGGATTCCACCAGCTGGATCTCCTGGAATTCGCTGTTGAAGTTCTGAGCTCAAATGGGTAAAAATTTCAAATGTTTTATAATGATTTGAATTTTTTACTATTTATAGAATTTTTTCAAAATTTTGAAATTTTTTACCCCCTTTTCTATAGTTTGGACCGTTTCTAATCTTTTTGGATCGTTTTTGGACTAATTTATGATGTAGGAGACCTTTTTGAGTGCCGTTTCAACCATTGGATTGATCCGTTCGTGTCAATTTCAGGTATCATGTCTAAACTGGCATATAGGTTAGGATCACCTCCGTTTGCATTTTGCATGACCTTATGACCATTTCATTATGACCTTAGGTACGAACCCACTCTATTATGTCACGAAACCTTCTTGCTATTTTAAGAAGTGGCATCATATGAGTGGTAGAGCTTGACCTTACATGGGTACCCTAGTTAGTGCCTTATTTGCATTTGGTGCCCATGCCGACATTTTGTCCCTTAGGGTGTGGGAGTCCATTGTATAGTATTGCCATGACATTTTTCAAGAGCCTCATACTCCTCTTGATCTTTTTCTAGCCTATTTCCCTCAGGAATCCCTTATGTCAAGTTGTAATTGCATTATCAGGAGCTTTTCCTGTCTTATTGAGCCTTACACCGGCTGCCCTGACTTTGCGTTTCAGCCATATAGCCCGAGCTTGTCTCATGTCTAGCCATGCAAAGCCATCTTTTTTATCCTTTGCAGCTTGATTCCCTATTTTACTGGGAGGGGACTTTCCCCCGAGTGTCGCTATCCTACACATGTATCCTTGCATTGAGCATAGGTATGTTCCACTGCTTGGAACTAGTTTGTTTGCCTATTATGACACTTGTCTCCTCCTAGTCTGTAACTATAAAGCAGTTTTATTCTTTTTCAAGCTTTTTAAATATTTCAAAAAGTCCAAAAAAAAATTAAATAACAAAAAAGCTGGACAAGGAAAGATGTTATATTTTGGCAGCTGTCGAGTCATGTCGCCTTCGAACAGAGCAATGTATATCACATCCATTGGTTGGGTTTATAGTTTGAATTTAGGAGCTGTACTCGTTTATCTGAGTTTATCTCCACTTACTGGTTAAGCTTCCAGTCCCCATGGAGCCTTTGTTGATGCCTCCTATGTCGCAGAGATGTCCTAGTTTTGTATACCGAGTCTATGCTGCCTTTCTTCAGTCACCATTCATCGTTATGCTCTTGTTTGAAGGAAGTTGAAACCTGAGTCGGTCATTCCTCAGTTATCTTGAATTTGCATGTGACCATTCCCGGTACAGTTACTGGTTCGTGCACCTTATGATCGAGTCCTTCCACATTATACAGCTTTGCTGAGTACCTTTTGTTGGATGATGGGGGATGCCTGAATGCCCTCCTTCCAGCAGATTTCATCCCATCGACTTCAGATCATTTATTCTGGGATTGGAATCTAGAGTCATTTTTGAGTGCCTTGACACTTGCAGTCATCAGTGGCAGGTTCTCTCGCCATTAACAATTTTTGGGAATACATCAATTTCCCCTGATCGATGGATGCTTTCAAGTGTTCAACCTCAACACATCTATTCACACTTGTTATTTTGCACTCTAGTACCTTGATTCCCATTATCATTATCGGTGGGTGATCTCGCGTCTGTTAACGGTATAATTCAATGACCAGTAATCAGATGATAGACTATTATGTTCGACCTCGACACCTCTATTCACATAGTAGGACTTATACTCGCAACAGTTTGTATAGAAGACCTTCCAGATTGGTGGCATCTCTTATATGCTACCTCCTTGATCATGCCAGTGTTCATGAGATTTCAGCTCTCGTGACTTGATTCCAGTATATGTTAGACATTTCCAGCTATTATGGAGATCTTGATCCATTGTATATCTTTAGCGATTATGGAGATCATGATCCTTTATATATCTTCATCATGGAGATTCTGATCTATGTACGTGGCGATGGCCACTTATGTCATATTTTGTATCATGCCTATTCATGGCCATTGTACTCTTATGTATCTGGGACTGCTATATGTATTTGCAGTTATGTGTAGAGTTGTATCATTGTACTATGCTGATTGGGTGGCTGGTCTTCCATTTGGGATCCTTCATCACTCCACTTCTGGGATGGACTTATAATGTATTTCAGCCATCGTATGACCCCTCTGACCTCACACATTAGCGGGCATTTGTTGTAGCAGATTTTACCACACCATGTGAACCACACTTGTATGGCCTTCCCCTGTCCCTATGTAGACTCCTTAGACCCCTTGGACCATTTTTTGTCCTTTGATGTTCCCTAGACCATCCCTAAAAACATGTGAAAATTGCTATACGCGACTTTCAAACCCCTTATCACGTATATACATGGGTTTGACCTCTAAAACCGCGTACATCGGGATGTGTACAAAAATCCAAATCGTTTTGGAATTTTCCTTGACATGGATCCAACTCACTTATCTCCTGGCCTTCCATATGCCTTGAGATCGCTCAGATTCGACCTTTCATTACCCCATTGAAAATCTATATAAGGAACCCTTTGGATACATTGAAGGCATAAGAGAATTGAGAGCAAAGAAACTATAGTCCATTGTTGCCGGAACTTGTGCTTGAGTCTGCATCCCTTTGTCCCTTGGAGCACTTTGGTGTTCTTCCCAAGCTTGCCTTTTGCTTGTGAGCTTGCTATCAAGAGATGGAGGATTGAGGTGGTGGAGGCCCAAGTGGGGGATTTAGTTTCTCTGATTCGTAGACGTGTCGACAGAGGTTGTATTCATTGTAATCTCTGATTTTATATAATAGAAATATCTTTTCCTGTCCAATAATGTATGTTTGAATGAATATTTTATCCATGGATGTTTTCAAATGCTTATACATTGTTGATTATATATGCTAGAGTAGATATAACACCAATCTATATAGTATGCTTGTCTTGTTTACTTGTTGTTGAGGAAGTGATTTATCAATTCAAGCTGAAGTTGGAAAGCTCAACGGGGATCTACTTCAACCGTCCAGAATAAGGTACGAGGTCTGATCCTTGAGTGTTAGATATTTGATTTCTCTTGCATATTGGAAAGGATTGATGTCTAGAGTGAAGCTATCTGTTGTGGTACCCCAAGCCATAGGAATTTCTCTCGGTAGCAGTTTATCAATGGTTGCATCACATTATGACATTCAGAAGTGTTGTGTGACATTTAGATATTCTTGAAGGGTCTTGTTGGATTGTGGTGCTCCTCAAAGGACCTATGCTACATTGCAACATTCATTTGGGTTAACTTATGTCAAATTGCTACATTTTATAATTGCCATGTTGCTTAGTGACATTCGTCAAGGGTTTTGTCACATTGCAACGTTCTTGAAGGGTTTCATTCAATTGCCACTTTCATTATTGTAGACTTACATCACATGGTTATGCCACATTGCATTATCAATTAAGGATTATGCGAGATTAATACATTAAGAGAGATGACCATAGTTTACTTTTAAATTATGACTATGTGTAGGTTAGTTCACTTATATTGAATTGTTATGATTTTCAATGGCTATGTCACATTGCAATGTTCATAAAGGATTATGTGGAATTGAAATGTGCTTGAAGGGTCATGTTGGATTAAAATGTTCCTCAATGGATATGTCACATTGTACATTAAATTAGTACAATCCATAATTATTATGTTGTTTTGTGACACCAATCAAGGGTTATGTCATATTACAATATTCCTAAAGGATTTTATTTGAATATAATGCTCATTAATGGTCATGCCATAATGCTAAATGTTTCTAAATGGATACGTCACACGCAATGTTCATTAAGGGATATGTTGCATCACGGCATTTAAAAATATGGCCATGGTTGACATTAGAAAATATAACTTCAATAATATGACTATGTATGGTTGAACATGTTTTGCTATAGTTGACTATGTTTGATTATGGATGACTACTTTTTACCATGTTTCATTATGCTTGTCTTTTTTTCACCATGATTGAGTATGATGATTTCACTTGAAAATGATTGGCTATGGTTATGATGCATTGCGATGGACAACATGGTTGTCTTATGTTGACATGTTATGATTTTCAATGGTTATGTCACATTACAGTGCTCATAAATGGCCATGCAACATTGCAAAGTTCCAAAAGGGTCATGTTAAACAATGGGAATATCACATTGGGATGTTCATTAAGGCTTGTGTTGCATTGCAATTTTCGTAAAACATTTCGTTCAATTCCAATGTTTGTTGCATCATGGTTTTCATCTCTATTAGCCATGTTTCACTATGGTTGACTTTGGTAAAAAACATGGTTGACTATGATGAATTTGTAATACCCAATAGAACATGATAAGCAAAATGTAAACAATTTAAACACATTGAGAGTAAAATACATCTTAATAATATTCATTCTCTTTCACTAGATTGATAAATTTGGAAACCTTATCAACAAATATATCTAAATATAAATAGAGGGACATTCAAAATACATACCTATACTTGAAGGATCAAACTTACAATTACATAATTGATGCCACCCAAATTCCCAGTAGCAAAATCTCCTTTGGAAACTCCGGGTGGGGAAACTGCTCTCATCTCATCCAACCCCTCATTCATAGAATACAAGCACTTGGTCCCTCACTTAGAAATACCCATCCATCCAACATCATCCACATCAGAAGAACACACACATACTCCATCCTCCATCCCTTCAAACCCCCAAAGACTCTACCCCAAAGAAGCCATGAATGAAGAAGCCTCTTCCCCTTCTCCTTCCTCATATTTAATTTTTTCCAAGATCCCCCAAGGGTGGACACATGTCCACATGCAATATTTTCTCGTGCAAATATCATAAAAATAGATAATTGCTCATAATTATATTTTTTATTATTGTCCTTTTTAACCCCTTATTTAACCAAAAACATGATTTTACTAACCTTAATCTTGTCAAGTTATATACATTTTCTTATGATTCCCTTACTTTTGTAGTATCATTAATATAGCCTACATAGTCTAATACTATTGTGTAGGGATAGGACCTACTCATGTGTCCATCACAAGTATGCCCCGTGCCTTGACTATAACCCCGTCATCCGCCCTAAAACTAATGCAATAAGTGACAGAGAGTGTTACATACATCCCCCCTTTAAGGGACTTTGTCTCTAAGTTATTGTTATAATATTCCAAACTATAACATTTTCCCTTCCTCCCTTACACACCCTCTCCCATAATCATACCATCCAATCACCCTTCGAACACCCCCAATACTCCGAATGGTCCTGCTCACTATGGAACATGCCCTCTAATGCAACTAGTATAAGGGTCACCCAACATGGTGTGACTGTAACAGGCATCAAAAGTCTCATCATAGATACAAGAATTACAAGCATGCTCCTTGCTATTTTCTGACTTATGGCATCATCAAAAGGCTTAAGGCCTTCTGACCTTCCCTGGGCTATATAGTAGCACTAGGTTTGGATGTATCTATGTCGACCATCATAGTATTTCAAAACCAGATATTGTTCGGAGTCTTTGATACCAAGCTTGGTACACAAAGTATGGAAAATATCTGGGTGAACTCTGGAACTGTTTGGTTCCTCTCTTAACGCAGTGTGGTCCATCTCATGTACTAGTATTTGTAGTTTTCAACAAGGAAATATTGCTCCTGAACTGCATCTACAAAAGATACCCAGGTGGATCTGGGTGTAAACATTCCAGATTCCTCTGTGATTTGTTTCTCACAGTAGGTTTCCCACCAATATTTGACATGGGGAACAACCTTAAGGAGTGCAAAAGTGATCTTCTCGTTATTAGAAAATTTTTGGACCAAAAGATAACCTTGTAGCATATTTATCCATTTTTCCAAAGCATATGCATCTATTTGACATTCAAATACATGAATATAGAAATTAACTTGTACCTTCAGGAGGGTGCCACCTCCAAGGTGGTCACTTGATGCAGATGCTTTTATTGTTTTTGATAGTCGCTGAAGATTTTGGATGAATGCCCATCTTCTCATTCCTCTATCGTGTGAGGGATTCCTCAAGAAACAACTTGAAAGGATATTCTACTCATTCATTTATCTTTTCTTCCATCATGGGAGTACATTGTGTTTGGCGAGGGAGTTCTTTAAAAGGCTCAACTAGTTTGAGACCCAAATCCTTGTATGTTGACCCCGTCGAGAACATGCAACGAGAAACAAATAAAGAGATGACTTCTTTGATACCATTGATCCATATTTGTGAAGAAATGTAATGAACCACATAAATTCAGCGTAGATAATGCAATATAGTAGAACACACTTTCTATTAATAAACAAAATATGAAGAAACTGTAAATGAAATAAACTTGTTGAATGAAGACAACTTATCTCTGAGAAGAGATGGGATGACTACACGCATTCACTTCTCCATATTACAATGAGGAAGAAAGGCTTTTTAACATGATAATAAAAACCCTAGACACCAAAACCATAACCCCATAATATGAAACGCCAAAAGGTTTGTGGACCTCGTTATGGTTAGTTGATACATCAACTTCATTGGGGCGTAACTTTTGCATACGATCTCCATTTCGGGTGCTTGATACACCATTGGAAATGTGTAACTGAGGAGTATCATCAGAGGAGATTTCAACTTAGAATGGGCCTTTCAACCCTAATTCAAATTCCATGTCATCATGTGTTAGCCAATGAAATTGATTTAAATTTGAAATATCGTATAGGTCTTAAAGAATTTTTTGATATAAATTTGGGGATAGGTATCATAAAAAAAACTACTTTTTTTGTTCATATTTTCGACATATCTCCCTGTGTTTTTACTCAAATTTCAAGCGGGAGAGCTCCCTAGATGCAGAATTAAACTCCACACCCAACGATTACCCACTCATCACACTTTTGATGGACCCCGCTACCCCAAAAATAAGAAATACATGAAAAAACGTGATGATGCATCATCATGTTTTTTCATGTATTTCTTGTTTTTGGGGTAGCGGGGTCCATCAAAATTGTGATGAGTGGGTAATCGTTGGATGTGGAGTTTAATTCTGCATCTAAGATATCATCATCGCATTTTTTCATGTATTTCTTGTTTTTTGGGTAGCGGGGTTCGTCAAAAGTATGCTGAGTGGGTAATCGTTAGATGTGGAGTTTAATTCTGCATCCAGAGAGCTCTCCCGCTCTAAATTTGAGTAAAAACAAAGGGATATATGTCGAAAATATGAACAAAAAAAGTAGTTTTTTTCTTTTTTTCCTCCAAAATTAATAAATATTATTTTATTATTTTCCTTAGGAGGCCCATTTTGAGTTGAAATTTCCTCTAATGATGGTTGGGAGGTCCACCAAAGTGTAGCTAAAGATTTTTTTGAAAATGGATGACAAAAAAACATCATTTAGGACCTCAAAATGGCCTCAGAATTTCAAGACCCCCAAAACAGTAAAAATTCGCGAAACTGGAAAAATTTATTTTGAGCCAATGGAATAGGTGGATGGCCACCTATATCCATTTTGACCAGTCCATATTCCAAGTTTAGGGTTTTGGTGTCTAGGTTTTTTCTTATCATGTTAAAAGGCCTTTCAACCTCATTGTAAGACAAAGAAACAAATGCATGTAGCCGTCACATCTCTTCTCAGAGATAAGTTTCATTCATTCAGCAAGTCTATTTCTTTTATAGTTTCTGCATATTTTGTTTATTAATAAAAAATGTGTCCTACTATATTTCATTGTATATGTTAAATTTATGTGATTCATTTCGTTCCTTCATAAATCTAGATCAACTAATTTACACTTCATTACAAGGTGTATTTAATAATGTGGAAATGTGCATTAATAATGTTGATATAATGACACAAGGACAATAACTGATTTTATCTATGCAACTGTATTGAGAGCTTCCCATCGTTATTCTACTTATAAATGCCTAGATCGACATTTAAAATTAGTGCCATTATTTACAAAATGAGCAAATATAGGGTCCACAATTCAAGAAGAGCATTTACCACATGCTCAGATATAGACCACAATTCAAGAGAGCATTTACTATGCGCATATCTAGTTCCTAATTCAAGAAAAGCTAGCATGAATTCTAGGATCACATTAATAATCACGGTTTCCTAAATCTAGATACACTAAGCAGTCAATTAGGTAGAAATATCTAAGTTGAGTTTTTCCACCATATCTTCATTTATGTTGCACACCATATCATAAAATTAGGCAGTTAATTAATTGGAACTCTGTAAATTAAGATTTTATTTTTAATGTAAGTTCATTATTTTCATTCTTTACATCTGTATTCTACCATGTGACCTCCATCCGAGTGACCTCTTACTAGTCCCTGCATTTTTGGCTGAGAGGGACTATATGATTCGGCTTGCCTTAGTTTCAATTACTTCCGCACAAAAACCAAGACAAATTGATTTAAGTGTTTTGATTGCATAAATGATAATCCATTTAATCGAGGAATGAATATATACATAAAATATTTTTTAAGCCAACCAAAGACTTTGTCCTCTTATTTGGAATCATCTCGAGGCAAAGTACATAATTTTTAAAATTTGTCCTCTTATTTGGCATCATCTTGAGGAAAAGTACATAATTTTTTTTAAATATTTGATTAAAATGCACATGATTGAATATTTTTCTATCAAACAAAGTAATGCCGTAAATCACTTAGCATTACTTCTAGAATTAATTTTAACATTAAATGTAATGAGACCATCATCCTAGCATGTTGTCTTTGTCAACATTAAATGTAGTGATCTACCATTGTAGTATGTTGTATTTATTATTATTATTAACCTAAAGTAATGAGGTTATTCATATGGTAATGTGTAACTTTTTCTTTATTATGTTCATGTGTTTTTAGTTTTTAATTTTATTTTTTATTTATATATGTTTTTATTTTTTAACTTTTTACTTATTATGTTCATGTCTTTTTCCTCTCGTTCCCTTTTTGTCTTATTATAATGTAACATATAGGAATACTGCAATGGTTTTAATTTGCCCATATCAAGTTAAAAAGGACATTCTATGATACCACCGCTTTCAGATTCTTAACATGAGTTATTATTTAAAAAAACAACATTAGAGAAAAATAAATATATAGAGGACAATTGTGTCGTCCATCAGTTTAGTTATTATTTAAAAGAAACAATATTAGAGAAAAATAAATCTATAGAGGACAATTGCGTCGTCCATCAGTTTAAGAAGAAAGTTAAGTGGTCCACAATATACAACATTTGGTCCACAATACAATGTTATAATATGTACTTTTTAATTGATTGACGTGCATCAACAACGAAGGATTTCTCTATCCATAGAAGAATCCATTACATTTTACGAAGACATCCTCGATTTCATTCTCGTTTGCCTTCGATGGAGCCTAGTAAGTATATTCATTTTTGTTGCTATTTAAATGGATGGTTTAGGTTTAGGGGTTTGTTCTTAAACTATGAAACAAGGGATGTTCGTTATGCGTGAAACAAGGGAAACTCGTCATAGTGAGGCTCATCTCATCTCAATAATTCGCTGCAGAACTTAGATAGCAACAATACCACCAACTCTCAACAACACTAGACATGTGCATGGTAGAGGGAGCGCCCTTGAATCTCCTAGCTTATGAAGAACTTTGGTACCAGATTCAATAGCCAACACATTGTTTAAAAAAAAGAACGGCTTCCAAGGGTGAGTTGATGGAAATACTTCATTATGAATTGAACAAATACTCGTGTAACTATCTCGAATAATGAAGCGATGGAAAGGAAGCTCATCTCTAACTATTCGAAAGCCATCTATAGCTATAACAAAGTTCATGCAAGCAAGTCTGCAACAAAAGTTTCTCGAGGTTGCTATTCCAAGCATCCCATGGTGGAAAAACATAGCCTGAGATTACTAATATTGACATGGCACAATACTTCCATTTTGAGCCACTTACCATGCATCATTACTTTCTACGATCAAGCCTATCCATTTTGAGCCACTTACCATGCATCATTACTTTCCACGATCAAGCCTATCCATGCATCATCTACATTCTGCCTATCCATTCATCATCTACATTCTCAAGACCTACCATGCATCAAAATACTACATTCTCAAGACTTGTCATGCATCAATACGTTCTAGAATCACATGCACGGTATACATTCTCAAAGCAATAGGCAGGGACTTGGTGCTTATGAAATGGGGATTTTGTGTGAGTGATTTTCCATGTAGGAGGTCTTTCCACATGACCTGATATACATGTTTCCCGGTGGGTATGATATACCCATGACGTTTCCTTCCGGGATTTGGTGTGTGGATGATTAATCTTTGCATCTGACTTGTGTCGAATGCAGCCATTTATTCCATTATTGAGTTGGAGGTAGATGACGACGCCTTGGTTGTAGTTTTACCGACGGAGTGTGAGCTTTAATGTGGGATACCACCCTGCAAACCCGATATTTAAGATATGTCACCTATTACTCGCATTGTCATGCAGTGTGTGATTGTTTTACACGTTCAGTTAATGTAAAACCTGTTGATTGGTAAACCAAACCTTGGTTTTTTGAAGTAGTGGCTACGTGATTTTGTCAAAAGAGAAGAGAATTGTTTTTACTGTTTGTTATATCAATGCAATTTTTCCCGACATCCTAGCGAAGCCATGGTTTGGCTAGATGCTTTCCACCTTCGCTTGCTTTGGTTGCTCAAGCAAGTAGAGCATCTCTTTCTCTTTTTAGATGCTACTCGTTTGAGGGGTATACCACAAATTGGGTATTACGACCTGGTGGAGAAGAACTTAAGGCATGAAATTAACTCATCGCAAGCAAACCCCACAAATGATTATAGGTCTTATCAGAGCAATCTGTATAAAGTTTCTGGCATATCTCAACAAAGAGTGGTGATCGTGATCATTTATCAAATCGTTGAAACTTTGTTTTGTTGGTTGCACACAATAGAGAGGCGATAGCATTGAAAGCTTACCCACAGTGTGAGGTTGGTCTTTGTGAACAATTTGAAGATGCATTTCAGGTATGAAAGAAACAACGCTCAGACATAGATCTATTTTTATAAAGTACATTCAAAACATGATAGACAAGAACAAAAACTAAAATTGTAGGTCTATCAAATGAAAATTAATGAGAGGTAGCACTAAATGGTTTTTTCAGATTTGTGTTTTGTTTTTTCATTTTAAGTTTGCAAAGAGGAGTTATACATACATCGATTTTTATGAGGCACCCATGTTTTATGTCTGACCTGGAAAGTTGCAAAATGGCCTCTCAAGGAACTTCTCCTGCACTGTTTTCATATAAATTATGATTGCACATCACAAGTAGTCGTGTCTTGTCTATCATTCATGGTACCATTTAAGAGGGACCTAGAACCCTAGTAATTCACGGTATTGCAGCGAGTAGATTCCAACGTCTTCACTTTTCAAATTTTTAGTCGTAGTAAATATTTTTACATTGCAAGGAGGTTTTGGTCAGTATTTGTTAAAGACCCAAATAAGGTCAACCTGTTTGAAATTGTGAGATGAAGGAATATAGAACCGCTTTTCTCGATACATATAGAATTTTTTTATCCCGGTGTTATGGAGAGAAATTTTCTATGGCTTGGGGTGTACCACAACAAACTTAATGACACTAGAAATCAATCATTTCCAATATGCAAGAGAAATAAAGACATTTAACACTAAGGGATACAAATCGTACCTTATTCCAGAGGGTTGATGTAGATCTCCGTTGAGCTTTTTCAACCACGCTTGTATTCCCAATTCGCTCTCAACAACAACGAACAAGACAAGCATGCTATATATTCAAGTGTTAGGCCTACTTTAGCATATATAATCAATCATGTATAAGCAAATAAATACATGGATACAATATTCATATTTATGCACATGTATTGGACAGGAAATTGATATTTATATTAATAAAAAATATATACAATAGTGACAACCTCTCTTGGCACTTTTTCGAACCCGAGAAATCGAGTCCTCCACCCGGGTCTCCACCACTTCAATCCTCCATCTCTCAATGGCAAGGTTCCAAAGAAAATGCAAGCTTGGAAAGAGCAGCACTGTGTGCTCCAAAGGGACAAAGGGATGCAAACTCAAGCATAACAAGTGATGCAACAATGGACTATAGTTTTCTTGCTCTCAAATATCTCCTTCTTCAATGTATCCAAGAGGCTCAATATATAGCACTCCAAATAGGCAATGGAGGGTCGAGTCAGAGCATTCTCAAGGAATATGGAAGGCCAAGAGTAAATATATTCAGGACTCTATGAGGAAAACTCCAAAAACTTTTGGCTTTATGCACATTTCGTGATGTACGCGGGTTTTGTCTCAAAAGCAACGTATACACACGAGTATAACTTTAAAAGTCGTGTATAGGCATAAACAAGTGTTTTTTGAGGACATTATTTGAATGCCAAAGTATAACATGGAAAAAGGGGGTCCAAAGAGTCTACAGATGGACATGGAAGGCCATAAATATGCGATCAACCAGGTGTGGTAAAATCAGCTATAACACTTGTCTAGCCATTCCAATTCTCGGGAACGTCGGCTGCAGCAATTAACTAGAGTTACTGTGCAACACAAATTTTTATTTTTCCTTTTAACATTGTGGAAATTCTTGCCACTAAATATACCTACCACTAATTATATAACTCAATATTAAACAAGATTTGTGTCGAACCCTTCTCGGATAGAAACTAAAAATTTTACGTAGTGAAATAATTGTGGATTCTTTGTGTCTTTCAATGAAGAGTAAATGTAAACAACATTCACTTATGTAAATAGGGATTTATATATCTTGTGACGGAATAACAAATAACTTACAACCATAAATACAGACTCAAAAATTTACAATGATGTTTCACCTTTTACAGAGCTTCTACTCTCAACACTTTCAAAAAAAATAGAAGCTTGAGCTTCAAACTCTTCACAGAGTTTTTCTTATTATTCTCCACACTTCTCTTCTCAGTATTTTCGTTTGTCTCTCTCTGTCTCTATTCTGTTATGCTTGTGCATTCTCCGCTACTTCTCCATATTTACAATCTTCTTCATATAGGAAACTTCTACCAACTAAAATTGCTTCTCTCTGAAGCTACCAACTTAACATTAAAGACTCTAATAACTCTCTACCTAAAAACTTAGCTTCCACAATTAAATTTGCCTAGCTTATATACGAGAGACTTGAACTCTTCATCATGTTAGACTATCTGACATAAAATGACATGCTACAGACTCTGATAGAGTCGGCTGATGTGCTATTCGGATCATCGAGTAATTAATATTTCGAACACTCCCCCTTAATTATGAGCAGATTGAAATTTTAAAGCAAAATATTACAAAATGTTTCAGAGCTGAAACTTGCTCTGTTCATGACAGAGTTCACTATGCAGAACTTGTCATTTTCAAATAACTTCGCAACACGGGGGGTTCACAAGTGAGACAATATCATATCACGTCCATTCATATTTTTGGTTTGAATACTCCTACGAACACCAAAAATATATTGCCTCGTATTAAGGGGTCAAGGGGTTTTTTAAATTGAGATAGCAATATAAATATTGGGGGTTATTTTATTTGGGTAGGATGAGGAATAACCTCTAAATCATGGGATCAATTCATACCTCCAAATCACAGGTTAGATTCATACCTCACTGTCATTTCATCATTTCTTCTTCCAACAGAGACTTGAATATTTTTGAAAAGATCTTGGATCAACTTCTGCAATTGTATTTGGTTTTTTAAAATTATGATAATATTGCAGCTATTATTGTTAACTTCACTTTGTGTTTTATTTTGTGGGGTTATTCTTTTTGTTTCTTAGCGAAGTTATTTAGATACAAAGGCACTATGATATTATAATTTTGTGGCATTGAGATAACCAGGGTGATAGTATTTTATTCTTTTATGCATAATGTTATTAATGTGATGTCGAAAAGGTTAGTGTTGCTACTTGTTATGAATATGTATGCAATATTTCACACTTTCTCCACAATTGAGGTTGGGTTTTCTAATGTTAAAACTAAGGAATTCTTGTAACATTATACCTTTTGTTGTTCTATGAGATGCCAATTTCCTAATTAGTGTGTTTATTATATATATAGAAGTCGCATTGCAGCTTATGACATCGTTCAGTATGCTTGAATATTCATTTTGTCCCTCGCCAACTCAAAAGTTAAGAGATGTAGCTAATCGAGAGTTTCGAAGTTGAACAATTGTATTGCATTTTTTTTAGGAGTTCTATTAAAATATCTAACTCTTCATTTTTGGGGTTGGGATTTAGGTGGGTATTGATATTCAATCAACCCTTGCTCCACAACAACAAAGAAAAGTTAGATCAATATTTCTAGACTAATTATTTCTTTCAAATTTTTGTATTCTTCTTTAACATTTTCACATTGACAGTTAGGAATAATTGTTAGATTGAGTTATATTTTGCACATTCACAATTGTAATTTCAATTCTTATATGCAAGGAATTTATCTTAATATTGTATTATAAGTGACATGAACCTAGTTGAAAATATAAATCCTTATTTACATACCCTATGTGTTATCGTTACCATGAAATTGTATCATATAAGTTTCACCATATGAGTATATTTATAACTATTGCATCCTTGAAACTTAAAAACATAGATTTTCTCTCTCCTGTAAATATAAAAAAAAACTAGATATAACTTGAGAAAAGGTAACTAAATGTTGTTAATTCCCTTGATTGCAAGAATAAATGTAGAGGAAGTGGAGGCAATTGATTGCATCTTGTGAATGACCCAAATCCAAGCTACGCACATGATCAATGGTGTTATTGTAAAGTAAGGGGAACTTTTTTTTATGTTCATTTGGATTCAAACATCAATGATGTTTTTTTATAGGAAGGTAGGGAAGTCCTTTTATGAAAGGGTTTCAATTTTTCATTTTTATGGAGTTTAAATTATTAAGCTTATAGAAAACATGAGCTCTCCATGGCTATACATGTATTTACATGATATAAAATTGCTATATTGGAAGGTTGTGGTGTGAAACATCTGCAATTCTCACCTTTTCAAAGCATTACATTGACTATGCATTGACTATTGGACTATCATCCTTTTACATTCATTGTTTCATTGATCTCTCGATTGGGTTCCTTTTACACATTTTCCCTTCCCCATTACTATTTTGTTGGGTCTTCCACTATCCAACACTACAAATTGACTAGTCACCCATGCAATCCTGGTGGGATCATTATTAACATTATACTATTATTTTATTTAGCATCTTATTTTCATAACTAAGCTGTGTAGGAATTTTTTTTTGTTACAACTTGATAATATGATATAAAGGGGGTATTAAAAATGGGTTGATAAAAATGGATACGTACAATATTTGGTGAAACTATGGGTTTTCTTAATTAGAAAAGTATATTGGGAGGGGGTTCAACAATACAATTTTAGGAGACATTTTCCAATATTTAGTGAAATTAGGGATATTCTTTAATATCCTGCGAACGATCGTGATATGTAAGAAATTCACTAAGTGCACCCCCCGTGCTTCGCAGATACTGGAATGTATCCCTTGCCAATGGTTTTGTAAAGATGTCTGCAAGATGATCTTCAGACCTGCAAAATCCTAAACAAATTTCTTTATTGTTCACCAATTCTCTTATGAAATGATACTTTGTGTCGATGTGTTCGGTTTTCTTGTGAAACACATGGTTCTTTGACAAAGAAATGGATGAATTGTTATCGCAAAAAATAGTTGTTGGTTCTTGTTGGTTTTGTGACATGTATTTTAACATTCTCCTCAATAGCTTGACATACAACACCTGTAGCTGCGACATACTCTGCTTCTTCTAAAGATATAGTTACTATGGGTTGTTTCTTCGAAGCCCACGACACAACACCTGTACCAAAATGAAATGTGTACCTAGATGTGCTTTTCTTGTCATCTGTTCTTCCTGCATTGTCACTGTCAGTGTATCCAATAAGTTTAAATTTTTTTGAGATTGGATACATTATGCCAAGATCATTTGTGCCACTTACATACCTCAGAATGATTTAACCTGCTTTCCAATGAGAGTCTTTTAGTGACTCCATGACTCTTGAGATCAGAATTACTCCATACATGATGTTTGGTCTCGTTGCTGTTAAATACATAAGGCTTCCAACAAGCCTTTTAAACAACGTAGAATCTACAGTTGATCCTTCATCACCTTTGCTCAATTTTAAACCTATTATTACTGGTGTTGGGGTTGACTTGCAATTAGACATATTGATTTTTTTTAAATTGCCCTTGCATACTTGGACTGTGATATAAAAATACCACTTTTAGACTGCTGGAATTCAATGCCCAGAAAAACCTTTATGAGCCCCAAATCAGTCATTTCAAATTCACTTTCCATGACTATTCTAAATTCTTTTATGTCAAAATCACCAGTCAATATTAAATAATCTATATACAGGAAAACAATTAACATGATACTTTGCTCATTTGCTTTGGTGTACAGTGTCGGTTCACTTTCACTTATGTGAAATCAATTCTTGATGAGATAGGAATCAATGCGACTGGACCAAGCTCTCAAAGCTTGCTTCAAACCATAGAGTGCCTTTTTCAACTTGCATACTTTGTGCTCTTATCCTAGAACTTCATAACCTTGTGGTTGTTCCACATATACTTCTTCATCCAGATAGCCATTAAAAATGCTACTTAACATACATTTTATAAATAAACCATTTGTTTTGTGCATTGATGGCCAAAATTGTTCTGATTGTATCTGTGCGTGCAACTGGTGTGAAGGTTTCATTGAAATCTATTCTGGGCTGTTGTGTGAACCCTATTGCGACCATTCTTTCCTTGTTCTTCTACACATTCCCATCAGCATCTTGCTTGGTTTTGTAAATCCATTTGATATTGATTACATCTTTATATTCTGGTACACATACCAGCTCCCATGTCTGGCTGTTATCAATGCATTCTATTTCTTCATCCATGGCTTGTGCCAATACTTCTTCTTCAACAACTTCTTCAAATGTTAGTATATCGTCTATTTGAGAAAATAATGCAAAGAGAGAGAATTAATTTGATGTACCAGATTCATATATTTCACACATACTACTTGTATTTACTGGATATGTTGATGTCGAACTTCTTGATGGAGTCTGGTGTCCTCTTGGTGTGCTAGAAGGCGTAGCCTAAGCTGTGACTTGTGTTGATGTTCCTTTTGTTGAACTATGTCATAGTGTCATGGGAGTCGATGGTACTGCGGCTGGTTGAATTGCATGTGGTATTTGAACCACTTCCTCCGTCATGTCATCATGCTCGATATTTGACACAATCTTGACATTATTCTTGACAGTTCCATCCCACGATTCATTCTCGGCGATTTGAACGTTGCGACTAATGATTACTTTCCTTGTGACAAGGTCATACAACTTGTATGCTTTCATGTCTTCAGAGTAACCAACAAAATACATTTTTGTCCCTTGTTGTCTAATTTCTTTCTCAGCTCATCTGGCACATGAGCATATGAGACACAACCAAAAATTTTTAAATGAGAAACACTATGATTCATACATGTCCATGCTTCTTGAGGAACCTTGTTCTTCACACTCTTTGTCAGACATCGGTTCAAATGTATACAACAGTTGCGACTGCTTTAGCACAATATTCATTTGGCAAATGCTTGGATTCCATCATGCTACACGCCATCTCCATAATGGTTATGTTCTTTCTCTCTACAACACCATTCTGTTGAGGTGTATACCGCACAATGAATTGCTTTTGTATGCCATGGATTTTGCAAAAATTCAGAAATTCATTCTAAACATATTCACCGCCTCTGTCTGTCCTTAATATTTTGATGTGGTGACCACTCTGGTTCTCCATGAGTGCTTTGAACTGCTAAAAGCAAATAAATGCATCATATTTATGTTTCAAAAAATATACCCATGTTTTTCTTGAGTATTCATCAATAAATGCAAGAAAATAATTGCAGATGCCTATGGATGATGTCTGCATTGGGCAACAAATATCAGAGTGCACAATCTCAAGTGGTGTGTGTGCTCTGTATGACTTTTCGAATGGAAATGTATCTCTACGCTTCTTTCCAAAAATGCATCCTTCACAAACTATGTCCCGTTTGTCAATCAATGGTAAACCTTTCACCATATTCTTTGTGTGTAGAAGCTTCAACCCACCAAAATTCAGATGTCCAAATCTAAAATGACACAACTAGGAATCATCCTGAACTTTTGTTTGAAACACTACTTGAATTTAAGTGCTGTCATTTTCTTTCTTGTCAAAATGTATGACTTCTTCTTTACTATCTACCTTGAATGCAGCTCTTGTATTGTTTGGAACTATCCTCAATGGAAACAAGCGATTGCTTGTCATTGGTATTTTTTCTATCAGTTGGTTGCTTGGATGTATGTCTTTAATAACATAGTGATTGTCCTCCATGTAGACTATGTAACCTTTGTGTATCAGTTTTCCAATACACACCGAATTATGTTTCAGACCTTCAACATGATAAACATCAGGAATATACTTATGCTCCCCTGTTTGGTTAGAATACCAACAATACCTTTTCCCAAAACAGTGACTTGGACATTATTTGCAAGTGTAACATCAATTGAATTATCTAGACTGGGAAATAAATTTAAATTACCAGTGATATGATTGCTACAGCCTGAATATAAATACCATATGTCACACGAACTTTCTTGGATGGTATTTCATTCAATTGGGGATGCGCATGCCATCAACATTGCACTCGACGAAGTGCTAGTGTTTGTTGAATGGTTATAGCTTTGCCTTCCTTGATCATATTGCTTCTTCCTGCATTCATATGCATAATGACCAAATTTCTTACAATAATGACATTGAATTTTTTATTTATCAAACATGTGACCACTTGGCTGACTTGGGTTTTGATTCTGGGCTCTACCAATGACATCTGCAGGACTGCTGCTACATCCTCCTCTTGAGAAATTTCTTCCTATGCCTCTAGAATTATTTCTTCCCTTCCTCTACCACCACTTATGGATGATTGTGCTACAAATGAACCTTCCAATGATGTATTTGTTTTGTTGATTTTGTGTTCATGATTGATGAGTGAGGTTTCCAGCTCATCAATGTTGAACACCGACATGTCTTTGTTTTCTTCCAAGGTCACAACTAAGGATTCAAATCTTGGGGGAAGACTTCTGAGAATTTTTTCAACCACCCTTTGGTATTCTATGGTTTCTCCATGATATTTTAATTTATTAATAAAACCAACAACTCTAGTGTAGAATGAGTCTACTGAATTTGTTTCTTTCATTGACAGAGATTCAAAATCTCTTTTGAGAATATGCAACTTGGAAGTATTTACCTTGTTGAAACCTTGATATGAGGTCTACAATGTGTCCCATGCTTGCTTTGCAGTATTTGTTGTTGCTACTCTTGGGAGTATACTTTCATGCTTTGCTTGGTGTATGTAGAACAGATCTTTTCCATCTTTCTTCCTATGTTCCCTCAGGACACCTTTCTCAGCTTGTGTGAGATTATTATATGTTTTCTGATATGCTGGTTCTGCATAACCATTCTGAACAATATCCCAAACATATTTACCTCTGAACAAAGCCTTTGTTGTTAGAGACCAATGTTCATAATTCTTTCCTGTAAAAATTGGAGTTTGCAAACTCGACATATTTGAACCGGAAGTAGAACCCGTTTTTAATTTTTAACTTTCCTTAGAAAATTAATTTTTCCCTTTTAAGACAAGATTTCTTTCCTAAACCTACTCTGATACTAGATCTCGGGAACGCTTCCTGCGACAATTAACTTGAGTTACTGCACAACACAACCTTTTGTTTTTCCCTTTTAACTTTGCAGAAAGTATTGCCACTAAATATACCTACAACAAAATTACTGCGACAAACTTTTCACCGAACTCACGTTTACCTTGACAGACTTACTTGGCTTCAACCGACTTTTACTGCAACGGGATTTAGGTTGCGACCAACACCTGCATGACCAACTTTCACTTAAACAGAACAACTTTATATTTCCTACTCTAAAGACTTAGGATATGAAAAACACTTTTCACCGATCGGTGACTTGGGATAAACTATGACACAACTATATTGCAACTCACTCACAATATTATATAACCTAATATTAAATAAGATTTTTGTTGAACCCTTCTGCGGATAAAAACTAAAACTTTTACGCGGTGAAATAATTGTGGATTCTTTGTCTTTCACTGAACAGTAAATGAAAACAACATTCACTCATGTAAATATGGATTTAAATATCTTGTAATGAAATAACAAATAACTTAGCGCCGTAAATACAAGCTTAAAAATTTACAAGGATGTTTCACCTTTTACAGAGCTTTGGCTCTCAACACTATCACAAAACACAGAAGCTTGAGCTTCAAACTTTTCATAGATTTTTTCTTCTTCTTCTCCACACTTCTCTTCTCTGTATTTATGTCTATCTCTCTCCTTCTCTATTATGTTCTTCTTGTGAATTCTCTGCTACTTCTCCATATTTACAATCTTCTTCATATAGGAAACTTCTACCAACTAAAATTGTTTCTCTATGAAGCTACCAACTTAACATTAAAGACTATAATAAATCTCTACCTTAAAACTTATCTCCAACAATTAAATTTGGATGGATTATATACATGAGATGTGAACTATTCATCCTATCAGACTGTCTAACATAAACTGACGTGCTACAGACTTTGACAGAGTTGGATGATGTGTTATTCGGATCAATGAGTAATTAATATTTCCATCACCAATTGAGTAAAAGAAGAGGGGGGATCTCAGTGGTTGAATCTAGCAGGAAAAGTGGTTCTTATAAATCCAGTTCTGACAACCCTCCCGATCTAACAGTGTTTGGCTATGCTAGTTCCAATTGGCATAATGCATTAGGTAGAAAAATCAATTTACAAGTTTTTGTGGCAAGGTGGGAAAACAAAAAAAAGGTCTAATTTAAATAATTGTAACAATGTTAGATCCTTAGAAGACAATGGTAAAATCATGAACTGTAACACAGTTAGATCTCGTTTCTTACAAGTCCCATTGGCCCAACTAAAATATTGGGACATGTTCACAAATCTAAACTAGCCAAGTAAAAGGCCATCTTCATTAGTTCAATATTACATGCATTTTTCAGGTTCTTAATGATCAATTCCCAAACCAGTGTAAAGTGAAATGAAACTATTTTTACATGGTATATTAGGGAGATACATCATTTTCCAGGTGAATGTAGAGATATTAAATAGTCATTTTTCCATGTGAATGCAGGAATATTTACCTTTATTTGTCCATCTTTCTACATACCAAATTACTAGCTACAAGGGGATGTTATAAACATCAATTGACCAGCATATAATAGGCTAGGTGAATGCAAAACAAAATTATTAGTAAATGGCCATCTTCTAAAGCTCAATAGGCCTACCAGGCCATAGAGAAAAAGAAATAGATAGATGCTCTGTAACAAGACAAAAACAAGTTCTTGGTAAAATCGTTGGAAATTAGAAAGCCACAAACTGAAGAGAAAAAGTAGCAACCTTTGCAAGTCCGAACTCCTACCTAGGATAAGTGATTATTGAAGAAAAGGAAAATGAGTCCTCTATTGTTGTTGTTCACAAAATGAGTACAAGGTGTTCACAAAAATTACCATTGACCAAGGCATTAGACAAAGAAATGATACAATGAGTACAGGGTGGGAATATACATTGACCAAGGAAGTGGATAGAGAAACGATGCACCATCCTGATCATAGTAATGTTGAAACAACAAATTGAACCACTTTCCTACTATAAGTATTTTCCATGGCCTATCAGGTACTACCGATGCATTTCTAAGATCAATCTCTTTGATGAAGCTCTAGTCCTGCCAATAGGCTTCTTTTGCCAAAAACTGATGCCATAGTTAGGAAAAGTGTCAAGACAAAATTTTCTAATTTTCATAAATGTTCCAGAATCAGGTGCAGGTGCCTCATAGCTAAAAATAGTTGATTCTCAAGCTTCTAGCGTAGGGCTATCTGATCAATGTAATCATGCCAACAAGTTGTCTTCAGTTATGTATTTTAAAAGCTCAATCTACAAATACATTTTCTTAATTCCTTTGGCTTCCTCCAAAACCTCTTACAATTTTTTAAGGTCGCTTGTGACAAATGAGACTATGAATACATGTAAGACACAAAATTTGCAAAGCAATGATGCCTTACCTGTACTAGGAGCCGCTGAAGGGACTGCTCAAGGAGCCTGCCAAGAAAACCAATTTTTATAATCGTCTGAACCTCAATCAACATTCAATCATCCCCATGGACACCTGAGCTTGAATTTCTTCATACAAAAGTGAGGCATTAATTATTTTGGTAACAAGAATCTAAGGCCTTTATATCTTTATGGTAATCCAACCATTCAAATTCTTCTACAATAGAACCTAAGTTAATTAAGGCATTCCTTGGCTTGATTATAACCATATTTTCTCCATCGCCACTTTCTTTTGCATATTGTGTTGAATGAACAAGTCGGTATGTCAACTTGAACGATAACCGAATTAGTCGATCAGCCGACTAAGTTGGTCAGCTGACTAATTAGAGATTAGGTCGGCCACCTAAGGTCGTGTCGGTTGAGTGAACCGACAGGTAGTTATTTTGTAACTATTTGTAAATCATATATAATAGGCTGTTGAGCCAGATGGGAACTCGATTCAGTTCTCTGCGTTGTATGGACCCTCTCATGTTAATATAATCTGTTATTTTATCTACTTGTTATTATCTCTTGTCTCTGTGATGTATGTATGTTTTAGTATGTATTATTGGTAACCTTATGTGATCTGTGAGATTACAACATTGGTTCCGTTGCCGGGACTTGAACCTGGGTCTCTCAGGTGAGAACTGAGTATCCTAAGCAACTAGACTACAACGGAGACCTTGATTTACTATACAATAGTCGGGTAAAAGGAAAACCTAAAAAGTTACATATAGAATGGATGGGACCCTATGTTGTCGAAGAGATACATGCCAACGGATCAGTCCGACTAAAGACGTCGCAAGGCATAGTATTTTGGAAAATCATTAATGGATCCCGACTAAAACGCTACAGAAACTAAAACAAATACATCTAAAAAAAAAGCATATAACGACCATAACGGTTAGACGAAAACTATTAAAACCTAAAAATTCAAAAAGCAAATAGTACTATTATACACACAAAACTATGATAGAAAATCACCACTTCGACAACCGACATCATGCCCATCGACATAACACCATCGACCATTTTCATAACCAACATCTATCGACGACCTCGATAGTCCCATCATGCATTCATGACTTCGAGCGCCAAAAGAAAATCACCATTAAAGCACACTCAAGTGTTCTAGCTGGAACATCATGTCCGCCATTGATACACCCATCAACAAGAACATCCAATGCATCCCCTATAAATACTAAACCACCAAAGGATCATTCACTGCAATTCAAATAGAGAGAGCATCATAGCAACCAGACGACTGAAAACCAAGAGCATTGTAGTAAAACCGACCCCCAGTCTGACAAGATGGCACCAAAATAGACCAGAGCCTCAACCAAGACCAAGGAATTACAGAATGCAGAGACACCATTAGCGAGAAGATTAAATAAAATTAAGAATGCTAAGGTGTAGGAAGGCTCATGGGCCAAACTTTGGGCTGAGATAAAAGAATGGGTATACGTTGACAAGAATCCTACCCAAGTTGCAGAGAAAATACAACACAGTTCCATTGTAAATTATGCCAATGCGTCGCTCATGGCCAACTTCAGTGGAACAAAAGAAATAGCAGTCAAGTTTGTCATAAGCCGGTACCACAACGGCCGATTTTACTTCAACCAACCGATCGACATCTCTGGGGAAGTCATTTCCCAATTAACAGGGCTATCAAACAAAGGAGACCCAGCACCAGTCGATATAAAAGAAGGACTGGTCGAAGAATTAATAGGGTCGACATCGAGCAAAAACTCGGAAGGACTAATGATTGGTCACATAACACATTGAACGCCATGGATTGTGGCCAAAATCTTAGCTATTACACTCACAATGGCAGGTCGTGGAAGCGACCTCGAACTAGATATGTTGGAAGCAGTAGACACCATTGCAACCAATGGAAAGATATACAGACGGGCTGAGTATGTCGCATACATGATCAAAAACATCTATGAGAAATGCCAAGAGACGGGAGGAATTATCAGGTTCCCGTCCATTATCTTATGGATAGTAATGTTTGATATTTGCCCTAAAGGAGACAAAAATTTTCAAGAACCGACAAAATTCCATATGTGGAGATTCAAAGCGTTCTCCCAGAAAGGAACAATGAAGAAGCTTGCGAATGGGAAAGTGCTGTTGGAAAACTGGCTCTAGCAGCTAAAAGTCTGTACAACCAAATGGAGGGTTCCTCAGAACATCCGACGAAGTCTACCTAAAAAGGCCCACATTCAGCTAGAGCTCGACCATACCACAGTGTGGTACATGCAGGGCACCAAATCAAATGCAAAGACCCTCGACTATTATCCGTCAGTCAAAGCGATCTTTCGAGAACTATCTCGACAGGCAGGAACAAAGATACCAATACCAGCAAAAGCAAAGGTAACGAACTTCTCGATAGAGGAACCATTGACAGACCAAGAGAAGGAGGAGGATTATGAACTTAATCTATACATTAGTACCTTTGTGTCGGAGGAGGCACCGGTCGAAGGCACTGGTCGACTACAGATCATAATCAAGCCTCCAATGGCACAAAGGGAAGAAACACATGCAGAACAACAGGTAACCAATCCAGCTGAAGAAAATCTCATCCCGACTCATACACCAAGGGAAGGGATAGAAACCGAAAATCCAGAGTATGTTGTCACCAAAGAGATTATCACCAAATTGTCAAAGGAGATAGCAGCTGCAAGAAAAATAAAAAGAACATAGCCACAAGAGAAAGGTAAGAGAAAGCTTATCATTCCAGAGTCCTTAGATGATGACAAGGAACTGGCAGTTACAGCCCTCGACATAATAGAAGATGCCGCAGCAAACAAAGTGCCAGTCGAAACCCAATTTCAAAAATTTGTCGAGGTAGGGGCACAGCAAGGTCAACCAAAGAAGGCAAAGATCACACACACTTTGATGCCTAAAAATGTAGTAGATCTTGTGTCTACACCCCCACCTCCGTCTCTGACAAAAATAACAGAAGAGCTAGTACCAGAACAACTTTCAATAAGCCCACTCGACTTATGCAAAAGTACTACGTCGGAGGCTGTGAAGGAAAAGTTCTACTAGGACAGAGACCTCCAAGCTTACATCAAAAAATTCCATGAGATATTCACCAAGGCGCAGAAGCTCTCTACCAAAGCACCTCTTTTCGAAGTCAGAGGATCTCGACTACCAGTTTCCCAACCTGGCCAAGTACTCCAGAGGCCAAAGACGGTGGCAATAATTAGCTCGACATTTGAAAGCAACCCTGACAAAGAAGCTAAAGTTATCACACGTCGGGTCACATCCATCATTCCGACCAACCCTAAACCCCAACCACTAGTTGTTGAACCGACCGGAGGTGAGGAAGAAGAAAATATGGACATAAATCGAGAAATTGACCAACTATTCTTCGACCTGGACTCACCTCCTCAGATCGACAATCCACCACTCGACCACACTTCCACCAACCCAATCACACCTGACCATTCACCAAAACCATCACCACCATCCCGTAACTCAGAACCCTTAATTCAACCAACTTCACCAGAACCACTGCCACCATTAGTAAAAATCGCATCCACTTCTGAACCCTCTACACCGAACCAACCAGAAGTACAACCAGATGTAGTAGACATCCAACCAACTCAAACAGAAATACCTTCAACCAGTGCTGCACATCAAACAGACAATCCAGACTCGACTCTTGTAGGTACACAGGTGCCGAAATAAGCAGAACCAGAGAAGCACAAAATGAAGAAGGAGAAAAAGAAGAAGGACCATCATGGACAACTAGCAATGGTCCACATCAATCTACTTGGGTTGACCACTACGGTCGATGCAACCAAATTGAGAGATCCAGAGCTATGACAACTATTGGAAGCACTGGCAGTCGAAGCCAAAACAAGGAACCAACACAGACGTAAGGAGATAGACAACAAGGAAAAAGAAGAAGTTAAGTTCCTTAACAAATGCAGGAACCTGGTCCAGTCTATGATACCAGGACCGGTAGAGGTCGACATCGAAAAACCGCTAGAAATAGCTTATCAGCTGTTTGAAAGCATGGTGTTAGCACTCCAAGCACAAATTCAGAACACAAAAGAGGAGCAGAAAGAAGAAACCGTTTGGCTACTGATGGAGCAACACAAAGCCTTTTCAGAAGCCTACAAAGTGTTGCATGATCACATGGAGGAGTTTGTTATCACGGAAGAAGTACTACGAGACTGGCCTGCTTACTACGGGCAAGTCTGTCAGTAAACTAGGCAGACCCGACAAGAGATCCAAGCACTCGAGAAGAGGAAAAGTACTGACGAAGCACTCAGAAGCACAATTGAAGATCAGATAGTGCTTGAAATAGATAAACTACATAAGCTCGAAAGGGAAGCACATTAGTGGGTACATCAAGCCATCCCAAACTTAGAAAAAGTAGACATCATCTGCCCGCAAATGAAACAAATCATAGAGACAGCAGAGGAAAAGGACCAGTTTATGGGTCCCGACATGGGAAAAATAGCTGAAATTTCCATTCAAGAGAAAATGTCGATCTTATCAAGCCTGACTACACTAACCATTGACATACATAAAATATTGTAGAGTTGGATGGATTTCCAACATCACCTCGCAGTGACAGCCTGAAGTCTACGTACAGAAAAGACCGACCATCAGACTTCACAACCCATGAAGATCAAGAGCACAAAATAATGACTACTTAGACAGACAAGGAAATTTTTGGTACCTCCCTGTTTCTTTGGGACGAAGAAATGTTTTTTTCGTGGGGGAGATGTTGGAGGAGCAATTCAGTATGTCGACTTGAACGATAGCTGACTTAGTCGATCAGTCGACTAAGTCGGTCAACCGAATAATTAGAGATTAGGTCGGCCACCTAAGGTCGTGTCAGTTGAGTGAACCGACAGGTAGTTATTTTGTAACTGTTTGTAAATCGTATATATTAGGCTGTTGAGCCATATGGGAATTTGGTTCAGTTCTCTGCATTGTATGGACCCTCTCATGTTAATATAATCTATTATTTTATCTACTTGTTCTTATCTCTTGTCTTTGTGATGTATGTATGTTTTAGTATGTATTATTGGTAACCTTATGTGATCTGTGAGATTACAACAATTGACTTCAACTCCACAACACATGCAAAATGAGAACATTTCTTATTGACACAAATTCTTGATTTAAACCTTTCATTTCCAAAATGGGGTCTAGATATCTGGTCGTCTTTCTAGACTTCCCTCGGGCTTCATTAGTCTATTTGACATTGTGGCCTTTTATGTTAGCGAAGAAATTCCAATCCAGATTCTGCTGGTGGCTATAGACTCATTGAAGAATTGAACTTTCAACTACAAAGTCATCTTTGGAAAATTTTGAACTTGGATTTCCGAGAGGAGCATGGGATGGGGAGATGATACACTTAGTTCCCATGTAATTGCAACACCTATTTAGTACACACCATGAGAACAATGCATGCATTTATCTCCATTTCCCATTAGCTTTATTGTACTATGTGCAATGATTTTAATTATATTTTATGATTATTGTCTCATGAGCCAAGACAGGCTTCAGATTTGTGTGTTGGGATCTTGGATGGTATACAACGTGTATGAAAGCCAACATATACAAGGCTTATATAACTCATATTTCTTACATGTATCAATACAGGGTTATAAACACATGCAGTTTAACTTGTCACTTGCTAATTGTGGCCAATCAACATAAAATATGATTTAAATGGATTGGGTGAGTGGCATGCACTATGAATTAAACCATCAATCATGTGCTCTATGTGGTATCCGTATTATTGTTTTAAGATATATTATTATATCTACTTTATTTGATAGATTACTATATCTACTTTATTTCAATGTTTTAGGTAATAAGGATGGTCCTTCCAAAAGATCTTAAACCAATGAATTAAGACTTCTAAGCTAAAAAAAGACCAAGGATTTAATCCCAATAAGTTAGGGAATGAGAAAATTCATTCGCCAATAAGTTGTCCATCCAATAGGCCACTATAATAGGGAATAGAGCAACCCAAATGTTCAAAAATCTTACTTATCTTGCTTATAATATGATATATACATATATATTTACTTATATAATACTAATATAATTTTACCTTTTTACTTTTGTATTAAATGCTTGCCATTTACCTAACCTATAAAACTATAATTACATTTGGATGGATCAAAACTCTAACTGCCCATGAAATTTTTGTTAAGTGAAAAAAAATGGGATACTTTGTTACGCATTTCGCTTACTCCAAAGATCATGTATTACTGCATTTATTCATAAATTTTACTATTTTAACACATACCCAAACTCAATAGGCACACAACTTCTGATTTACCTGCGACCGGGAAATAAAAAATAATGACCATCATGAGATGCCAATTTATGCAATTGACCTAGATTCTCAAAAAATCGTTTTCCTTCTTCATAGCTACTCCTAAATTCGGTCTTCACTATGCAGAATCAGACGTTCAGAAGCCATCTATTCATAATAGAATGATAATAGGTTGACGAAATCATTTGGGCATTTGCAAGAATTTTTGATGGTGCACATCATCTCTTTCCTTATATTCTATACTACGTTGGTGTTACATAATAATAAAGAAAAAACATGGGATTTAATCGCTATCTTTGGTCTACCTCCTTGGATTTTAGCATGCATGGTTCTTTCTAAATATGTTATTACAGTAGTCAAATTCTTTAAACTTTTTTTTTTCTTCATGTGCTTCAATATTGGGAATTAAAAGCACCCGTCAAAGTAAGCTGGGAATTTAAAACTAAAGGAAAGCACCCAACGAATTTGTGAAATTATCGATTTGAGAAATGTGTGTGAATCCATATTAGAAAGTTAAAAAGGATTTAAAAATATTGTCATCCCCCTCCTCCACACTTCTCTTCAACTCATTTATCATACATTTTGTACTTTTGATCATGCATAATATTTGCCCCTGCACACAGTATTTTCATCAAATTGTGCTCACATAAATAAGAGAAGTTGCTCTATGGTTAAAAAATGATAGGGTAAAAAGCATTGCCAGTGTGTCCTGATTCCGATGTCGATGTCATCATTGTCTTTTAAGGTTTATATTCAAATTTACAATACTTTGAGATCACTGCACCATCAACATACAAATTTACTTAGACTCTTTGCTTCGACATATAATTATCATTTAAATTCAAGCATTTCGTGAACACCATGTACTCATTTAAATGCATTCGTATTCTTTCTTGAATATGCCCTCCATCCATTGTATGGTTGGATCAACATTCCTTCCTATCTTGGGGTACCCGTTCCCATCCTTCACCCCCAATTCTCTTTTTAGTCAAATAGATAATACACCAAATAGAACTACTCTGTTCATATCTAGGGAGTCCAGCTAATACACCCACCCTTACTTCTCATTAATATGTGTATGGGAAAGTATTATCGTACCCCTCATTGTCTACCTCTATTTGTAGCGGGAAAGACCTCAATTAATCTTAGTGCCTTGCCTTGGCATTACAAATAGTTCAATTGTTTGTTGCATTTGTAAGAACAAAGCATCATCTTAGTGTACAAGGCGACGTCTTTTTTCACAATATCAACAGTAAAACAAATACTCAGTCCCTATAATCTACTTCATGTAAATAAAATACATATTGCAGAGACTTGCTTCCTATGTAGCTTTTCTTGTTTCTTTTTTAATCCATGGATTAAATTAAGGTATTAAAATCCAAAAGAAACAATTCATGTGGAATCTGGTCACGACTGCAATGTTGTTATCTATCCTGAATTTACATTGGATATATCTAATAGCATAATCTGTGTAGAGCATTGTTGAGGTTCAACACCTAGATTTTTACACAGATAGTAGGGCATGACATTCGACGATGGCCCGGAGTATATAAGAAAGTTGTACACATTTTATTTTATTTTTAAAAATCAAAAGGAACATAGGGGCATGAGCTCGACAGACTTATTACCAATGAGAGTAGTATTAATGCTTGAAGAATTCTTACCCTCATATGTTGCAATTGTACTGAATAAATTTCTATTTGATCATAAAATTGTTAAGGGTGTATATGTTAGGGCACATGCACATATTGCAATATTTATAAAATATGTGACTCCAGCCTCCAACAATTCTTGAACTATCTTTTAAATTTCATTTTTTGTTTGAGTAGTTAAAGTGTCAATACTAGATTATGCCATTGATCCAGATCTATGATGGGTTCCTATTTTTCCCATCTTTTATGGAATTTTAAGTTTAATTATGCATATCAATTATTCATTTTGGTTCTTAATCTAACATTTTGAGGATATTATATTACGAAGGCTTAATCAAAGTAATTTTGCATTAATTTTAACCATTTTATGAATTCAAAATCATACTCTGACTCATTGCTTGGTTTATACCTTGTTGTGTTGGGAAGATATGAAATTTCGTTATCTGACACTCAATCCGACACCTTTTCCGACACCTCTGCAGAAGAGGAAACATTGGTTAACATATGTGCGGGCCTCCATTAACAAATTTGCCACATGGGTTTTTAAGGTTGATGTATCCAAATGGTGTGGTGTTCATGTCAACTTACCAGGTTGTTGAAAACCAACCCTAAATATCAATCAAAGCAACTAGTTACATGTTAAAGATAACCCAGAAATCTAGCAGATTGTTGGAGTATGTAGTTATGAGAAGAATCAACAAAATATTTGGTGTAACAATTTTGGCATCTAATTAACCTCCAATCTAATGAATTTCATTATTTCTCAGAAGGGCATTGCAAAGGAATTTTAACCATTTCTAATATTTAAATACTCTATTGATTAGCTGGGAGGTTGAGTCATAGATTCAATGTGTCTCCTTAGCCTTTTGTAAATGCTATAAAATTTAGAGAATGGTATTGTTTTTTAGAGGAGAGAGAGGATTCTTAGCATCAAATCAAAAATCTATAAACTCAATATCCTTCATTGAGAATTGAATTTCTAGGAATAAATTCTATGCATAGTTTGTGAAACCCCCAAGGATTGGCCATCCCTGTGGATCGAATGTGAATTTTCTTCCGCAAATTTTATCTCATATTTTGTACAGCTATTTATTTTGATTGTTAATTTGTATAATAGAATCAATTTCTCTGAGTAGTTTGGAAAAAACCTTTTTGAATTTCTGTTTATAAAATTCATACCCGTTGTCAATTTTCTACTCAATTTCAATTTAGAAGTCAATTCTAGAAGTAGTATTAATATATTGTCTATCAATCGAAGTTTTGGTTGTCAAAACATTTACAAAATACGTTGTCGAGCATGGGAATTGTAAGATTATATAAAAACGTTTTTGGAATTTCAATTTGCTTAAGCCATGGTTTCTTGTGAACTTGTGTACTCATGCTTTGCTTCTGCAAATAACAATGTGTCATCTTGTATCAAGGTGAGTACATAGAAAATGTGTTGGAGAGGTTTAAAATGAAGAATGCAAAACCAGTTAGTACACCTTTGGCCAACCATTTCAAACTAAGTAAGGATATGTCTCCCAAGACACAAAATGAGATAGAATACATGTCCAAAGATTCCCTATTCATCAGTAGTTGGAAGCTTCATGTATGCCATGTTGTGCACAACACTAGATATTGCACATGCATTGGGAGTTCTGAGCAAGTATATGAACATTCCAAGTAAAGAGAATTGGAGGAAAGTACAATGGGTTCTTAAGTATTTGAGAGGTACCACTTCTCATGCATTATGTTTTGGAGGTTCAGACATTGTTCTATAGGGATATGTTGGCGTAGATATGGAGGGTGATAAAGAAGACCAAAGGAGCACCACATGCTATGTTTTTACTGTAGGTGGAACAATATTAAGTTGGATTTTGAAACTGCAAAAGGTTGTTTCATTTTCAACAACGTAAGCAGATTATTTTGTTGCTACAAATGCTAGTAAAGTGACAATTTGGCCGCAGAGGTTCATGGAGGAATTGGGTATGAAGGATGAGAATAGAAGGTTGTACAGTGACAACTAGAGTGTCATTCATCTTGCAAAGAACTCAACCTTTCATTCGAATATTAAACATATACAACTCAAGTACCATTTCATGATATTTGTTTTGGAAGATGAACTATTAAAGTTGGAAAATATATATACTAAAATAATCCTACATATGTTAGATTTTTATCATTTAAGCTAGCTTTAACTTAGGATCTTATCTCAGATAATAATAAGCAAAACAATCAAACACATGAGACAATGAACACAAATATTTTCCTCGGGGAAACCATAAAGGAGAAAACCCTGCAACTTCCTTAGAGATAGAATCAGCACCAAAAGCAAAGCCCCAAAAACAGTAAGATGATATCCCGACAGAAGTAGCCTCTTTCTCTCTAGCCCCAGCAACTTCTTCTTCTTCAGCTATGCACTACAACTGAGTGTGAGTGAGTGTGTGATAAATAGAGAGGCTCACTCTCTATTTATACTAATTCCTGACTTGAAAATGACTCACTAGGGCCGACTTCTCTAGGAGAGTCTATTAACCCTAGGGGCCCGCAACTGTGGTGACTTTAACCCTTGAACAATAGGAGGGTTACCCACAATGACTTGACATGACTTGTGTACATTATAGAACCTCTCGATAGGAACATCGGGGCATGACATGAATCAATTACATTACAGATACTTCCTGGAATAAACATCGGGGTACAATACATGAGATATACAAGTGAATACATTCTGAAGTTACAAATACATCAACACTCCCTCTTAAATAGGAAGGTATTCTTTCGACACAATTTTCTGCACTAGTCTTCTTCTCTGTATCGACTGGATCATCTCGTCATATTCATCTTCAAGTCTTCTTCATCTTCAAGTATTCTTCATCTTCAAGTCTTCTTCATCATGGGATCTAGGTCATCACTAGATCTGGATCATCACTTGATTTGGATTGTCATCAAGTCTGGATCATCATCACTGTATCATCACTTGATCTGGATCATCATCAAATTTGGATCATCATCACATCTAGATCATCATCATTGGTGCTATCTCAGAATGGTGTTATCCCTTGATTCTTCTCGTCATAGGAAGTTCTACAAGGCCAACCCTTTTTCATGCTAGTTGTAGGCCTAGACTTCATGTAGGTATTCCTCAGTGCTTATATCTGACCCTAAGTCAGAATGGCCCACCCAACTCTTACATCTAACCTCATCTTGTCAAAAAGGCATGCCCAACACTCACATTTGACCTCATCTTGTCAGAAAGGCCCAGCACTCACATCTGACCTCATCTTGTCAGAAAGGCCCAGCACTCACATCTGACCATGTGTAAACGCATCACGGTAGAATGGCTCAACATTTATATCCGACTATGTGTGAAAACATTGCATTAGAAGGGATTTGCACTTACATTCAACCATGTGCGAACACACCACATCGAAAGGGCTCTACACTTACATTCGACCATGTACGAACACACAGCATCGGAAGGGATATGCACTTACATCTGACCATGTGCGAACACACCGCATCAGAAGGGCACTGCACTTATATCTGACCATGTGTAAACACATTGCGCCAGAATAGCTCTCAGTCTCAGACTGAGGATTCCTGGTAACTAACCAAGTGCCTCCATTCTCCTCGATAATGGCATCTCAGCACCAAGCTGAGTATCCTGGTAACTGACCAGGTGCCTCCATTCCAAGAATGGAATTTAGCACTTATATCTGATCATGTAGGAACCAATCCTACAGTCACATTAGAATGGCTTAGCACTCACATCTGACATGGAAGGAACCAATCCTCTCACCATGACAGAATGGCTCAGACCTTACATCTGACCATGGAAGGAACCTAATCCTCTCACCATGTCAGAATGGGTCTAGGTCTCATCATTTCCCCTTGGAAGGAACCTCGATTTGGAGAACACCAAGCTTCTCCCTGAAGTACTTAAACTTCACTCTGTCCAGTGGCTTCATCAACACATCTGCTATCTATTCGTCCATCACAACATACTGGAGCTTCACTGCTCCTCTCTGCACCATATCCCTGATATAGTGATACTTGATCTCGATATGCTTCAACTTGTCATGGAACAATGAGTTCTTCGACAACTTCACACAGCTCTGGTTGTCGCAATATATACAAGTAGCATCCAACTAGAGATCAAATAAATCAGACAATATATTTCTCAGCCACACTGCCTCACAACTAGCTGAACAAGCTGCGACATACTCTGCTTTAGCTGTACTCAGTGCCACACAGGACTGCTTCCTACTAAACCAAGAGATCACACCTGATCCTATACTGAAGCAACATCCTGAAGTGCTCTTCCTATCGATGGCACTGCCTGCCTAATCTGAATCAACATGACCCTCTAGATTAATCTTTTGATTCGCCTCATACTTGAGCCCATAATCAACTGTACCCTTCAGGTACCTCAAAATATGCTTTGCAGCAATCAAGTGAACATGTCTCGGATCTGTCAAGAACTGGCTCAAGGTGTTCACAACAAAGCAAATATCTGGTCTCGTGTTCGTTAGGTACATCAAGGACCCAATCATCTGATGATACATTGTAGCATCAACCGCTTCTGATGAAACATCACTTAATAGCTTCAGGTTCGATGCCATAGGTGTGGTTATGGACTTGAAGTCCATCATCCCAAAGCTCTTCAGGATCTCTACTACATACTTCCCTTGTCCAAGGAAGATTCCGTCTGCATTCTGCCACACCTCCTTGCCTAGAAAATAGTGCATCATACCCAAGTCTTTCATTTCAAACTCGACAGCAAGCTTCCTCTTTGTATCATCAATCAACCCATCCATACCTGTTACAAATAGATCATCCACATACAGTAGGAGTATCACTGGGTTACCTTTTTCAACCTTGTAGTAAAGGTTGGAATCTGCTTTACTTTTGGTAAAGCCCAAACTGGGTAGAAAGCCATCAATTATGCCGTACCATGTCCTGGGTGCTTGTTTCAAACCATACAGGGCTTTCTTCAATCTACACACATGAGACTCCCTATCATGTGTCTCAAAACCGAGTGGCTGCTCCACATACACTTCCTCTTCTACTACACCATTCAAGAAAGCAGTCTTGACATCCATCTGGTGTATCTTCCATTTCATCACTGCAGCCAGAGCAAGTACTAATCTGATGGAAGTGTATTTGGCTACAGGTGCAAAATTTTCTTCATAGTCTATTCCTTCTTTCTGGGAGAAGCCACGAGCCATGAATATTGCTTTATATTTCTCTATGCTGCCATCTGCAGCATGCTTGATATTGTAGATCCATTTGGAATTTATAATGGACTTCCCTTCTGGTCTTGGGGCAACATCCCAAACATCATTCTTCATGATTGATTGATACTCTTCGATCATAGCATCCTTCCATTCTTTTCTTTCTGTTGCTTCTTCATAGTTGGAAGGTTCTTTATCAATAATGTCACATAGCAGGGCTACATAACTGGAGCAGAACCTAGTTCTCTTCCTTCCTCTGCGTGTTTCTTCTGAAGCTCCATATATCTCTTCACCTTGGATAATTTCATGTACCCAAGTAGGTTTCCTCTTGTGAGGATTCTTCTCCTGAGGTGGATCCACAGGTTCTTGAGGTTCTTCTAATTCTCGATCCTCTTCTTGAATTTCTTAGTTCATGGTTGTATCATGAATTCTAGGTGCTTCCGTTTCTTCAGGTTCTTCAGTCGGTTTCTTCTTGGATTTGATGCAGGATGAGTCTTCGTCAAATGTTACATCTTAGATGATTTCGATCTTCTTGAATCCTGGGAAGTATATTCTGTAAGCTTTCGAGCTTTCAGAGTATCCCACAAATATACCCTTGTTTCCTGAAGGATCTAACTTCGTCCTCTTTTCTTTCGGAATATGTATGTATATAGGACAGCCGAATATTCTGAGATGGTTGACTTCTGGTTTCTTGCCAAAGAAGACTTCTTCAGGTGTCTTGTTCTCGAGTACTCTGTGTGGAGTACGGTTCTGTACATATACTGCCATTCTAGCAGCTTCTACCCATAGATGCATGGGAATCTCTTGATCATGAAGCATGGCCCTTGCTGCTTCCATGATCGTCCTATTCTTTCTTTCTGCAATCCCATTCTGTTGTGGATTATATGGAGTGGATAAGTCCCTCTTAATCCACGAGTCTTTGCATAGCTCTTTGAATTCATTTGATGTGAATTCTCCGCCATTATCTGATCGAAAGGTCTTGATCTTATTTTCAGTGTGGTTCTCAATCAAGGCTTTGAAATCCTTGAACTTGCTGAATACTTCATCTTTGTTCTTCATAAAGTATATCCATGTCTTTCTAGAAAAATCACCAATAAAAGAAACATAGTATACATACCCGCTTAATGAACTAGATGACATTGGACCACATACATCGGAGTGGATGATTTCCAAGATTCCTTTTGCCTTGCTCTCGCTACTTGGAAATGTCTTCTTTGTGTTCTTCCCTTTCGCACATCCTTTGCATACACCTTCATGTTTTGTCTGCATTTTTGGGAGACCTTCAATAGCTTTGCTTGCAAGTGGTAGTGCTCTGTAATGCACATGTGCAAGCCTTCTATGACAAAGTTCATTTGGTTCTACCAATTCATGAACCAAATCTTGTTCTAGTTGGCCCTTCAGTTTGTATAGTCCTCCTTCTTGTTCCCCAATCACTACTGCATCATCAATAGACTTTCCCTTTGGCCACATGAGGACTTGGCCATCTACAAATGCATCCCTCATTCCTTTTGCATCCAATGCAGATATGGAGAGGAGGCTCTTCTTTAGTCCAGGTACAAACAATACATCTTTCATCTTGATAGACTTTCCAAAGTCTAGCTTATATGAGGATTCACCACTACCTTTTATTGGATACTAGTAGTCATCTCCAAGTTTCACCTTCTGAAGTGATTCATGTTCAAAGTTTCACAAAGGATTCCTTGAATCCTGTCATATGTTTGGAAGCACCACTGTCTATAAGCCAATCATTGTTGCCATGTGTGATAGTTCCCGTGAGAGCGAAAATCAGAACATATTCTTCATCACTTGAAGAATCATCACTGTCTTGTCTGGTTCTCTTTGTGGAAGGTTCATCATCCTTTGCAACATGAGCATGATGTCTTCTCTTATTTCCCTTCTTCTTGTGAGAGCTACTTTTGTTTCTAGGAAAATCTCTAGCAAAGTGTCCTCTTTAATCACATGTATAGAAAATGTACTTAGACATATCTCTAGGCTTTCTAAAGTTACTCTTTTGGTGAGAGTGCTTACCTCTGTGGTGGATAGTTCTGGTTTTCTTGGATTGTACTGTGAGAGCTTGATCTTCACTTCACATATTTTCTTCTCGAGCTTCTATCCGAGCTTCTTCTTGAGAGAATTATTTCCATAGTCTTCTAAACTTGACTAGCTTCTTTCTGGCACAAATCCCTTGAATGAAAGAGTCCCATGTCCTAGGGAGACCATTCAAGGTGGTCATTACAATCTCTGCATTCTCCACTTCTTCATCCACTGCTTAAAGTTGTTATTTGATCCGGGAGACCCTTGTGAAGTATGACTGTATGGTCTCCGCATTTTGGATTTTCACATTCTTCAATTGGTGCCTTAAGGTCATCTTCCAATTTGTGTTCTGTCCTTCAAATAGTTTGGCTAGGGCATCAAACATAGCTTTAGGTGTCTTAAGGGAGGACACCTATGGTATGAGGTGATCCTTGATTGAATCAGAAATAATTCTTTTATCCATAACCAAATTCTTCTTGTGTGAGGACTTAGCCTCATCTCCCTCTGGAACTGGAATTTCCTCATTGATGTAGGAGTCCAACTCATTTTCTTCCAGGACCAAGGAGATCCTATACTTCCAGGCTCGAAAGTTATCAGCTCCCTCAAGATTTTCATCAAGCTTGGTATGATGAGACATCTAAACTGAGAACCTCAAATGGAAATACAAAAGATTTAGATCTTACCAGGTTAAGATGTTGGATCTGGATCTGAAGCTGAATTTCTGTAGAGCTGGTTCAGGAGAAGATTAGGGTTTGACTTTCCCGGAGTTCTGTCTAACCAAAAGCTTTGATCTTGATCTCTAAACTTTGATTTTGAGGAGGAGATCAATACAGGTCTGGGCTCACTCAAAAATTCCACTTCTATGGAAAACCCTAATTTCCGGCAGGAGTGTCGGGTCAAAAACTAAAAATGCTCAGAATCAGATTCTGCTTCGATAGAAAGATGTGCTCTAGAGAGGAGAGTCAGCCCAACCTTTTTTTGCTGAAAATATATGGAGAGAGATCCAAAAAGTAGGAAGCCCTAGTTTTCGCAGCTACATAGTGTCTTCTTCTCAAGTTAGCTCTGATACCATGTTAGATTTTTATCATTTAAGCTAGCATTAACTTAGGATCTTAACTGAGAGAATAACAAGCACAACATTAAAACACATGAGACAATGAACACAAAGATTTTCCTCGAGGAAACCATAAAGGAGAAAACCCTGCAACTTCCTCAGAGATAGAATCAACACCAAAGGAAAAGCCCCCAAAACAGTAAGATGATATCCCAACAGTAGTAGCCTCTTTCTCTCTAGCCCCAGCAACTTCTTATTCCTTAGCTATTTGCTACAACTGAGTGTGAGTGAGTGTGTGATCAATAGAGAGGCTCACTCTCTATTTATACTAATTCCCGACTTGACAATGAATCACTAGGCCCGACTTCTCTAGGAGAGTCTAATTGTGGGGACTTTAACCCTTGAACAATAGGAGGGTTACCCACAATGACTTGACATGACTTGTTTACATTATAGAACCTCCCGATAGGAACATCGGGGCATGACATGACTCAATTACATTACAGATACTTCCCGGAATAAACATTGGGGTACAATACATGAGATATACAAGTGAATACATTCCGAAGTTACAAATACATCAACAACATACATGTTGACAAAGGTAGTAACCAGAGAGAAAATGATTTCATGCTCGATTTCTATTGGCCTTCAAGCGTGAAGGTGAAGATGAGAAATTTCCCATGTCCAAGGTTCAGAGCATAGTCCAGCAAGTGCCACAACGATGAAGTTGTTGTGATCAATATCTAAGTGGGAGATTGTTGGTTGTGGAGCTCAATTTTCTTGATTCATAGATTTTATTGTTCAGTTGTGTTTGTACAACAGTTTTACTATACACCCGTCCCAACAAGGGGGTGTGGGAACGAATCCCTCGAATAAGGTTTTTGGGATGAGTGTTGTCCAACCATTTGCAAGCGTATGGTATTGGGTAACCCATGGTATTTATTCGTGGTAATTCCCCTATAAAAGGAAGGCATTGTAATACATGTGTGTATAGTATTATAGCATTGTAAAAGTGATCTCTGTGATTGCAAGAGAGAGACTGTAAGAGAGTGAAGAGGAAGCGTAGTGGGGTTGTTGAAGGTTATATTCCTTGACTTTGTTGGATGAAATATTAATAAAGGACTGACAATTTTTGTGTGGACATAGCCCATCTTAGGTGAACCACGTTATATTTGTGTCTCTCTTGTAATGTGTTTTAATATTTGCATCTTGTTTATTGTTTATTGTTATTGCTCTGCGATCTTGTTTTACTAACAACAATTCTAATGAATGGGATATATTTGTGAGTCAACTCTATCAATATAGCATTACTCTATCTAATTCTAATGATGAACTAGTCTAGTCTTATAATAAAAAAAATGATTATCTCAATGGAAATACAGATTATAGTTATATTTTGAAACATGAGTAGGTGGATAGTTCAAGATGGCGGACGAAAGATGTGTGGTATGGGCACTTCCCATTAAAAATATAATGCTTTTTTTTGTCTTTATTTTCATAAGAATATTTTAACTTGGGAGTCTCTACAAAAGAGGGGATTCACGGGCCTAGGATGGTGTATCCTCTGTAAATTAGAGTAGGACATAGTGAATCATATTTTTTTCTTTGTTCTTTTTTCCATGATGTCTGGGATGAGTTGTAGATAAAATTTCAGTTTGCTTGGGATTCATACTATTTTGAAGATAATATGAAAAAGTGGACTAGAATCCAGAAAAAATCACTTTATGTTACTTTTTTTTGGAATCTTGTAGTTGTGGAGGGAAAGAAGTAATTTTATTTTTCAAGACATATCTCCAAGTGTTGTTTATGTGACTATCAAAGTGGCTACACATTACCTTGAATTATTCATAGTTAGATCTATGGTTACTTCTAGGATTGCTCCTATTCCAGGCTCGATGATAATTTCATAACGAGTTACTTTGACGAAGTAGAACAACTAGGAATTTATGGGGCTAGCATGGTAGTCAAGATTTGTTCAAATTAGGTGATGAATTTATGGATGGGAGTATGAAGAGGTACCAATACAAAAGTCAAACTAATTGCTTTGTGGGGACTTCTTTGGTTTGCAAAAAGAATTCATTATAATACTCTTCAGGTTGTGGGGGACTTAAATATTATCATTGATTGGGTTAAGGGAGACATTTCTTTACACTCTTTGGAACTGAATCATTGGATGAGAAAGGTTAGGTGTTTGATCTTAGAATTTGATTATATATCTTTCTTGCATATATACAGGGAGTTTAATGGGGAAGAAGATAAGCGTTCAAATAAGTCTATTGGTGATATGGATGGCAGAATATCTTTTGAAGACATCAAATATGGGGATATATTGGACTCTAGCAGCTTAAGTTATTTTGTTGCGGATTAGATAGTGATACTCTTTTTATGGAATAATCAATTAATATTGCAAGTAGTTTCTAATTTTTATACTAGTCTTTTAGTGTTGATTAGAACAAGTATATAACGGAAAGTCCTCTACTTTAGTTATTTTCTGAGGTGGTATGTGAAGTCTAAAACATATGATAATAGTTTGATTATAAGTTTTTTGTGGAATGATATGGAGAAGATATCACTTCTCTAGGATATCATGTATTGCACTAGTGCAAATTTGATTTTTAATATATCAAGTTGTTTTTTCCGGTCTGAAAAACAATAAAACTAATCCTTAGTGGTAAAATATTTATGACAATGACATGCATATACACATTTCTCTATTTACACATTTATTATGTGTTTATTAATCATTTCCTTTAGTCTAGGAAAATACTATTGTAATCAATATGTTGTTTTTGTCATTATATGGCACATAAATCAATGCTTACCTAGATATTCATATTGAATTAAAGGTAACTACAGTATGTTTCATATCAGCTAATTCTAAGCATATATAGAACCTTTAGTTCCAATTCCTTTTCCAGAGACAATTATAGTGAAACGTTTAGTTTATAACATAAAACAAAATGAGTGTAGAATTATGATACATATCACAAAGGAGATTAATGTTAGGCTATGATGAAGATGGTTTCTGGGGTCCATTAAATTCTTGGACCTATGGGTTATGTGCCCACATATAGACTCATAACGTCCATGGAAGCAACTGAAAGTTCTTAATTTTCCAAACTCCAAATCAATCTCTGGTTTAAAACTGGAGATCTCCACTTTGTGTAGAAGTCTTGCAAAATACTCCAATGAAATATTTTTTGTCCAATCTCAACTAGATGGTATAATAACTATGGGTCTCGTCTTCATGCTAATACCATATGCAAGTGGAATGGAGGAATTCATGATGACTGTCAGATATTACCTGATCATATCGACGGTGGATTAAAACACTTGAGACGAACTAAATGGAGACCTATGGATTCACTCCTTCCCATCCTCCTCCTCACGCTTCCTTTCAGTGGAAATTTGATCAGTCGTTAATATTCCTCATATTACAAACTCATCTGTCGGCCTCTCCCTTATAATTCTTCCGTAGGATGAATACATGATGACCCTTAGTCTGCTGTCAATTAACCCTTTGGTAGTTGATCTCCTTCATCAGACTGCACACAAAATGTTAAGAAAATATATATATATATATATTAATCTATGGATCATGGGACCTGTGGGTTATTCTGTGGATCACCATCGATCCATTATGTGATCGATGGTAGATCTCTCCCTCTCTATATTAATTGGAATGCGCCTCACCTTTACTCAGCACTATGACCTATCTATTGTAATCTCAATTATAAGAAAATGATATACAATACTCTTGTTGGCTTCACGATTACAAGCCCAATCAAGCGACATGCAACAAATCTTTAGCAAACTTGGATTGAACAATTAATGATAACGAGTTTCATAAAACACAATGGTACATTATTTATTACATCGAGCTGGCTGAGCTTATCCAGCATGTACGTTCAAGCTGGATAAGCCACCTGGCCTGGGCCCTATGGCCAGTCAACTTGGTGCATTGACAGAATTTTACAATAATCCGGCAGTCTCGTCCGCCTCCGTCTCGCCACCACCACCGCCACCGTCGTCCTGCTGCCACCCCACCACGTCCTGCATTAATTATCTACCAAACAATTTTTTTGAACGTCTACACCGCTCCGTCCATTGATCGCTTGATCGATCCCCTCCCCTGTTCACGGTGGTCGGGGCAATGTTGAAAGGCAATAAGACTATTTGAGAGCCGTAGTTGAAAGGTAATAAGACTATTTGAGATGCCTGTGATTGAGTGAACAAACTTTTTGGATATGAGCAGTCATCGACTTTCTCACAACTCTTCTGCCAACCCCATTCTTCATTAAATACCTTGTGTTTTACTTTTCTTTGAATACCCAATTTTTCAGAACTCGAATTTAGATTGAGACGTGCATTTCTGAAGGCACTTGGGAATTTATTTCTAATGGGTGATATTCAGATCGGTGGTATCCAGGAAAGCCACAACAGATTGCAAGAAGGTATGTCTGTTTAATCTTTCAGAATGATTTTATATTCGATTCAACTGTCTATCTGCAAGAACTTTCTCATTCATCCCTCACACTAATATTCTGTTGTAATATAATGTGACTGATATTGAGAGAATGGAACTTCAGGACCTGATTTGATCCCTGATGCAGAGGAAGGAAGAGGCCCCAGTGGAGGGATATTTGCAGGAAAAAAAAAGATCCACTGGCTGCTTGTGATATTAAGCACTTCCTCACTGATTGTGGGTCAAGCTACTGCTATGCTTCTTAACAGGTATTATTTTGATGATGGTGGTAACAACAGATGGATTTCAACCCTTGTCTAGTCGGTAGGATGTCCTATTCTTTTCATTCCTTTGTTACTTTGTCAAGGAAAGAAAGCCTCTAAGATTACACCCCTCACACCCAAATTGGTGCTTATTTATGTTGCCCTTGGCTTGCTTATGGCTGGAGACAATCTGCTGTACTCTTGGGGTATCTATTATATGCCTCTTTCGACCTATTCTCTTCTCTGTTCAAGTCAATTGGCCTTCAATGCTATATTTGCATTTATCTTGAACAGGCAAAAAATTACCCCATATATCCTGAATTCTCTGGTTTTGCTGACTTTGAGTGCAATTTTGCTTGGGGTTCATTTAGATTGTGACAGGCCCAAGGGAGTGAATACTTCCAAGTACATATTAGGCTTCATTTGCACTGTTGCAGCTTCTGCAATATATGGACTGCTTCTTCCATTAATGCAGGTTGTATTCAATAGGGTTATAAAGAAGGAGACTTTTACAGTGGTTCTGGAGATGCAAATTTTCACATCCATAGTTGCCACTGTGGTGTGCATACTTGGATTATTTGTTAGTGGGGAGTTCCGAGATATGAAATTGGAGGCTGAGAGTTTCACAACAGGGAAAGTTGCCTACTATATGACATTGATATGGTCTACAACTGGATGGCAATTTTCTTCTTTGGGTGGAGTAGGTTTGATCTTTCTGGTGTCTTCCTTGTTCTCCAATGTGATTGGCACTCTGGGCCTCCCTATTGTGCCCATATTATCAGTGGGTTTTTTCCATGACAGAATGGATGCTTTGAAAATTATTTCCATGTTGTTAAGTATATGGGGATTCGTTTCCTATATGCTTGGTGGGTATTTGGATTCAAAGCCTGCTAAAGGTGTGTTGCCCAGGATATGCTCTCGAGTTGAAAACTCATCAAATCCTTAATCTATGTAATTTTTTCATGTTTTTTGTTCTATAACTAGCATTTATGTTATGGTAGTCCTACTTGTAGATGCAAATAGTGTGACTTTGATTTGAAGAGGATTTATTGCCCAGGAAAAAGCAATTGGGTCTTTGTATTTGTAGATGCAAATAGTGTGACTTTGAATTGAAGAGGATTTATTGCCCAGGAAAAAGCAATTGGCTCCTTGTATTATAATGTATTACAGATTACAGTAACATATATATAAGCCATGCTCATAGCTAGATATAAGTGTGTCTAGTCTTTCTAATTGGGCTATTTGGGATAGCGTTTATATATACTCTAACTCTGTACATATATTGTTTAATGGTTATGGTTTTTGTGATGCAATGTAATTTAGGTGAATATATATTTTTTATTTGTTTTTCATTATACATTTAGGGTTTATGAAATATACCACATATATCATTGGCATTGGTTTCATTTTCAAGACATTTTATATTAGTGTGTGTCATTTTGTATAGTTAATCATGCATTATATATTGTTGTGTCCATGACATTATGTTTGGAGACAACTACACAACCATCTGCCTAGATTAGTCAAGGTCTCTCTATAATATTATAAAAAATAGGGTTATTTTAGAGTTTTAAATAAATGCAATGTAATTTAGGTGAATATATATATATATATATATTTTATTTGTTTTCCATTATACATTTAGGGTTTATAAAATATACCACATATATCATTGGCATTGGTTTCATTTTCAAGACAATTGGTTTCATTTTCAAGACATTTTATATTAGTGTGTGTAATTTTGTAAAGTTAATCATGCATTATATATTCATGTGTCCATGACATTATGTTTGGAGACAACTACACAACCATCTTCCTAGATTAGTCAAGGTCTCTCTATAATATTATAAAACTTGGGGTTACTTTAGAGTTTTAAATGGTTCACGTCTTCGCAATATCTTTCATACGTGCTTGGAGCCTATAAATCATGGATTTTCATGACTAGAGAGGTTAATATGTATAAATTCTACTTGCATGTTTTATCTCCTTATGTAATAATATACAATATTCATTAAAACCTTTTTTCTTAAATGGTATGAAGGGATATTATCTAAATTTGTAAAATAATTGAAAATTTTCATAACTATAGAGGTTAATATGTATAAATTCTACTTAACATGTTTTATCTCCTTATGTAAATAATATACAATATTCAATAAAACCTTTTTTCTTAAATGCTGTGAAGGGATATTATCTAAATCTATAAAATAATTGAAAATTTTCATGACTATAAATTTTCATGACTATAGAGGTTAATATGTATAAATTCTACTTAGCATGTTTTATCTCCTTATGTAAATAATATACAATATTCAATAAAACCCTTTTTCTTAAATGCTATGCAGGAATATTATCTAAATTTGTAAAATAATATTTCAATGCAATGCATACATAAAACCTTTTATATTGTTCTTAGAGTTTAAACTTGGTTTATATTTTCTATCTTCTTTACCTTGAAAACACGAAAAACACACATGCATTGAGAATTCAAAATTTGCCTTAAAGTTTATACTATATTACATTTTTCATTTACAAATTTTTTGAAAATATTCTCAAAATATTTCTTATAATTCAAGTTAATCATTTATATTTCCATAAATAACTTTCAATATAAATATGATCAATTAATATTTAGTTCAATTTCATTGTGTATTTTATAATTCTCGCAATAATATCCCAATGTATACAAAGATTCCAATAGACTCATCTATTATTAAGACTATAAATCTGGAAACATTAAAAGATAGGTTTAGTTCATGTATATACTAGTGTCACCTTAGGTTTGTACCATTTCAATTGCACTTGCTCATTGAGAATATATTTGCATAAATCTTATTTGGAACCTAATTCTTTAAATAAGTTGAAAGATGTCTCATTAAAACAACAAACTTCTTTAGTTCATTATTATCATGCTCCATACTCAGAGGCTTTCCAAAGATTGAATCTTGCACACTAACCTATCTACAAGTGTTGCAAGATTCCCTGGATGTTGCAGCAACAATTACTATCAAGCTTCAGATGTGTTTCAAAATCAAATATGATAGAGAGTTTAATACACAACATTGATTTCTGTAAACAATATAGCCAATCTTAACAAAGCATATATAGCATAGCTAGATTACCCGGAGTCGCATTTCAAAACTGTTATGCTCTGCATCTTCCATTCTCTCGTCTCCTGCTCTGCGGCTCGGCTCCCTCCTGCTTTGTTTTTCAGCTCTCTCTTGCATTGCATTTTGGTTCCCTCCCTGCATCTACTCACCATTCGACAATCAGCAAGTAGAAACCAAGAATGGTGTTCAACCCATGAAATTGGACGAGTCATACACTACAATGACCCAAAACTCTTCGACTCGATTCGACAACTCGGTCTAAAAGTTTGTTCACTCAATCACAGGTGCCTCAAATAGTCTTATTGCCTTTCAACTACGTAGGGCTCTCAAATAGTCTTATTGCCTTTCAACGTTGCCCCGGCCACTGTGAATAGGGGAGGGGATCGATCAAGCGATCAATGGATGGAGCGGTGTAGACGTTCAAAAAAATTGTTTGGTAGATAATTAATGCAAGACGCGGCGGGGTGGCAGTAGGACGACGGTGGCGAGACGGAGGCGGACGAGGCTGCCGGATTATTGTAAAATTCCGTCAATGCACCAAGTTGACCGGCCGTAGGGCCCAAGACAGGTGGCTTATCCAGCATGAATGTACATGTTGGATAAGCTCAGCCCATCGAGCTCGATCATTACAATACTGCCTCTATGGTCTAGTCACCCTCTTGGCTTCTCTCACATGATATCTGGACTCTGTTTCTATTATGCCTGTAGGCTACATATTTATGGAAACAAATACATCAACGATGAAATAAGAAAAGGATACGATCTGTCCTTAACCAAATCGCTAATATCACTCAATACAACGACAATATCACAAAAACACACATAATTCAAGAAAATCGCATCATCTTTGACACGTCCACCTTCTGGAAGGTCTTAGAATTTGTTTGATTTGGGGTAGGGTTGATGCTCCTGCATTAGATTCCCACGGTACAAAATTCCATGACCTCCTAGTCATATTTCTTTTGTTACTGCTTCTATATTCAACCTGGTCGTCTTCCTTCATCATGCATCATCAAGATTCTCCTAATGCCCAGTCAATGGGATGTAATCAAGCTTCCACTAACACCTCATCGAATTTCTTCCTCTAGATCGAACTTCTCTTCCGATAGATCAAACTTTTGGTGTCATAGGTTCACCTCCTCTGAAACTTTGGAGCATTCCTTTGCTCTTCTCTAGCTGTTGCACCTACACACTCAGATCCTGCAAGATCTACAGGCTTTGATACCACTTGATGAAGATGGTTTCTAGGGTCCATTAAATTCTTGGACCTGTGGGTTATGGTCCCACATATAGACTCATAAGGTCCATGGAAGAAATTGAATGTTCTCAATTTTCCAAACTCCAAATCAATCTCTGGTTCGAAACTAGCGATCTCCACTTTATCTAGCAGTCTTGCAAAATACTCCAATGAAATGTTCTTAGTTCACAACCTTTTATCTCCAATATATGGCATACATTTCAAATAAAGTTTTCGACATGCAAAAGAACATCTTTCACATCCTTAGTAGAGGGTGTTAATAGCTTCACCAACCATGTCACATATATTTTTGGACACATATTAAAGCCCATAGTTCAACACAACAATTAAATTATGTTTCAATATAAAAGACATTCAACGATGGTTCCAAACTTTATTCGACGTGCATATATATAGTTTTTAGTTTCTTGGTATCAAAGCAACAATAAATATTCCCTAGACTATTGAATTTTGTTCATTGTAGACATCTTTATGTCAATACTGAGAATATTATTAGGATTTAATAAGGTTGTGCTTGATGTCTCACTCTTTGATATTTCACTTTGTTTCTAGCATGCCCTAGAAGTTTCATACCAATATTGTACTTGATTGTTAGTGGATGCTTCTAACTTGGTTGTTAATGGATGCTTATAGTTTACACACCTTCAACTTTTTGTTCCCTCAATAATTGCTTCTGATTCATGTGCCTTTAATATTCAACTTTAACATTATCATTTATGGTTCATGCTCCTTTGACATCTCTAAACTACATGCCATGCCTGGTTTCTGATATATAGTGCAAACACCATCCAATGTTTGCAAAAATCACTTGAATTCTAAAAAAAAACAATATGTGAAACAACCATTGTGTCTTTTATTTTCTTCATTGGTGGCATCATGCCCATAGATATGACCATTTGTGCCGAGTGATATAACTTTTCCAACTTTTCACTTTCTAGCATTATAAGAAACGCATACTTAGCTACATGTAGATTTTTAGCTTCCTAAGTGTTAACAAATCACATGAATATATAGATTTGTTCTAAATAATTGCATGTAGAAATTCTAAAACCTAAATATGAAACAAGAAGAATATGATTATGTAGGTTCAACCTAAAAAACCATCCACACTAAGGGGGGCCCATTAATTGGATTAGGAAAGTTGAGTTGCATCCTTAAGCAATCAATATTCAATAAACTATCATGCATTGTCTACTATTGACCACAATCAAGGCCCAAGCATTGTGTGATGTGTTCTAGGTATCAAGTGGGCATAGTATGATGGTCCACAAGTGTAATGTAATGAGAGGGAACGAAAAAATCAACTTTCCCCTCCTATTTGTGATTCGTAAATTGTGATGGATATTCCAATGGAACAATTCATCACAACATATCTTAAAACTTTTTGCAAACTCTTAGTTATGCATTATATATTTACTAAAATTTTAATATTAATGGTGTTAGTTCAATTCCATAGAATGTTAAATAAACTAAAACTGAAAGGAGAATAGATAGAGAAAAATAATGCATCCACAAACCTTCACAAATAACACAAGCTAAACCTTTGGAAGACCCACCATGGGGAAAAACCCAACCATAAGTGAGGACTGTGCCTTGCTCTTTTCTTCTTGAATATGCAATGCAAAGATAAAGACATTGGTACTCTCCATGGAGTTACCTATGACACTATGGCTTGTATGGCTACTACAAGATCTCATACTTCCTCTGTTATGCTCTAATATCCACTCCCTATCTCTTTCTCATCTATGGAACAATATAATAATACCATAAGAATGGAACTTCGTCTTTCCCTAGTGGCCCAGTATTTAACAATGTCCTGATAGCCATCTAGGGTTAGTGTCAGGGTTTTTGCATGCTTCAACTACCAATTAGGGTTAAGGTTTTGGACTGCATAGAATGTTCTTGAAAGTCCACACTTGACTAGCTTCACATGTGTTGGTAATGAGAGTTGACATGGATTCCACTTGGTAAAATGGAGGTCAACAAGATGGGTCAATTGTAAAGGGCATAACTTTCTCACATGAACTCTGATTGAGGCACGATCTTTGAACCGTTGGAAATCTCTTAGAGTGTAGAAAAACATAAAGGGAAAAATAAATATTCACATTAACTTTTGACTTGGAAAATATTATTTAATCCCTCAAATGGATCTGGAAAAGTTTTGGACCTCAAATCTTCAAAGTAAGACTTGCCCTTAAAATGGACCTTATAAGCCAATTCATCCAATCTTTCCACCTAAAAGCACCAAAATAGATGAAAAATCATTTATTGATCCATTTTGGATCAATCAAATAATCAACTTTTTCCTAGTGAGTGAATAAACATTTACTTAGGTGAGATTTTAAAACCTCAACATCAATTACACTATGAGGAATAACAAGTTAGAAAAATGCTCATTTCACCCTTGATAAATGAACATGCAAGCTCACCAATGTTTCATAGGTTCAACGACCCAAACGACGTACCCAAGAGAAAAATGGCCAGTCTCTCTAGCAAGTTGCTCTAGTACTTCCACAACATAATATCCCTATCGTTTTTCCTTAGTATTGAGCCTACCAACAATACTCAAGTGGGAATTTTATTAAATCCTACGAGCAGGAGAAGACAATGATGATAACTTAATTGATTCATATAGTAAACAAAAGAAGTTTCATGCTCAACGAGTCATCCATCACAAACATCTCCATTGACTAACACAAATTAATAAAAGTTTGAGGTGCTTGAAATTTGAAATCAAAGGCACATAGCATTGGATCGTAGACTACATCATTGCTGAGACTACATGAGTCACATGTTGCAATGATAAACTCTCTGCGTTCTTGTAAAAACCTGTCATGCAAAATACATTATGGAAAATGCAATGACTTTTTATGTGTGGCTAGAGGTACAATTTCATATCCTATGACAAAGACTATGGTATGTTAAGTAGAATGGCAGGCTACTTTACTGAATAGTTGAGTATGATGGACCTAAACGTCTGTCTCACTCAATTTTTTTCTTCATAACTGAAAAATATATACTTATATCCATCTCACTCACTCATCTTATTAACTCATAAGCGAAATAATTTTGGCTTTAAGAGCGAGCTTTACAAACTATTTTACTTTAATTATCTGTGCGTCCTAAGGCAGGGTATAGCCAGTTTGTTCCTCGCATTGTTGTTTGAGTGTGGATTTTCACATTTTTGGCGAGGAACTTTCCATTTATGAACTTCAAATATTTTGTAGACTCTTGTTTTCATCTAGGATATTAGAACGGTATCTTCACGCAGTGCAGCTTTTATTTCTTTACGTATAAACCGGATAACCCGATGATGCCAAACCCACTCAAAGCACGTGGGCTAGCTACAACTTAGGTCAGCAGGCAGATAATCATTGTCTGGAGCGACCGAGCAAGAAGCATACGCAAATAAAACATATATATAGAGAGAAGAATTGCTGTCGAATTGCAAGGTGATTCCTTGGAATTGATACCCAATTGAATTGGGTAAAATATAATTAATTGAATCAGAAATGGATGCCCAGAATCGAATCGTAGAAATGGATCATACATAGAAACGAATTGTAAAACTGGAGGAAATACAATACCTTGTCAGATTATAGAGTGGATTTCAAAATCAAGATTTTAACAATTAAATAGAATTTTTATCATAGATAAAAATATCAAAAACATTTGTATAACATTTAATAGTATTAGTATAAATTCATGAGAAACTTGGATCTATTAACAAAATTTATATAAAAACATTATGTCACAAAATAAAAACAAACAAACAAACAAACATGGAACATCTCCCTGGTACTAAATTATAAAACCTAATTCCCAAACAAACAACACACCAATTCTAATCACAACGCGCTCGAAATGGCAGTGTGAAAGGACACTGTCTAAATGCTCGATGTATACCACACATAACACCGAACAACTTCAACGGACGTGGGTGCCCGCGTACGTTGATTCATCTATGTGGACAATTGAATGGCAAAAATTGGGTAACTACCAGTGTTGGTCCCTTATCCAATGGGCAATTGGATGGAGTAAACTCAAGTAAACCATCAATGGTGTCTCTCACATAATACGGGAAATATAAATATTCAATCTTCATGTCTCGAGCACAGTACTTTGTCTTATTAATTAGTTGTTAAAGATCACATGCAACTTAGTTTCAATCTCTATAGCTTGCTAACAACGCAAATAAACCATCGTTTGAATTTATTCTTTTCATTTCCATTGATTTATCCTTTTCATTCATCTGTTTGCATTGGTAAAGGATGAACTCTTAACTTAAATTCACAGATTCAAAGAATAACTATAACAACCAAAAAGGAATGGGATGGATCTTCCCTCTTTCGACATATAAATTTGCATATTTTTCAGTTTGAAGCCGCAGGTTACACATAAATACCAATTCAGTACCACAGGGGGCTACAAACCAGAAAGGCTAAATGCAGGATGCATCTTATTCTCCAGCCACATCAAGGCTGTGCTACAATGGCCTTTTCACCTGCTAATCCAAAATTAAATAACAAATTGATTTGTGATACATAATCTCCTGAAACAATGTTTCTGGTCCTCCCAACGCTTCTGGTGCAGCCATAATGGAAAGTGCAAAGGAAAGCCTGGTTCACTCCCATTACTTCTACATATTTGTATATAGTCCTGAAGTAGGCAGGTCCATCCCTGTTATTTCTTCCCATAAACTTGCAGAGCTCAAATCAACCATTCCTTGCAGTTGAGGATTAGTAGCCATAGGGGCTTTGCTATTACAGAAATTCGGCATAATCCCCATAGAACTCTTATCTGCAAATGGGAAGTTCGGATCAAGATATAAAGGCTGCGCGCAGGAAGAATAGAAGGCAAAAGGGGGATTATTAGTATCGATAGATTTAAGACGGGCAGATGAGTATTGTGGATGATTTGCTGGCGTAGACTTGGGCAGAAAATATTCTTCGAAGCTCTTGGAGTTAGGGAACAAAGCACTATCAGCAATTTTGGCAGACGTTATTCCTGTTAAGTGCTGCACCATTGCCTTGAAATTGGATTTGTCGGTGTGCAGAACCATCGTATGTACCCGCCTGGGTGCTCTCGATCGTTTCTTGCTCAACTTTCCCGTTGCCCCCTCCAGAGGCAGACGCCCGATTGTGCCTGGCAACGAAGCTGCTGTGCTCAAACACTGGGGTAACGCCGTGTTGGTCACAGATATGATCTTGTCTGCGCCTTTACTAGCCACGGTCATTTCCTCGGTGCAATGGCCTCTGTAAATATCACTGTTTTGCATATTTTCAGCCTCCATTGATTTACCCGTTATGGCGCCTCTGTTACGAACGTATTCCTTCGTTTCAATGACAGATCGTATGCAAGTAGAAAGAATCCGGAATTTTACAGGCTCCGCATCCGCATCTTAAGGAACCGGAGAGAAGAACTGTAGCTCGAAGGATATTGTCCCGATTCCCGAGTCTTGGAGGCAAAGTAAATGAGGAATTTGCTCCCGTCCTGTTCATGCTAGCCACATTAATTAGGTCTGATAGCCTTGCAGCTGCCGTGTAGAACAAGGGCTCCCTCCGGTTTTCCTCGAATCTGCAGCGAGGAATTCCCGTGGCATGTGCGATTCTATAATTAAAGGCTTCTCCATAGTCCTTGCTCCTGGTACTGTCGGCTGTCATATGGCCGCAACAGACGTCGGATCATACGTCATACTTGAAATCCGAAAATGCCGATGACACACGTGCATCGTACACGCATTTGCGCGATTTGCGATCTGAAGATACAGTGCAATGGTGAGGTAGCTACTCGCGAGTCGCGACCAGCGAGGGTTTACGGATATGGGTTTGAAGTTAGATGTAGGGTTGAAATGCATTAGAAAAGGGAAAAAATTGGAAGAAAAGTAGATGTGATGAAGTGGAAAAGAGAGTGGTATTAGTTGGGATTAAATTTTATAATGATTTTCTATTCAATGTCATGCAAAATGATGACTCTTTGTTTATGCTTTGGGATTAAGAAAACTTTGTTTGTTGTACCATGTGTCACAACACTTCCCGTTGTGCCTAAGGTGTGAGCGCTTTGGGGACTTGGCTAACCCAGACGCTTCGCATTTTCACTAACACTTGTTTATTTAACACGTTACTTTGCTAGCATATTTGTTATTAATACTACAAATTAACACATGCCAACATATAAACGCACACCATAGAAAAGGGTGGGGTGTTAAAGAAATATAACCATGGAATATATTCTACTTTGTATTATTATTACTCCTTCTAGAGATGTTGTTCCTTCGATTAGGGATGTCATTGATGTATTTGGTCATGTAAAGTCTTAAGGCAAAATCTTTGTTGTAAGTCGGGGCAATACTACACACAAAAGTAATGTATTTTTTATTCTTCCAAGCCAAGTCAACCCTAGCAGCAAGGAGAAGTTGATCATGTTGGGTTATTAGGCCTCTCAGCTGATTAGTATAAATGGGAGAGGCGCCTCCGTCATTTGGACAAGTAGAACACTCAATCAGTTGCACTAGAGAGAGAAGGAGAAGTCCATCTGGAGGAGAGGAAGCAATCTAGTCTTATTCTTTGGGTCTTACATTGTACTTGGTTGAATTCTATATAGAGGAAGTTTTCCTGGGTTTTGTTCCCCACGAGGGTTTTCCAAAATAAATATTTGTGTTCTCCTTTATTCTGTTGTGCTTGTTATTCTTTCAGATATCCTTTTGTTTTGATATAACAACTTTTAAAATCTTAACATGGGATCAAAGCTAACCTAAAAGAAGACATTGTGCAACAGTTTTCCCGCAGTTCAACAACCTAGGGCTCAATATTACGAACAACTCCTTCCATAAGTTAGTCGAAAAAGAAGAACCATTCAACTCGCCCTAGGAGGGCGCATCTTTCTGTCGAAGCAATTTTCAATTATGTGGATTTTCACTTTTTGACCTACCACTTCTACCGAAAGAAACTAGGGCACCAAATTTCTCAAGGTTCCATCGATAGATTACAGAAAAGTAAGATACAGTCTAGCTTTCCTTGGGAAGGCACATCTTTTCCCCCAATCATTTCTACAAGTGATCCTAGATGGAAAATTAGGGTTTTCCAGTCATCCTGAAGCAGATTCAAGAAGCAGTCCTCAAATTAGTAAGTTCTATCCCCTATAGTTCCATTTGAAGTTCTCATTAATTAAAGATGACAAATAACGCCAAGCTTGATGAAAATCTTGAGGGAGCAGAGAACTTCAAAGCATGGAAGTACAAAGTCATGCTCATCCTTGAAGAACATGGTCTAGAAGGATATATCAAAGATGAGGTCAAGGAACTAGAAGGAGAGGAGGCAAAGGCCAAGCACAAGAAGGATATGATCAAAGTCAAAAGGATCATAGCCAATTCCATCAAGGATCAATTGATCCCCTAGGTGTCTTCAAAGAATACTCCAAAGGAAATGTTTGATGTTTTAACCAGTATGTTTGAAGGCAAGAACATCAACAAAAGAATGAACTTGGGAAACCAACTCAAGGGTGTGAAGGTACAAAAGTCATAAACTATGTAATCATACTTCTGAAGAGTATCTCAGATCAAAGGATACTTAGAAGCCATTGGTGACATGGTGGAAGAAGAAGTGGCAATGACCATCGTGAATGGTCTCTCGAGAGATTGGGACTCCTTCATTAGAGGAATATGTGCTAGAAGAAAGTTAACCAAGTTTAGCAAACTATGGGAAGAATGTGTACAAGAAGAAGGGAGAATAGCCAATAGAGAAGAGAAGCTAAATGATAATGAATATCAAGCTCTAACTACTCACACTAAGAATGGGAGAAGCAAAAGAAAGAATGAAGGATCACCTTCCAGAATACCACCACACTTCAAAAGGAGTAAGAAACCTAGAAAGTATTACTCATCCTTTGAATGTTATTCATGTCATAAGATGGGGAACATTGCTAGACATTGTCCTCTTAATAAAGATTAGTTCAAAAAGAAGAGCTGAAAGTACCATGCTTGTTGAAGAAAATGAATAAGAGAAGGAGAGGATCAGAGAAGATGAATACTGTAGTGAATAGTATGTCCTAATTTCAGCTCTCACAAGATTAATCTCTTATGGAAGTAACACTTGTCTTATAGATAGTGGTGCTTCCAAACATATGACAGGTCACAAAGATTCACTCTCTTGTCTTACTCAAAAATACTATTCACACTTGAGGTACACCTTGGAGATGATTATCAATACCCCATCAAAGGAATGGGAGACGCCTCTTACAAATTAAAATCCATAAAGTTCATGAAGATGAAAGAGGTCTTATATGTTCTAGGTTTGAAGAAGAATCTTCTTTCTATCTCATCTCTAGATAAGAAAGGCTTTAGGTTTGCCTTTGTAGATGGTGAAGTTCTTATGTGGCCGAAAGGAAATACAATAGATGATACTACTGTAATTGGTGTTGAAGAAGGAGGATTCTACAAATTGAAGGGACACACAGATTCATCCCTTACAGCTAGTACCATCAACTCATGTGAACTTTGGCATAGAAGACTTGCTCATGTGAACTACAAAGCATTGCCAATTGTGAGAAAGGTAGTGACAGGTCTACCAGAGATCCAGATCAATCATGAAGCTGTATGTAAAGGATGCGATCAAGGAAAGAACATCAAGAACCCATTCCCCAATAGTAACAACAAAGTAAAAGGGATCTTGGGTATTGTACACTTAGATGTGTGTGGATCGATGCCAACCACTTCCTTAAGCGGGTAAATCTACTCTGTCTCTTTTATTGATGACTACTCTCATAAAACTTGGGTATATTTCTTGAAAGGAAAAGATGAAGTATTTGTAAAGTTCAAGGAATTTAAATCTCGTGTGGAAAATCTATCTAAAAGGAAGATCAAGACTTTAAGATCAGATAATGGAGGAGAATTCACTTCCAATGAATTCGAGACTTCTGTAAGGAAGTTGGGATTAAGAGGGAGCTTACCACACCCTATAATCCCCAACAAAATGGAGTGGCAGAAAGAAAGAATAGATCTATCATGGAATAAATCAAAGCATTGATCCATGATAAAGATTTACCGATGCATTTATGGGCCGAAGTAACGAGAACCACTGTCTATGTCCAGAATAGAATATCTCATAGTGCTCTTGGAAACAAAACCCCAGAAGAAATGTTCACTGGTGAAAATCCTGAAGTAAGACACTTAAAGATATTTGGTTGTCCCGTATACTTACATGTTCCAAAGGAGAAAAGATCAAAATTAGACTCTTCGGGAAAGAAGGGTATATTTGTTGGATACAATGAATAGTCAAAATCTTATAGAATTTACGTTGAAGTTTCTATCAGATCGATATTAGTAGAGATGTTATAATTGATGAAGATACAACCTTTACCAAATAGAGAAATATATTTGCAGATGAAGATCATGAAGAAGAGGAGACCCCTAAAACCATAGAAGCTACCAGACCACCAATCAGAAACATCGAAGAAGATACTATACTAGAAGATAGTGACCTAGAAGAACCCCAAGGACCCTTGGAAACACCTCAGGAGATGATCTCAACAAAAATAAGAACAACTTGGGCTCGTGATATAATCAGAGAAGTAGAAAGATATGGTGCACCCTAAGGAAGCACGAGACAAAGAATTTACTCAAACTATGTGGCATTAATGGGAAACCTTATTGATGAATAAACCACATGTTTTGAAGAAGCTTCAAAGAAGAAGGAATGGATGGAGGCCATGATCAAAGAGTACCAATCTATAATAAAGAATGATGTTTGGGATGTGGTGCCAAGACTAAAGGACACTAGTTAGTAGTTTCTTCAAAGTGGATTTTCAAGACAAAGCATTCATCATATGGCAGCATTGAAAAGTTTAAAGCAAGATTAGTCGCACGAGGATTTTCATAGAAAATAAGGAATTGATTATGAAGAAACATTTGCACTAGTTGCAAGATATACTTCCATCAGAACTATCCATGCATTAGCAGCCACAATGAAATGGAAGCTACAAAATGGACGTAAAAACAACCTTCCTAAATGGTGTCATACACGAATAAGTATATATTGAATAACCATCACGATTTGAGACTCACGACAAGGGGACACACCTCTGTAGATTAAAGAAATATCTATATAGGTTAAAACAAGCACCCAGAGGATGTTATGGAAGAATTGATGGATTCCTGATGAGCTTGGGCCTTACTAAAAGTAAAGTTCATTCCAACCTTTACTATAAGGTTGGAGATGAAGGAATCATGATATTACTATTGTATGTAGATGATATATTTTTGACAGGAAAGGAGAAGCTCATCAGTGAATGTAAGAAGAAACTTGCAGCAGAATTTGACATGAAAGACCTTGGCACAATGCATTATTTCCTAGGTCTTGAAGTATGGAAGTTTCCAAATGAGATTTTCCTAAACCAAGAAAAATATACAGTTGAGATCCTAAAGAGATTTGGGATGTTGGATTGAAAGGAAATGAACACTTCAATGGTGACAAACCTGAAGCTCCTAAATGATGATTCTTCAAAAAGAGTAGATGTCACATTGTATAGACATATTATTGGCTAATTGATGTATTTGAAAAATACAAGACTAGATATATGTTTTGTTGTGAACACCTTAAGTAAATATATGGTGGATCCCCCACATGTTCATCTAGTTGCAATAAAACATGTGATGAGGTACCTAAAAGGTACATTGGAGTATGGCCTCAGATATGTGACCGACAATGAGTTCATATTGTATTGCTATAGTGATTCAGCTTGGGCAGGAAGTGTTGAAGACATAAAGAGCACCTTAGGATGTTGTTTTAGTTTGGGATCAAGTATGATCTCATGGATTAGCATAAATCAAACCAGTGTTTCCCTTAGTACAACTGAAGCTGAGTACATTGTAGCATGTTCATCCTGTAGCGAAGTAATATGGATTTGCAAACTATTACTGAAGTTATTTTTGAGTCTTCCAAGGAAATTCGGCCCTGGTAGCAAGGCGAAGTCAACCCTATTGGGTTATTAGGCCTCTTAGATGATTTGTATAAATATGAGAGGTGCCTCCAACATTTGGACAAGTAGAACACTCAAGCAGTTGTGCTAGAGAGAGAAGTAGTAGTCCATGTGGAGGAGAGGAAGTAGTCTAGTCTTATTCTTTGAGTCTTACATTGTACTTGGTTGAAGTCTATATAGAGGAAGTGTTGCTAGGTTTTGTTCCCCATGAGGTTTTCCCAGGATAAATATTTTTGTTATTCTTTGTTTTGTTGTGCTTATTATTCTTTTAGAGATCCTTTTGTTTTGATATAACAAATTTTACAATATTAACACGGGGTTTCCAACTCGCAGATCCCCAAAAGCTTTTTATATATAAAAAAATGAAGGTTACATCAGAGGGGAGCTGCTAAAATTGACAGATCTCCCAGCGTGTTCCCAACTAGCTACCATGCCAAACGCAAATACAAAGAATAGAACAGTGTGTCCCTCACATGTGACCACTTGTTGGAGTCTTCCTTTGCTAGCTATGTCCTTACCGGACCTTCACATCACTTCCTTCGTGTCTTGCTTTCTTACCTTCCTTGAGCTAACCTTGTGAGTGCACTTATATAGGAGATGTGCATAACCGATGTCAAGGTCATGCGTTTGGCCGACATGCTCCACCTTAGCGTCTGTTAATTAGGTTTCTTGCCACTCAATTTTAAGGACGTCGCCCATCCTCAATGATTGTCCTTTGGTTTGTGATGTCCACTTAGCGCCCGTTGCCTTAGGAACCCATGCATGATTATTAAGTTAACCAACCTTGTAGCGCCCTCCTATGCGTTCCTTTCGGTTGTGTCTTGCTGGTACACTTTACGTCACGACTGTTTCTTCCGAGGAACGCGCCCCACCTTGCCAATGCATCCAATTTTGAGGTGTGCATCATGTGCGCTTTGGGAGGGGTCCATTACAACCTTCCCCACCATATTGGACATCATCCCAACAATGAATTTTCTATGGTTTGTACCGAGGTGGGAGCCTGTGCTCTTCTTGGAACAGTTGATGAAGTCTTGCGACTTCCATAGATATTTCTTCCACTCCCAAATTTCTCTTATTTTGAAAACTCTCTCCATTTGATGAAGTATTCTAACCATGAGTTCTTACTGTGTTTGTTGAACTAATGCCACAAGACTACTTCCACCTCCTGATCTGATCTGTCAACAATCATCATTGGTGCTCATGTTGGAGCATTCCTTTCTGGTTCGTATTGATCAGCTTAGCACCTATGCAACTGTATCACATGAAAAATCAGGTGCTAAGATTGAAGGTGTTCCTGGAGCCTTAGCTTGTAAGCTACCTTGCTCACTTTCTCAATGATCTCGAACGGGCCATTATATTTCCAAATCAAAGAGCCCACCAAACCCTTTGGAGGAACAAACTATTCACGTCCAAGTTTGAGAAGGACATTCTCCCTAACCTAAAACTCTTCATCTCGCCGTTGTCTATTTTCCCACTTCTTCATGTGTTTAGACACTTTCTCTTGAGTGTGTCTTGGCCACTTCTAACTTCTCTTTCCATTCTTTGAAAAATTCCATCGCTACTAGATTAGTACCAATCTCTCTGGTCACGATGGTTTGTGGTGTTAGCAGCTCTTGTTTGGTCGCCAACTCAAATGGAATGTAGCATATCGTTGAGCTTATGTGCATATTGTAACTAAAATCCACTGCATCAAGCATCTCCAACCAATTCTATTGTGATTCTATTGGTCATTGTGTACAAAGTGCTGCAAGTAGCTCTGTAGGATTGCTTTAACCCTCTTCGCCTCTCTATCCATTTCAGTATGGAATCTAGAACTCTTGAGTAGCTACGTCCTGATTAACTTGTAGAGTGTTGTCAAAAAATTCTCCTTGAATCTGGCATTCCTATCAGATACAATATTGAGTGGTAAGACCCACAACTTAACCATGTGTTTGAAGAACAACTCCGCAACGTCTACTGCCTTTGATGGAGACTTCACGGGAACAAAAGTCGTGTATTTGGAGAAGCAATCCACTACAACAAAGATGTCATTGTACCCTTGAACGACTAGTAACTACAGAATGAATTCTAGGGAGATGCTCACCCATGGCCTCTCCGGAACTGAAAACGATTGCAACAACCCTGCTTTCCTTTTGGTGCACGACTTGTCTTGATGACATATGAGACAAGTGCACACATACTCCATAACATCCCTCCAGAGGTTCTCCCAAAAGAATATTTTCTCCACTAAAGCTCACATTCTGTTGGCCACTTTTCCTAACTCATGCGACCTAGGTTCTGCGCAACCCGTCAACCCAACAAACACCTGAGATACCACCCCGATAGGGAAAGCCCTGTCAACAAGACCTGCAAAGCAGGTGTAGTCTCACCTAAGATATCTCTTTGATGGGTAGCCCCCAGAACCATGTTTTCAAGATTCATCAAGGGATTATAGTCCCTTGGCATGCGACCAAGGAAATCGACCAAGTCACTTGGATGGAGTCATTTACACCGAATTGTAGCGCACACCGCGCATATATTTTATTAACTACTAACAACACGACACAGATTCAACCTTAGTAATTTAAACATAAAGGGATATAAAAGCGAGCTAACAAACATGCGCAATATAACCGACACGCAACAACGATTGTGCTGTAAACATAAACTAATACTCAAAAGCAACGCATAGTAACCTATTCATGCATTTAGACTTCTATTGATAGTACGACATTCATTCAACCATGATAGGACTTGCATCATAAACATAAACAAACATACACAGTCAATCATCAACACATAGGAGAGTTCACATGGAAACCCATCCAGGAAAAACCACAAGGCGCTCTTCATCTGGCTTGAGAAATATATGGCGCCTTCAACCTACATTTGACTGAAAACTATCTTAGATATAGCTTTCTACTCAGACTCTTTCTTTCTCTCATGATCTCTGTCTTATTTCTCCTAACTACTGCTACCCTATACTGATCCACATACGGCCTGGATCGACTCCTCTAGTATCTGCACCTCTCTAGCAAAGCTTCTCTTCTACTCCACTACCTCTGACTACATCCTGCAGACTTCCGACTAATCTACCACTCAAATCTCACAACTTCACTCTATTAACCCATCAAAAGTAACTAACAGTGATCTAAAAATCCACCAAAGAGTAAAATAACAACAACGACCAACATAAAAGCAACTCTCTAACTATTGAATCCCTCCTATTTATACTATTTTACATGACCACGCAGGGTCGAATGCATATAGGCAGTCTGTTAACTATCACCATCAACCACCCCCTAGGCTATAGCTGTGGTGATAATTACTTGACACGAGACACTAACGACCTTACTTACAACATGCATTCACTCGTGTGGCATTCGACGACTTAAGCCGACTTTAGTACCCATGATCGTCTTGTCGCTTTCGGGCATTACTCTGCACTTGTGTTACTATTTTACCCTATGACATCTTCCTTTGACGTAGTTTCCCTTTTCTGTGCAGGTGACATATTTTGTGCATATTCCTTCTTCTATGTAGATTTCCTCTTCCATGCAGATTTCCTTGTCTGTGCATATTTCTTCTATTCCTGTCGCGTGCTTCCTTTTCCTTTTTTGTGCTTGCACGGTGGATTGATTCTTGTGTTTATTTCTTGCGCGCTTTGCTCATCCCGAGGCACGAAGCAATGGACATAGGAGGTGGCGCGACGTGCACAGCCATTTCTTTGCTGCTAAAAAAAATGCTTTTTTTTTGCGCACCTTTCTCATGCTTGCTCTCTTGGGTGTTTTGTTACTTGTGTTTGCTTTTTTTTGGCAGTGTTTCCTGCACCGCAGGCTCATCCCAGACTTAGAAAAATTGTTTATATTTTAGATTACAAAACTTGAGTTATACAATTTCTTCCTCGACATCATCTGAAGAGTCTACTTCCAGAGGTTTTTCTTTTGTTTGCTCCATCTCTTCTTCTTCTTCCTTTTCCTCTTCTTCTTCTTCCTCTTCCTCTTCTTTCCTCTTCTTGTTCCTTTTCCTCTTCTTGCACATCCTCTGGGGCATCTTCTAACATAGATTGTTCTGCACTTCCAACCTTCTGTTGGAATTGGCCAAAAATGGGAGTAAGCCTTTCTATCTCCTGACAAGATTCTTCAGCCTTCTGCTCCAGTTCCCGCAATTGATCGGAGCTAGGGTGTTCCAACGATGCATTGGCCACTGCCTGTGTGAACTCATGGATTCTCTGCTGGGCAGGCTGAATTAGTCCTGTGACCCTTTTAGCTTCGACTTGTTTCTTAGCTGTTTATTTTTTGGGCATGTTTTCCTGCTTGCGTAGGGTTCTTGCCTTATCCTAGAGCTTCTTAAGCTCAGTGCCTTTGGCAATTTTCTCCTTTGTTGGCAACTTCTTAATCTCTGCCTTTACCGCCAATACTTTTGGATCTGCTTTCCACTCCTGCTCCGTAGTCTCATCCTCGATGAGTTGATCCCATACCACGGCAATTGCTTCCACTGCCTCTGTGTAGATCTTCTCAGATTCCCTAAGTCGACCAATATCTTGATATGCCGATTGTTTCCTTTGTTGCACAACTCCGGGAGGCGTACTCGACTGCTTGTTGGTCTTTAATTCATGAACCTGTTTCTTTAGATTTGTGACCAGTTTGGATAACCACCTCAGTTGGTGCACAGGTTCTACCTCGCCTTCTTCCTCATCATCTGACAGTTCCATGACTGCCTCCTTTATGGATTCTTCTAGTGACTCCTGCCTCTATGCTTGGGCTTCCAGGTCTTCATGTTAGCACTTGATGACTTGTTTGCACGTATTTTCTTTCCTGGATGCCTTGGATGCCTAATATGCAACCACATTTTCTCGGATTCTCACCTCTGTAGCTACGGCATGCTGAATGGAATAGATTTATGGCAATGTCAGCTTAGAGAAATCCAAAGTTAATGTGTCCAAGCTATGGACACTTGTATCTATTTTTGCTACATTTCTAGAAAATGCATGTGTGGGCATTTCTATTCTCAAGGGTGGGAGCATCACTGGCGTCACCAAAACGTTCGATGGGTCTACAGTGTAGGTCTCAGCCTGCACGACGTCATGCACTTCTGTGATGGCCTCTTTCGGCTGGGTGACTTGCGCAGTGAGCGAAGTTGTCCAATTGGTTTGCTTGTGTGTGATATCACCCTAGGTAGACTCAGTTATTTCTGTGATCACCTCTCTAAGAAGAGTCAGATCCTCTTCTACTATATTCATGACTTGGGGTCGATTAGCGCTCTGCATTTTCCTGTGTGGGATGCCCGAAGCTTCTGCATCTTCCTCCACGGGATATTTTCCCTTTCTTTTCTTGTTTCTTTCGGCACACACCTCCTCATTAGTAGGGGTGTCTTCTTTGCCATTGTTAGGCGGGTCTTGCTCTTCTTCTTCCTACGCACCATCCTGATGCTCCTGGGTGTTGGTATTGGTGCAGTCCTGGGGTGGGTTCTCCTGCAGGTCCCCTTGTGGCACTTAATGCTCCCCTGACACCTCCACACGCTGACCAATCCATTCTTTAGGCCAGTCTTTGATTTCCCTCTCGATATTTGCATCTCTGATGATGAAGAAGGTCGAGAGTGCATGCTTCTTGGGGTCATTGCATGGATACAAGATGATGTTGTGCGGCCTCACATGGAATTTAATAAAAGGATACCTGGAGATAGTCGCAGGGTACATTCTATGCTTCCTGCGCATGATTTGTCTAAGTCTTTCTTTGTGGAGAAAGAATGCAATCTTTGTATCGACCTTGCGCTTGTTGTCTTTTTGGTCCCAGAGGTTCAAGAACTGTGCGCCAAGGAACTCCACTGGGATGTCCATGGGTTGATAGTTTGGTGGAGGAGTCTAGGTTGCAAATGAGATCAGAATCAGAAGCCATGAGTAGTGGAACTTCACCGTGAGAAGTTCTCACGCATCAACTGCATCATCCATTAGTTCATTCACGAGGAACTAGGATCAGTTAATGTGCACTCCTCATGCGCACTGTTCTGCTAGCTCTTCTGTTGCAGTAGTGCAATCAGTAGGCCTCATCTTGCGCAGAACCTTACTGCACAAGATTTTTTCTATGGAACTTACATTAATGTCATTGATAGAGCTAATGAGGTAGCCCTTTCCACTGCGGACAAGTTGGTACTTGCCCTTCATGTCATTCTTGTCCAGTTTTTCCTCATCCTTATGCAGATACGGGGCCGTGTCGACTCCTTGCCACAAGAGACCCATGATGGTCGAGACCAGTTCGACCATTACCTCATAAGACTTGTCTAGCTAGAGGTAGCCTCCATGGAAGCATACCAGAAGTTGCTTGACACACATCTTGACTGGGGTAGTTTGACCGAAATGCAACATAAGGAGCAGGTTTAAGATGCTTAACTACTCCAATCCATGTGCCCACTCCATTGTAGAAACCATGTTTGAATTCGGCGGTACACCGAGCACCGTGACTATGAATCGATTTATTTCCAGCTCCTCTTGCTTTCTGGTATCATAGTCTTTGAACTTCAAGTCTCGAAGTTTGGGGGTGATTATATCCTAGGATCGTGGGACGCCTTCTGGAATGGTGGGCTCTTCTAGTTTGTCCTGCGTGTCCACTATCACTCTTCTTGTTCCTGGGACCCTAAGTGACACATACGGGGGAAGCAAATTCTTTTCCTCATCAGTCAGCTCTATGTCCGCTGGTGGTTGTGGTGGAACCGGGTCGACGCTGTGGGATTTGGGTATCTTCGTTAGGGGACCAAAGGAATTGGTCACAAAAACTTGTGCTCTGGCAGGTTGTCCTGGTGGCCGGGTTGGAGGTACCTACGTCTCCTAGCCTCCTTCCGGTGGTGGGCATGGTGGCATTGACGGTGCACTCAGTCGAGCCTGCATCTTCTTCATCTTCTTATTTGGATGACTAGGTTCAAGGACGTAAGGCACTTCTAATATCAGGAAGAATGAGGCTGGTGAAACAACTGAGTCTTCACTATCACTGAATATCTCAACAATGATGGGCTTTTGCTCCGAGGGAGGGTTCTGGCTCACTCAGGAAGTTATTGGATCAGTTGGCTTGGCTCTCTGGTTTCTTGGCTATGCAAGGTAATGTAAAGGTTATCAGGATAGAGGTGACTGATATTTATAGGGGATCGAGCATCCAGGATATGATTGGATGCAATGATGGTCCATCTTATGGAGCACATGGGCTCATCCTTCGTCACCTTTACTCACACACTTAGGTTCAGTTATGTGCTTGTTAGGGAATTTAAGGTTAATATGATGGATGGGACCAAAAGGCACATTGCCATTCTCCTCGGACTTTCCAAATTAATGCTACTGAGCTGTCGCGAGCACCAATTTTTTTTTTTGAATCCTTGTCCATTTAACAGTCCGTCAGTGTCTTCCAGTTGTCTTCTACTGCCCGCCAGTTGTCTCTTAGCCAGTTAGTTGGCGGGTTTACAGTGTACCATTCTTCATCGCAACTTCCTTTTTCTGTGCCAGGTTGCGCTGAAGATTCTTTTTTCGTTGGTTTCCTCCCTTTACATTTTTTTTTGCTGCGCACCTTGGCCTTATGGGACCGCACTGTAGTCATCATGGTATGGTTTTAATCGACTGCCATTGATCATACCCACAACTAGTGTTCCATCTAGCTTATGTAGTTTTACCGCGCTTGCTTAAGTAATGTGCACAACCACATATGGGCCTAGCCAGTGTGTTTTGAGTTTACTTGGGTGCTTGAAGAACTTGCTATCATACATCAGAACACGTCTGCCAACCTTGAACTGTTTTGTACTGATGTGGTGGTCATGCCACGCTTTTTGCTGCTGTTTTTCCATGTTTTGATGGAATCCAGCAATGAAGCATTCTCCCTCCATTTGAATCAGCTGTGTAAGTAATTCTTCTATGGTGTTGGTATCTGTCATTTCTATCAGCGCAACAATTCGTAGGATCGGCACAATGTACTCCATGGGCACCATTGCTTCTTGGCCATAGACTAAATGGAAAGGAGTGTATCATGTTAGTCGTTTGCATGTTTTTATGTAATCCCATAATACCGCCAAGACTTTCTGGTCCAATTCATCTCTGCGCACATTACAGACCTTGGTCAAGGCATTCTCCAGTATCTTGTTGAAGGCCTCAACAGTTTCATTTGCTTGAGGATGGTAGGGTGTTGTTTTCTTGTGCTAGATTTGGAATTTTGCAGTCAATTCAACAATTAGTTTATTTACAAAATGCATACCTTGGTCGCTAATAAGGATCTTCGGGCAACCAAACCTTGTCACCACATTTTCAAAAAAAAACTTAGCCACAGTTGCGGCGGTGCAATATTTCATAGGTGCCGCTTTCGCCCATCTTGTCAAGTAATATGTAGTAGTTATAATATAGCGCGCACCAATCCGTTTCCCTGGGGGACTAATAGGGGTGACAAAATCCACTTCCCATTTATCAAAGGCTTGCAGTGTAATTTGTGGTGCAAGTGGCATTTCGTCATGTTGTGATGGTTTCCCTCTTCTTTAACACTTATCATAGTCACGACAATATTTCCTTGTATCCATATGTACAGTTGGCCACTAGAGTCCAGCTTGCAAAATATTGCAAACCGTTGCCTTCCCGGTGTAGTGTCCTCCTAAGACACCTATATGCGCTTCAGCCATTACTCATTTCCTTTCATGATCAAAGATGCATTTGCGCAGTATTTCATCTGGTCCCAACTTATACAGTTGTCACGTGATCAGCGTGTAGTCTACGGCCTTGACAACTAGTTGTTTCTTTTGCCATGTCGTATAATATTCAGGTGCATAGCATGTCTTCAATAAGTGTATAATATCATCAAATTATTTATCCACAACGTCGATGAAAATAGCTACGCATCAGACAAATTATCCTTTAAGTTGTTTCGTTCCTCACCATTTTCAATGCGGGACAAGTGGTTTGGCCCAACATTCAGTCGACCTGGCTTTACAATGACTTTGAAGTCAAATTATTGAAATAGGAGGAGCCACCAACAGATCTTCCCCCCCAACACTGGCTTATTGACCAAGTACTTCAACGCAGAATGATCAATGAAAATTTTGAAGTGTCCACCCAATAGATAATGTCTGAACTTTTGTAGCGTAGACGATTGCAAGCCCTTCTCTTTCAGTTGTGGTATAGTTTTTCTCTGTTGTTGATAGTTTCCTGCTTGCAAATGCGATTGGGGGGTCAATTACGCCCTCTCTTGGTTGGGTTAATACTATACCAAGCGCAATTGATGATGCATCAACATGTACATGGAACTCCTTCTTCCACTCTTGGAATATTAATATTGGCGCAGTGGCCATTTTTTTCTTCAGCTTATCTAGACTTCCTTGACAGTATTTGTTCCACTGGAATTTGGCATCCTTCTTCAGCAGCTTCTCCATTGGGGAGGTTATCTCCATGTACCCTCTTATGAATTTTCAATAATATCTAGTATGTCCCAATGTGGATCTGAGTTGCATGACCGATGTGGGTGGTGGCAGGTCCAGAATAATGGCCACCGTCGCGGGATCGACTAGGATCTTGTCACAACATACTACATGGCCCAGTAGTACACCAAACGGTGCGCAAAATATTCATTTTCTCAAATTCAGTGCAATTTGATACTGGAGACACCTTTTCAGCATCATGCGCAAATTCTCAATATGGTCTCTCACCAGACCAAAGACCGTTTAGTCATCAAAATATGCTTCAAGAAACCTATGAATGAAATATTTAAAAGCATAAACTACTATTCTAGAGAAAATAGTAGGGGCATTTTTAAAACCAAAGGGCATTACCATGTATTGGTAGCATCCCCATTCTGTTACAAAGGTTGTCTTGTGGTGGTCTTCTTGCGCAATTCTGACATGATGGTAGCCCGAGAATCCGTCTCTGAATGAGTACATTTCTTGTCTGCCAACACTCTCCAATACTTCATCTATAAATGTTGTTGGGAGTGGATCGTGTAAATAGGCATAGTTTAGCTTCCTAAGGTCGACAGAGATCTTGACCTTGCCTGTCACCTTTTTGTCCTGAATCACTATAGGGCTTATCCATTCTGAGTCTTCGATAGGTTCAATGATTCCTGCTTCCAGCATGCGATCCAGTTCTTCTTTCACTTTTTCTTTATAGAGTGGATTTAGTCTATACGAGCACTATTTTATTGGTCTTGCGTCGGGTTTGAGTGGAATTTTCATTTTGCTCAAATCTCCTAGTAACCCCTTCATTTCCTTGAAGTTCGTCCAAAATAGGTCCTGGAATTCATGTAATAGATCAACGATTTTGGCTATTATCTCTTCGTCCTAATAGTCTCCAATGCTAGCAAATTTTGGATTGTCCTCTGACCCAATGTTAACTTTCTTGATCTCTAGCGGCTTGATGAACTGCTCATTGGAAATTTCACTTCCTTCTAATGCATGCAATCCTTCTGAATCTGGAATATTGATGTTAGTCAGGTCATCCTCTGGGTCTTCGGAGAGGTTATAGCATGTCATCCAGTGCTGAACTATCTCACAGCACTGGTGGGAATGCACAGTGCAGGGTTGAGAATACGCAACCTCTAGTGGGATCTCAACGAATATCTTCTCCTTAATGTTCTTTAGTGCAATATCAACTGTTGGTTGCTCGTCTGCGAACTGGAATGTGTATATGAAATTCTGCGCAACCTTTTCCCATTCTCTTATTTCTTGGCACAGCTCTGTAGATGCGTACCAGCCACTGGGTTCCATTTCAAGAGTATGGATGAAGTGGTGAACCTACTCCTGGCGCGGGTAGATATAGAACGCTGTGGAACACTGCTCCAAGCGTTTAATGGGGTATGATAACCCTGTATACCTTTGTGTCACAGTTGTGACCTCGTCTCCGAACCTTACTTCTAGTAGCCGTTTACACAACGACCCTTCAGTTAACGAGCTTTTTTGCATACCCCACCATCGTGTAGGTGTGGATTTTAGCACAAATTTCAGCGTATATAGTCGCTGCATCTCTGTTATTAATTATTCAAACTCAATTAAGAATGTGGCCAAGTTGGGCAATCCTTCATATGTAGGCAGTGGCCGTGACTGAGTTCCCACTCGTTGGATAGACTTAGTTATCTTGGCACATCTCCTCATAGAGACTTCATGTAATCGGTTCTACCAGTTCTCATGCGCCTCTCCTGAGTCTGATATACATGAACTCGTACATCTCTAGCTCAGGTTACCATCTGCAGTAGGATTAATATAATCCTCCCTAAGGGCAGTGACATTATAGATGTTATCAAGGTTATCACCTTGCTCTTCATTGAACACCGATTCAATGTATCTTTGTACTTCCAGTGGATCGAGGGGTGCAACTAACCTCATCTCATCATCTTCAAACGATAGGATCCTTCTTTTGAAATTTATAATCGTTTGATTTCCCATTGCCCAATCGATCCCTAGCAGCGCAGGATATGGGTTAGTATCATCTACTATATTGATGACTTCGAAGTCCGCAAAAGTGCGCAATCCTTCAATATCCACTTGGACCTGACTCAATCTACCAATGGGCAGGACCTTTGCCTAGTTATCAAGCCTTAATTGAACTGGGGACCATTCTAGGGGTGGCTTGCCCATTATTTCCCATGTCTGGCATGTTAAAATGTTAACATCAGATCCCATGTTGAGGATGATATAGTCCATGTCTTAATCACCAATTTGCGTGCACATCCCGAGTTTGCGTCCCATTTTGAACTTTGTCTTGACACTGTTAACCTTCTTTGTCAGCTGGTCTTCCTCCGAAATCATTTCTATAGGAACTTCCAACTCTGCAAGTGCATCCTTGTCCTAAATTAGTGCCAAACAACTTGACAGGAATGGTTTGAGATTACTAACCTTATCTGCACTCTTACTTGCAGTCTGTTGTTTGAATATCTTCTGGAATCTCTCAGGCATATATTTCACTTGGCCTAAGGTGGATGGCTGCTCTATTCCTATGAAATTTAGGTGGACATCCATGAATAAGCGCTTCTGCTTTTGAACATGAAGCGGTGCTTTCTTTTGCATGGTGGCCGTACCCGCTGTTGTGCTTGCGCCACATGCTCTGTCTGCATAGCTTGATCTGCACCCATTGCAGGACCTCCCATTGTTACCACAACTACACTTGGTTCTTGTGGTTCTGTGACTATTATCTGTATGTTGGCATTAGCATTCAGGTTGGGAGTATTCAACACAGGATTTCGTGCTGGTTTATTTGATCCAAACATCTGGGCTTTCCATCTTGCAATAAGTTGCAGACATTGCTCCACATTGTGCTCTTTTTTGCAATACGAGAAAGTCTTCGTAGGTTCATGGCAGTCTCTAGAAAAGTGGCCCTGCACTCCACAATTGTAGCATACCACTGGTCCTCTTCCTCGTTCAAGTCCTCCTCCACCTCGATCCCTGTAATTGCCACCCCCCCTCAACTGAGGTTGTGGTGGTTGTGGTAGGTATTGTGGTTGCTAATACTACTGTTGATACTGGTTATACGGGGCCACATTCTGAAGCCGCGGTGCCATCTGGAACTGTTGTGCAGGATGGAACTGAGGCACATCCTGAAACTGTTGCGTAGGCTGAAACTGAGGCGTAGCCTGGAACTGCGCTTGTGCCATTCAATATTTATTTTCTCCTCATTATTCATTAGATATGCATCTACCGTTTTCTCTCTTAGAAGTTGGTAGGCCCTACAATATTTTTCATCATGGCCTACAGATCTATAAAATTTAAAATACAAGCTAGCTGGGGTACATACCATCTTATGCAGGAACATGCAATCTACATCGCGGTGTCCCCTTGTCTGGAATATGTTGCACCAAGGCAGCCATTGGGTACTCAATGGGTTTGGCGCACCAGATGATATGTAGTTCATGTAAGCCGGGCAATCATCTTTGGTATGTCCATTAGTCTGGCATCGCGTACACCAGAGGTCTTTCTACACCTATTTTCCTCTTTTTATGTCTTGGAGTTGAATTGTCATATTAGCTAGTTGTGACTAAATCTGTATCATTCCTACAGCACCATCTCCAATAGGTGAAGCCTTTAGCTTCATTGCCAATTCTAGTGCCTCTGTTTGCGTCGCAATCTTTTGCTACATGAGTGTTCCTCTAATGTGTGGCAGTAGCACAGTAATAAATCGCTCTTTATGCTGCACGTCCCACATTTGGAATATTACTTTGGCCATCAGTGTTTTGAATTGCTGATCAAAGTCCCACACTATTTCTGCCAGATCTTGTTTAATCTCCTTGATCTTGATTATACATTGGGACTCAGATTATGGATTTCTGAATTCTGAGATCATTGCGTGTCGAATCTCCTCAAGAGTCCTCCTCGGCTGCCCCAGTGGTATTACACAGTACTTCATATACCAATCCAACGCGTGGCCTCGCAGAGTCGTAATCATTTGCGCTTTTCGAATGTCATCATTGTTAACGAGGCAGATTGTCCAAACCGCCTCACAGAGGAACCAGTGCTATTTTGGATCCTCTGTTCCATTCCCATTGAATGTGGGTAGTCTAAAATTTGTCCCTACCATTAGGGTGGCATTGGGGTTGTTCACTAGATTCCCTGGATTTGTTGGATTTACTAGGGTCACTGATGGGCCTCCTTGTGCACCAGTCCTGACACTAGGACTACTAGTGTTCACATGCGGTTCAGGTGAGGAAATTCTAAGTCTCACTTTCAGGGATCTTCTTGGAATGTCGTAGTCACGTCCTGTCCTTGGCGTCTCTGTAGACTCTTTCGATTCTGCTATCTCAGAAATTGGGCTATAATCCTCCTCTTCTTCGCAGGACCCTTCGTCTAGGTGTGACTCACATCCATATTCACCTTCCTTGGGAAAGATATAAGCCCTCCTACCTCCTACTACCTTCCTCCTCTTTCCTCACTGGAACCTCCTTCCGCTTCTTAAGAATCCAATGTCCAACTCATCTTCTACGCTTCCTGGGAACATTTCTTCTTACTACATTCCATATTAATCCTAAATTTTACACAGCATATCCCCTTCATGGACTGCGCAACTCAATCACTGAGTTGTAAAATACCCTTTTCATACAGGAGCATTTTAATCCATAGGTTTATAGACATAAGGTACCTTCCCCTAGGTCCTCGAAAAAAATGTCTCTCCGCCTCGCTATACAAGGTTATCGCTTCAACAGTGAACTCAGCAACATATCCTTTTAATATGCTATTAATCCAAAAATCAATAGCTTTGGAAACAGGGTTACTTACTTGTGCTACTTCTTGTGTTTACTGGTCGGTCCACTCAGCTACTCCTCTTCTCTGGAAGTTAGTCTATCGCGTTGCTAGCTGTAACAACCATTCTCCCAATATAATGGGAAATTCTAAGAAAGAAAATTTCATGGATATCTGAATATAGATATCGCTGTAACCAGTTCTCATGGCTCAGCCGCAAACCCTCACTTTCCTTCTGCGTGGATATAACCATCTTTGACTCTAGCCATTCCTCGACTTCACTCTTGGTGGGTTGCCACAACATTTCCCTCGTTTTGATCAATAGTCCTGGTAATGGAACAATTTGTTGGAAACTTTTCCTAACTCACACGACCCAGGTTCTGCACAACCCATCAACCCAACAAACACCTGAGATATCGACCCGACAGGGAAATCCCCGTCCGTAACACCTGCAAAGTAGGCGCAGTCTCATCCGAGATATCTCTTTGATGGGTAACCACTAGAACCATGTTTTCACAATTTTTCGATGGATTATAGTCCCTTGGCGCGTGGCAAAGGAGCTCGACCAAGTCGTGAGGATGGGGTCATTTACGCCAAACTGTAGTGCACACCACTTATATATTTTATTAACTACTAACGATGCAACACAGATTCAACCTTAGTACTTTAAACATAAAGGGATATAAAAGCGAGCTAACAGACAGGCACAATATAAAAGACCTGCAACAGTGATTGTACCGTAAACATAAACTAATACTCAAAATTAGTGCATAATAACCTATTCATACATTCATACTTCTATTGACAATACGACATTCATTCAACCATGATAGGACTTGCATCATAAAAATAAAAAAACACACACAGTCAATCATCAACACACAGGAGAGTTCACGTGGAAACCCATCCGGGAAAAACCACAAGGCGCTCTTCATCTGGCATGAGAAATATATGGCGCCTTCAGCTTGCATTTGACTGCAGACTCTCTTAGATCTATCCTTCCACTCAGACTCTTTCTTTCTCTCATGCTCTATGTCTTATTTCTCCTAACTACTTCTACCCTTTACTAATCCACACACAGCCTCGATTGATTATTCTAGCATCTACACCTCTCTAGCAGAGCTTCTCTTCTACTACACTACCTCCAATTGCATCTTGCAGACTTTCAACTAATCTACCACTCATATCTCACAAGTTCGCTCTATCAACCCATCAAAATTAACTAATAGTGATCTAAAAATCCACCAAAGAGTAAAATAATAGCAACGACCAACATAAAAGCAACCATATAACTATTGAATCCCTCTTATTTATACTATTTTACATGACCAGCAGGGTCGACTGCATATAGGAAGTTCGTTAACTGTCACCATCGACCACCCCCCAGGCTACAGTTGTGGTGATCATTACTTGACACGAGGCACTAATGGCCTTACTTACAGCATGCGTTGACTCGTGTGGCATCCGCCGACTTAAGCCGACTTCAACACCCATGATCGTCTTGTCGCTTTCAGTCGTTACTCTATACTTCTGCTACTATTTTACCCTATGAAATGTTCCTTTCACGTAGTTTCCCTTTTCCGTGCAGGTGACATCTTTTACGCATATTCCTTCTTCTACGCAGATTTCCTCTTCTGCCCAGTTTTCTTTGTCCGCGTAGATTTCCTTGTCTACGCAGATTTCTTTTATTCCTTCCACGTGCTTCCTTTTCCTTTTTTGTGCTTGCACGGTGGATTGATTCTTGCACATTTCTTAGTTTGCACTTATTTCTTGTGCGCTTTCCCCAGGCCCAACACATTCGGTTCTTTCCCGAGTCTCCTTCCCATGTCTAGTTGTAATAGTCTCGCAGTAGGTATTTCCTAAGATGAGAATCTTTTGGCACATAAAGGGGTTCATCATAAAGGAGAAACCTATTGGTCACTTGGAACTTCTTCGTTTTCCCTTCTTTGACTTGTACAATGATGGTCTTCGCTATCGGGTCCTCCATCAAAGCTTCCTGAATCCTTTTCCTTAGGTTTGACACCACCTGAGTCGTTGGGTCAAGACAGTGCTCCCCCAAAGATTCAAGTTGATCTTTTCTCCTCAAAGTGTCAGCAACACCGTTCAACTGTCTTGGTTAGTATTCTATGACCATGTCAGACTTAGCTAGAAAATCATGCCATCTAGCTCGCTTTGGAGACAACTTTGGTTGTGTGGCGAAGTAGCTTGTGTCTGCATTGTTTGTCTTCACAATGAACGAATTTCCCAACAAATAATGTCTCCAAACCCTCAAGAGATGCACCACTGTCGTCACTTCCTTCTCATGAATTAGGTATCTTCTTTCCCAATATTGGAGCTTCCTACTTTTGTACACCACCAGGCGGCCTTCCTGCATAAAAAAATCTCCAATGGTTAAGTCAGACGCATCTGTCTACACTTAAAACTCTTTCCCAAATTCGGGAAACCGTAACACTAGAGTAGTTGCAATCCTGTAGTTGAGTTCATCAAATGCCTCTTGGCACATTTTAGACTGTTTCTAGGCCTTTTTCCTTTTCAGCAACTCGGTAAGAGGTGTAGCTACCTTTGAGTATCTTTCCACAAACCAACGGTAATAATTCACCAAGAAAACGAAGCTTCTAACTTCTTATACTATCAAGGGTTCCTCCCAGTCTTGAATGGCTGCAAATTTCTTGTCATCCATGCGGACTGTTCCCTGTGCAATTCCATGACCAAGGAACAAAATATCCTCCTACCCAAACACACACTTGGACTTCTTCAAGTATAGATGGTACTCTTGCAGTGCTTCAAAAACCTCTGCCAAGTGCTTCTTATGCTCATCCATCATTTCACTATAGACAACGACATAATTCAAGTATACCATGACTGACTTTTCCAATAACAGCTGCAACACCTCGTTCATCAAAGTGGAGAATGTCGTAGGGGCATTGTACAACCTAAACACCATAACAAGGAAATCAAAGCTCCCATATCACGTCACACATGTCATTTTATTCTCATCTCCTTCTACGATTTGGACTTGGTAGTACCCCTGTCACAAGTCTAACTTAAAAAATACTCTCCCTTTAGCCAACTTGTCAAAACAACCAGCCTCTAACGAAAGTGGATAATGGTTCTTGATCGTTTGCTTTTTCAACAATCTGTAGTACAAGCACATCCTAATTTTTGGTGTGTGCTTCTTCTGATGAAATAGTACAGGAGCACCATAAGGATACCTTGAAGGTCTTATGAAACAACATCCATGAGATAGGTTAGCTTACAGTTCAACTCCTTCAAATTTGGTCCCGAAAGTGTGTATGGAGCCTTTGCCATAGGCTTGGAGCCTGACTCAAGCTCTACATGATGATCCATGAATATTCTCAAAGGTAACACCTTCAGTTTTTTTTTGGGCATCAAGTCCGCATAGGTATCCAACATGTTAGAGAGGACAGGATGCATAGGAATCCCTACACTTCTTGCATCAAACTCATCCAACAACGTTGCAACATACATCCATGACCTTCACTGTCAAACCACTTTCTTCATCCTTATCATAGAGATGAACTTGTCATGTCTTTTGGTTTTTCTAGGAACTATGTGCACCACACTAGTCTTCCTTATGCTTAGGATCACCATTCTATCCAAAAAATACATTAACATCACTTGATGTCTTTGTAAGAAATCGTGTCCAAGTATTATCTTGAAATTGTTGAGAGGAATTACTACGAAGTCTGCCTTCCTCGTCTAGTGTCCTAACTAAACCTGTACTCCAAAAGATATACCTGTGGCCTCCCTTGTTGAAGAGCTCACAACTTTGATGCTCGTGATGCAACCCTTCATATTAAGCCCTAGCGATCCCACAACATCTCTCTTTATGAAATTGTGAGACATGCTGGTGTCAACGAGTGCTCTCACTTATCTTCCCTTTACTATGATGCCCACTTAATTTATCTCGTTCGATCCCTTCTTCATGGCATCGAGGTGATAGAAAATGTTTCCCTTCACCTCATTGCGCACTCCTTCTATCGTCGTGTCAAGATTACACCTTGCTGTAGTGTGTGTCCTCCCTCGCTCGAGATCCTTTCTGTGAGCGCTTGTGGAGCACAAACTCTAACGTCTCCACCAAAATTCCATTGCATACACCCGTAAACACATTGGTAGCACCTTCTTCCAGGACGCTATGTCTTCTTCCAATGATGAAAAAGAAAGGTGCTCTTGTCGGAAATCCTCATCTTGCCTGATATGGTATGCAACCATCGTTCTAATGGCTTCCGGTTAGGCATCTTTGGAGGTTCTTCCAAGAGGAGCGCCCATGCTCTTTGGTGTCTTCATCGCAGATTCTGCATCTTTGTAACACGTTCCTTCCTGACGACTTCGTGGTGCGGAGCACCGATAGAGAATGCTATGATACCATCTATCGCAACACTTCCCGTCACGCCTATGGTGCGCTCGGGTGAGCCTATGCGACACTGTCTGGGAGAGCTATAGGGGCTTGGCCAACCCAACTTCTTCACCGACAAACTATGCCAACCGAATTGAGGAATTGTTTTCACTAACACTTGTTTCTTTAACATATGACTCTACTAGAATATTTGTTATTAATACTAAGAAAAATTATCACATGCCAACATATAAACACACACCATAGAAAAGGGCAGGGTTTCCAACTCGCAGAGCCCTGAAAGATTTTTATATAAACATAAATGAAGGTTACATTGGAGGGGAGTTCCTGAAACTGACAGACCTCCATGCATGTTCCAAACTAGCTACAATGCCAAACACAAATACAAAGACTAGAATAGAGTGTCCCTCGCAAGTGCCCACTCGTTGGAGTCTTCTTTCACTAGTTGCGTCCTTGCTGAACCTTCACGTGATTTCCTTGGTGTCTTCTTTTCTTCCCTCCCTTGAGCAACCTTGTGAGTGGCCTTATATAGGAGACGAGCATGAACAATTTTAAGGTCACACATTTTGTCGAAGTGTGATCCATCTCAATGTTCGTTAAATAGGTTTCCTACCACCCAAGTTTAGGGATGTCTCCCATCCTCAGCGCTCGTCCTTTGGTTCATCGTGTACACTTAGAGCTCGTTGCCTTAGGAACCTGTGCGTGCTTTCCAAGTTGACCAACCTTCTATATTCCTCCTACGTTATCCTTCTGTAGGTGTGTCACAGGCACACTTTACCTCACAACCATTTCTTTTGGGGAACGTGCCCCACCTTTCCAATGTAATGTCCCCAATTTAAATAATTGCATGGCAGGGAAATTCCATTAATATTACTAGTTCCTAGGCTGGATGGATACATTTGAAATTTTAATAAGGGAGCTAATAGATGATGTTAAGACATTAGAATGGAATAAATATATAATAATGGATCTAATTAAATAAATACAAGAGAAAATTGAAGTGGCAATGGAGCATGGAGACACATGGATATTGTGGGGCCCACAAAAGCTAGAATTTATGTGCCACATGGCATCCTGCTCTTGCAATTTTGAATCCATGGGAAGCCTAAATGTTCTTGGATGAGTTATAAGGCTAATACACTTGTACATATTCATCATCATAGGTCTAATTTGGAAGGAAATGTAACTTACATGGGAGAGGAAGAGGCATTTTGGAGCTAGTGAGACACTTGGACTAGATTCCCTAGCTCTATGACAACAATGATGAAGATGTTATGACACCTATGACACAAATCAGATCTGAAGGCTGATATTTGACATATGTGACATGTCAGGTCGAAATATAGCTTTCAAGACGGATCTCATGAGAGTTGGGGAAGCTCATTGGGTTCCTACTCAAATTGGGGGAAGATGGAAGGCTAGGAAAGGGAGGACACATGGAAAATATTGAGCACACACCCTAATTCGAATTGGCTTGAGTTTGTGGATGGATTGGTAACCTTAGAAGGATAATGATGTTTATAAATATAGGGATCAACCAACATAAGGGCTTTTTATCATTTGATGAATTTGCATTTGTGAATTGAGAGAGCTAGTGGATGAGTAGTTTCTTTCCTTAGCCAATTTCGAGGGTTAAATATTCCCATCCAAGTTGGTGTTTGGAGAGGCTACTCAGGTATTTAATGGAGCTTTAATGGATTTTTTATTTTCAGGTGTAATATACAGGGAAGCTTGTGGTTCCTTCTAGTGCAGCACTTTCTCTCAACCATTTCCAGTTTTTATTGCATATTCTTGCTCATGGAGGGATTGCGCTTTGCATGAGATATTGTACTCTTTGAGAGAGATTCTCCTTATCCATTTATGATTGTAATAAGTTTAATATTCTCTTTTCTTCAAACTCAAAAATTCTCAGGTCTAAATATCAAATGGTTAAATGTAAAAGTGATTATTAATGAGCAAACAATGACCATTTCCCCACTAGATTGATGTATTCCATTGAATGTTGATGATTTTGAGCTTCTCATGGTACATTTTCAATTGTAATAAGTTTAATATTAACTTTTATTCATTCTCAAAAAGTATCAGGTCGAAATGCCAAAGGGTTGTATGTAAAAGTGAATATTAATGAGCAAACAATGACCATTTCCCCACTATCTTGATATATGCCATGGCGATTCTTATTATTTCGAATGGGAGAATGTCTCTCTAATATATTTATGATGAATGGACTGTCATTTATGATTATTACAAGTTTAATTTTCAACACTTCAGAATTTGAAGTCATTTTACTCAGTTTAATTTCATTTGGAGAAGATTTGGTGCCATTTCCCCAAGGGTCGAATTAGTGATTTTGTAGTGGGTTGGGAGAGGGTCATAACAGCCTGTATAAACTGAATAATTATTCATATTAGACCTTAACAATGTACCTTAAACATCCTCTGTATCTGTTCATAAATTCGAGTGGGTTTGAGAGCATTTGAGAATCCATTTTTCAGCATTTACCCAAGGGGAATTAGAACCCCAAGTAGCTAGTAAAGACTCCTACTTTGACAAGAATATTAAAAAAGTTTGCAGAAGTAATTGGAGGGTCATAAATGATACTTGAACATCATATTCAAGTATTAATATTGTTGGGTAAAATATATGCTATCTAATTCAACACTTAATCGTCAACTCGGGAAGGTAACTTATGAGATGCAAACACTATATGTGCAAGATTGAAGGCTTGAACTAATCTAAGCTAATATGAACCTGATAATATACCTAAAATTGAGTAAGGGTTCTGAAATATCAAACAGATTAGAATAATATCAAACTATACTACTTTACCTTATAAACAAGAATGGAAATTACGAAAGAAAATACTAGTCTGAAAAGAAAGACTTAATTGAAAGTAAGCTACTCACAAAAAATGGAAATTATTTAACAATTACTGAAAATGGAAAAGGCTTTTCAAATTTAAACCATGAAACAAATTCAGAAATATGACTGAAATACAATTCAGAAATTACAAGTTAAGGGAATCTAAGCATATGCAAATGACTTGGAAATAAATTAGATTCTAGAAGCAAGTATAAAACTTAATAAAGTTATTCTCTTTCTAAATCAAATCATATCTATGAACATCTTCATTAACTATGTAAATGAAACAAACAAATCCTATGTTTGAACTAAGATGGATTATCAAATCATCGAAACTAATGTACTTTTGAAAATGAAATTACCAAGTTTTAATCCAAAATCAACCTCAACAAAAATGAAGTAAACTAAGTTAAGATTGAAATTGACGAGTTCTAGAAGAATAAGAAGTTAAGGAATCAGACATAAAGTATTAAATACATATCAAGGTACAATCAGAAAGGAAAACTAAGGCAAAGATAAGCAAATGACTAAAAATGAATATGAAGCTTAAGCAAACATTATGCCATTCAAAACAAGGTTCTAATTACATGTACAAATGCTGGTTAACTACAAGAAATAAGGCAATTCGAGAACCTGAGAAATTAGACTCTAATTAAGCATAAAAACAAAACAAAAAAGATTAAAGGCTGAATGAAGGTCTGGCTGACAGTTTGGACAAACAGTCTGAATGACAGTCTAGATGACAGCTTGGATAGACAGTTCGAATGACAATCTGGATGACAGAAAACGGTATAAACTAAGGAAACGAGCAAACTAAATGATCTTGACGCTAGCTGGTTAATGCATTTGACCATACAGTGCAAGAAAAACAATAAATAGACTGCTTAAAATGGAAATAGCAGGAAGCAACTACACTAATTTATATCTAAGGAAAGAAACCATTTCTATTGCATAATGAAATAGAGCTGAAAGGTAAACTAATTTAATCTACAGCTACAGGAAAATTAATAGAACTGAATTTAATCATAAACTAAGCTTTAAACTACTGGAATAATACAAATTCTAGCTAGTTGCAAATGGAGAACTAAAAGACAAGCTGAAAGAAGGTATGCATGACTGGTTATTCAAATTCTAGAAATGTAAATTACATATAAACAACATAAAACAAATTGTAGAAAATAAAACAGTACTACAGGAAACCAAGTTAAATACATATACTGGCAAATAAAATATTTACTTGCAGAAAATAAATACAAAAGATACATAAAAGAACCTTTGGTTGTTGAGGGGCCCTCCCAACAATCAGAGATGTGAAGCTAAGTCAATCAGTCACCCACAGAAGATGAAAACATATATCCATAGCTTATACAACGTTTTTTCCTCCTCTTCAAAACCAAAGAGGCATTTATATGATGATTACAATGGAGATCAGGTTGACCACCTCTTGCTAAAAATAGAGGTTCATTACTGCTGTAACAACTACCCACGAATTTAGAAAATGACCAACAACAATTTCTGGAAAATTTGGTTTCAGAGAACCATGATTTTCTCCCAAATGGCTATGAATTTTGCAAACATTCCTCACAATGACCGAAATGGGCTTATTCTGCACAAAACTCATGTGCCAGAATTTTCAATTTCGCTTCTGGTTGCCCGAAAAGCTATCTAAAAAATCAACTGCCTGTTAAAAACACGTGGTCTACATGGGTGTCTGGATGAATGCCCAGATGAACTGTAACTAAAATTTGTTCATGAATCCGGATTCTGAGTGGATTTTCTACTAGTTTGTTGGCCACGTTGAAGGTTGAGTGTTGGGTTGCTGAACTGAATGCTGGATTCCTGAAGCTTTCCTCCCTCACTTGAACCATTTCATTGAATAGATTGCATGTGCGTTAAATGATTGATTCTATCATTTGCATATAAGACGATCCATGATGTGCATATCCGTGAAACTGCATACAAAAAGCATGAGTATTGTTAATTTAAAACATTGTTACAAAGAAACTAACAAATTGTTTTAAGAATCAAACCAAAATTATATTAAAGTGTGGTTTGTTTTATGGTTTTTAATAAGGTTTAAAATATGTGTAGAAGGAGCAAGTCGATAAGTCGACTTGAAGGACAACCGACTTAGTCGATCAGCCGACTAAGTCGATGAGCCGACTTAGTCGATCAACAGACTAAGTAGGTCGGTCGACTAAACTAGATTAGATCGGCCACCTAAGGTCGTGTCGGTTCACCGAACTGACAGGTAGTTATTTTGTAACCGTTCTGTAATCATATATATTAGGTTGTTGAGCCANTATATATATATATATATATATGTTTTAGTGTGTATTATTGGTAACCTTATGTGATCTGTGAGATTACAAAAATATGTTTTATATTTATTTGTTTTATGTTATGTTTATTTTAAAAAGATTAGTATATATTTAAATAATAATAATAACCATTTGATATTTTATTACTTAATGGTTTATTTGTTTAAATTTGAAACAATATTAAAGACATATTATTAACTCAAATTTTTAATTTATATATGCAAATATCATGGAACCAACAAGAATTAGAGAACAAAGTTAAATCCAAGCAGTAAACCAATAAGAAACATGTTATTAAACTTTGTGCAAAAATTAGGACTGGAAGGAGGGGCTGAATAGAGTGCAGAACGCCTATTATTTGCAAAATACTATATTTAATACATAAAAATAGCATATTTGTCTTATTTTACATTTACTATATTTTAATTAATAAAAAGGAGTAAAAGACAACCTTATTGAACATAGATATATTAAATTACGGTAAATAGGTCGGAAATTAATGTAAATAAAACCATTATAAAAGACAATTTCGAGGCCCAACAAATATCATACATACACCTTCTCAGAATATTTGGGAGCATTTGGGTCAATTTGGAGACCTAGACCTCAAAATTAGTCAAAGGTCGAAATAGGAGAAAAGGTGAAAAATTGGTAATTTTGATAAAATTTTGAAAAAGGGACATTACAAGTGGTATTCGAGCATGGTCTTGGAACTTGTGCATTAAGACCATAAATTGAATAAAAATTTACAGACATGTCTTGGCTTCATAATAGACCCACTATGCCTACTTTCCTTCCTCCCCGATGAACGAAAGAAGAAATTACAACGATAGATATTGAAGCATGCTTCCAAGAGTATCGAAATTTGAGAGGGGATATTCATGAAAGGTATTATTTCCAAGAATATATTTTCAAGTATGGATTTAGGCACAAGAAAGAAATCATCCTACTTGTGAAAAGAGCAAAGATTTATCCTGAACTATAAATGAGGAAGTTATAAACACTTTTACGGACATCACATGGAATATGTGGAAGAAATGTTGTTCTAAAGGAGATGAAAATACCTTATATACACCATCAAAATAATAAACATAGAATCATGAAGTGGAGCATCAATTATTTCAAGGTGATTTCATAGAAGAACATAAAGAGGAAAGTGAAGACAAGCTCACAATCCTTGCTGATGGGGGTTGTGAAAATCAAAGAGAATATACTGATGGGTGCTCACAACTCTATGTTGGTGACATAGATATCATATTTGAAAATGTTGCTGCAAGCCAAATTTCTCATAAGCATAAAGATGAATACCTTGTAACAGCTAAAAAAGAACCAAGGTCAACTTCCCCATCACCACTTGAGCTTCAAGGAGTTGATCAAATCAAGAAGAAATAAGAAGAGGAGGTTCACTCCCATGAACCATCCTTCATTGAAAGGTCTATAAAGATGAGTGAAATGAATATCCATGATGCCCTTAGCATACTCCTTGATACTAAAGCATTGGTGTCAAATTCTTGTTGGAAAATTTGTTCATTGGAGGAGCCCTCCTTCCTTGAAGACATGGAGAAGATTCAAAGAGAAATGTGCAACATTGAAGGTAATTTCATGTCTTTGTTTTTTGATAGAAATAATTTGGTTGAGCTTAATGAATGGTTACATGAGGACATAGGGGGTTCACTCAGTGAACTTGTTACTTAGCACGATCGTTCATGGGATATTAAAGAATATCTCCAATTCCACTAAATATTGGAAAATTCCTCCTAAAATTATATTGTTGAAACCCCCTCCTAATATACCTTTCTGGTTAAGAAAACCCCTAGGTTCACTAGATATTGTAGGTATCAATTTTTATTAACCCATTTTTAATACCCCCTTTATATAATATTATCAAGTTTACCTTCATTATTGGATCCCATGCTATATATTCTTCATTATTGATCCATATTTTTATCTCTATGATATATTGAACATACTCAATATCATTCATGCTTTATTGCATCATCATCATACTTCACACATTGATAATATACAACCTTTTATTTCAATATTTTTGTTGTCATTTGTGTTCAGATGGAGTCCTCTTCTTTAAATTCACTTTGCACGTTCACCCACGGATTGCCTTCTACATTTTTCACACTCCATGGACATGACACTTCATCATAGTTTCTTTCATTCATCATCTAGTGTAAATGTGAAAACTCATCACAAATCATCGATGAATTACCTAATACTAATCCAAATAAAGGTAATGCATGGAATGTTATGAATTCATCCCATGATTTGGAGGTATGAATCTAGCTTGTGATTTGCAAGTCATTCCTTAGCAAAAAATAGGATTGATAGGAATCCAACTCATGATTTGGAGGTTATTTATCATCCCAACGAAATAAAATAATACCCAATATTTATATTACCATGTCAAATTAAAACCCCCCTTGACCCCTTAATATGGGGCAATATATTTTTGAAGTTTTTAGGAGTTTCAAATCCCTAATATGAACGGATGTGATATCATATTTCCTCACTAGTGAACCCCCCATGCATGAAGAATGATTGAATAATAATGAAGATATTCATAAGCTCAAAAATCAAACTGAGCAACTTCTTGAGAGGTTGCAAGATACTTGTTCTTCCTCCTATGTTTCAAATTGTAATATGGTAGATTGTTTGGAGGATTCTGATGACATGAGGGATCATGAAAGCCATGGAAAATTGCAGGTTCTTGATGTGTTTGAAGATCATATTGATGAGAGCCAATAAATTTTTGTGGTGGAAGAGGAACTTGAGTTGCCTCTTGAAAATGGTTACACACTTTTTGGAGAAGTGCATGATTCCAATACCTTGAAACCAACCCATGAGGAAAGTTTTGCATTTTTAAGGGAGGTGAATAATCCTACCTCTATGGAACCTTCACATGATGACAATTTTGCACTTTCTGATCATTTGGGTGAGTTGGTTCTTTCTCCTACATCATACACTTCCAAATTTTGCAGCATTCATCCTAATGAAGTATGGGTGAAAGGTTTCTTTTTTATGGTGCCACATAAATAGTATGGAATTTCTATCTCTCCTTTTGATGATGACATGATTATAGAACCATATTATTTACATTTGCAGCAGCATACCTTTTTACATTATGATAATACACATCTACATGGATGCACCTATGGTATTCACTTGAGTCACTTGGAGACTCATGATTTTCCTTGCTCCTTTCCTAGTCCATTTAATGTTGGAGTAACTTCATCCCACACTTGGGTGAAGATATATATGATTTAAGAACATTATTATTGGAAGCAACATACTCTGTTATTTCATGATGATATACATATTCATGAGTGTATTTATGAGACTTTGTCGAGCCACTTGAATTCTTCATGTTTTCTTTGCTCCTTATTTTGTTCATATTTTGGTGGAGGTTCTTCATTCACTTCCTGGATGAAAGAACACATGGATGATTATATTGATGCACTTTATATATTTTTGGAGTAGAATTATGGGACATGGGATCCTCACCTATGTCATTGGGGAATATTTGATATAATACTTGATGTTTGTGTGTATGGGCCACATGGTGATCTACTTAGTTGGATGTACAAGCAAGCACTTTCATGATTCTTTGATGAGATATCTTCTTCATGTACATTTTTATGATGTTGTTATATAATTTCATGATCTATATTTCTTACCCATGATGTTTGGAAGGGTGAAATGCAAGAAATGGGATCCTAACATTGCTTGGTTTCATCTCACTTGGAGTAGCCATTTGATTGTTGGTTTGATAAAACAAACGAACCTTCAGTTGTTTGAGTTCATCTTTGCAGATCAGTGTTCGAGTTTCATATGTGGGATACCCTTTGAGAGATGGATTCAATTTTCACATTCTTGGTGTTCATGGCATTTCATCATAGACATTTCACACCATGCATGTATCAGGATCATATGGGACCCTTGGATCCTTTTTGGTCTCATTGGTTTCAATTTGGGGGGCAACAAGCAGCATTGGAGATTGATTCACCACTTGATAAGATGATTGTAATAAGATTACTGTAGGAAAAAACATGGTGGTTCCTCTTTGAATTTTTCTTGGAATATCAAGAAACTCAAATTTTGGTAAAAAACACCAACTTCAAAGAATTATACAGAAGCAAAAAGGGGTGAAAGTTCAGAAAATGTTTCCAAAATATAGAGGTAAAGATTATTTGCACAAATTTGGTTTTAATGGATTGGAATAATACTTTGGGTGTTAGTGGGGATGTTACAACATATATCAATATCCATAACCCACATATCTTTACATTTGGTAACACAAAATTGTAGTACATGAGTGTCACTACTCAAGTTGAAGCTAAAGAAAAGCAATGAGCAAAACCATAAGAGAGCACTTGGTGCAAGGGAAGGAGTACCAAATGACTACGCCACTTGGGAATATGAATATTTTGCAGCATAAAAATCTGAAATTGCTTGAGGACAAGCAATATTGGGTGGGAGGACTGTAATGTCCCCATTTTAAATAATTGCATAGTAGGACAATTCCATCAATCCTATTAGTTCCTAGGTTGGATGGATACATTTGGAATTTTAATAAGGGAGATAATAGATGATGTTCAGACATTAGAATGGAATAAATATTTAATAATAGATGTAATTAAATAAATATAAGAGAAAATTGATTTGGAAATGGAGCATGGAGACACATGGAGATTATGGGGCCCACACAAGCTAGAATTTATGTGCCACATGGCATCCTCCTCTTGCAATTTCGAATCCATGGGAAGTATAAATGTTCTTGTATGATTTATAAGTATAATACACTTGTCCATATGCATCATAGGTCAAATTTGGGAGGAAATGTAACTTACATGGGAGAGGAAGAGTCATTTTGGAGCTAGTGAGACACATGGACTAGATTCCCTCCCTCTATGACAACAATGATGGAGATGATATGACACCTATGAAACAAATCAGATCTGAAGGTTGACATATGACATATATGACATGTCAGGTAGAAATATAGCATTCAAGAGGGTGCACATGTGATTTGGGGAAGCTCAATGGGTTCCTACTCGAATTGGGGGAAGATGGAAGGATAGGAAAGGGAGGACACATGACAAATCTTGAGCACAGAACCTAATTAAAATTGGATTGAGTTTGTGGATAGATTGGTAAAATTATAAGGCTAAGGATGTTTATAGTATATATGGATCAACCAAGATAAGGGATTTTGATAATTTGAGAAATTTGCATTTGTGAATTGAGAGAGCTAGTGGATGACTAGTTTCTTGCCTTAGCCAATTTCGAGGGTGAAAGATTCCCATCAAAGTTGGTGTTTGGAGAGGCCACTCAGGTATTTCAAGGATATTTAATAGAGTTTGTATTTGTAGGTGTGATATATAGGGAATCTCATGGTTCCTTCTAGTGCAACATTTTCTCTCAACCATTTCCAGTTTTTATTGCATATTCTTGCTCAAGGAGGGATTGCGCTTTGGGTGAGCTATTATACTCTTTGGGAGAGATTATCCTGATACATTTATGATTGTAATAAGTTTAATATTATATTTTATTCATTCTCAGAAATTATCAGGTCGAAATATCAAATGTTTGAATGTAAAAGTGATTATTAATGAGCAAACAATTACCATTTCCCCATTAGATTGATGTATGCCACTGAATGCTGATGATTTCGACTTTCTAATAGTAAATTTATGATTTTAATAAGTTTAATATTCTCTGTTATTAATTATTATAAAGTCTTAGGTCGAAATACCAAATGGTTGTATGTAAAAGTGAATATTAATGAGCAAACAATGACCATTTCCCCACTATATTGTTGTATGCCATGGTAATGCTTATTATTTAGAATGGGAGAATGTATATATGATATATTTATGATGAATGGAATTTAATTTATGAGCACTACAAGTTTCATGTTCATGAATTCCGCATTTTAAGTCATTTTACTCAGTTTAATTGCATTTGGAGAAGATTTGGTGCCATTTCCCCAAGGGTCGAAATAGTGATTTTGTAGCTGTTTGGGAGAGGGTCATAATTGCCTATATAAAATAAATAATGATGCATATTATACCTTAAAAATTTCCCTTAAAAATCCTCTTCCTCGTTTTATAAATTCAAGTGGGTTTGGGAGCATTTGAGAAGCCATTTTTCAGCATTTACCCAGGGGAAATTAGAACCCCAATTCGCTAGTAAAGCCTCCTACTTTGACCAGAATATTAAACACATTTGAAAAGGTAATTGGAGGGTCATAAATCATCCTTAAAAATCATATTCAAGTATTAATATCATCCATACACCTTCTCAAAATATTTGGGATCATTTGGGTCAATTTGGAGAACTAGACATCAAAATTAGTCAAAGCTCGAAATAGGAGATAAAGTGAAAAATGTGTCATTTTAATAAAATTTCGAAAATGGGACACTACATCCAACATGTCCAGTTTCAAGGTGTGCTTCATGTGTGCTTTGGGAGGGGGCCATTACACCATTGAATCTCAAATATGTATGCATAGTGTTTTTGGGGATGGCTTAAACATTTTGATACTTTTGTATATGTGTCACCCAATTTTGAGCTTTGCTAATAATTTTGGATGCTCAAGTGGACAGTCAAATGTTCTAGAAGATCAAATGCTTTGCCTTCATCCACTGTTTTGTCTCAAAGAGGTTGTACTCCACAACATTTATGTTCTTGGGGCACTAGAATTTTTTGGAGTTTAATCTAAACTATGTTTTCATTTGAACAAGTACACCCACTCCCCTTAAAATGAAAGTGTAAAAAAAGTTGACTTATATTCAAAAATTCTAAGGAAAAAAGAATCAACATAAAAAAAAACCACCACCATTAATTTTGAAATTTATTGTATTTTATTTAATAGTTGACACAAGATATCATCATATAATGACCATAAAACATATCATCATATAATGACTATAAAACCTTAATGGGCATAAATCATCATATCATTTTCAAGTAGGTCCTAGAGCCACATCCAAAGTGACACAACTATATTTTTTTGAGTTGACATTGACATAATACAAGTCAAGAAAATGTATTGTGATTTCTAGAAGGAACTTTCACAACAACAATAAGAAGAAATAGATCAAATTATCTTGATAAAAGTAAATTTGGTATTATCTTGTATTTTCATAATTCAAAAATCAGTATACCAACTTATATTAATTTTTTTTCTTTCTTGTTCATATTAGTGAATGACACTCTCTTTGGATCTATTATCATTAAGAGAGGGAGTCTAGATAACTTTAGGATATGAGTTGGAATGTTCCCTCACTTGTTCTTTTATCAAAGGGAAACTTTGTGAGCAAACTCTTGGATGCTAACTTACATTTCATGAATGGTATTAAGTGTAAACCTATAGGCATTGATTATGGGACCTAACTTGGATTACATAGTAATTGAGGTGAACAACATAGTCAACTAGCCTCGGGAATCAATATCATATCTCCTAAAGTGATGTTCAAAACACTCAACCAATCAATCTAGTACATTGGAATAAATTTCACTTTACTTTTGGTTTCTAACTTGAAAGGATGAATAGGAGAAGCGAGGAATGGAAGAGGGAGAAAAACAAATAGACAAATAGAAATAAAGAAGGATGGAATAAATCTCATAAAATGCCATGATAGAAGGCTGGGGAGAGGTGATGGAAGGAAGAAGAGGTACTTCAGGGTCAATAGCCCCTCATCCACTGAAGGTGTATTCTGATTGGAGTCCAATTTATTGAATATGGAAATAGTTCACTTTGTCATGTATTTTTTAAATCAAATCATCCTTCATGTTTCCTTGGGTTGGTACTCTACTAAACAAAGGGGGACTTTACTAAGTGATATAAAGTGGAAATATGGTTCCTAGGCGTTAAAATGACATAAAATCTGTGAATATAACTTGTTTTTTTGTAGTAATTAAATAAAAAAATATGTGAATACATATGGACAACAAACTTAAGCCTAAAATATGATCATAAATAATAAAATCCACGAGAAAAGTCGAAAAAAACAATCTCACCTTTTGTTTCTCATGGTTAATCATGGAAATAACTAAATATTTCAAACCAAGCATAGCAAAAAACGAGTATTGAATGTAAAATACATTAATTGAAATAAAATGCTAAACACATTAACTATAAGAACGCAAATTGAGTTATATTCCAACCAAGTATTGAATATATATTAAATTTGAGAAATCAATTCATTGAGTGACAACATTTATATGCCTATCGCATATGCATAAACATCACCATGAAAAATTAGTCGTTTTAAACTATTTCTAAATTATCCTTTTTGAAGAATACCCAACCCTTGAGGACAAAAAAATTCATGTAAACCCCAAAGGAGAGTTTTTCTACACTGATTAGTTTCTCTCATATGGCCCCAAACCCCTCTCAATACACTCTTTAAATTACAAACTTTCTTAACCAAACCCCTCTCAATACACTCTTTAAGTTTTAGACTTTCTTATTAATAATACCTTTTTAAGAATCTAGGTTTTGGTTCCTTATTAAAAGTTTTCGACCATTTCACTCTTAAGAGTATCGATCCTAGTTAACAGGTATAACATGGGTTTTGAATTCTCACAATGATATAATAAATTTATCCTATATCTCTTTTTTATTTAAAAAAATATTATTATTTTTAATTTTTAAATAAAAATTAACTTATATTTTATTAAATTATAATTATCATTTATTATATTTAATAAATACAAATTTGATATTAACAACATAATTGATATCTCCTTCTTTATATATATATAAATATTTTTTTTTATTAAAATTTAATTTGTATATTTTATTATTATTTTAAACCATTTTTTAATATAATATTAATTAATTATTAATATTCTTTCAGTGGCAAGCTTTCTAGTGTGACACAAGCACCAATGACACTGGCTAAAGTGAACTTGTTCTCCATAGTTTCAAATCCAGGTCCGTGGTGTTGCTTTTTAATTTCACTAAACAAGTTGAGGCCTCCTCTCCTCTCCTTGCCCATTTAGTTCAAAATGAAATACAAGAAAACTTTCAAGATTTAAAAAAGCTTTTGTAAAAAAACTCATCATAAATATCTTTTTGTAAATATGAAAGTTTATACCTCATTCCTTCATAATTCTATTCCTTCCAAGATCCCAAACCGATATAAAACACTGCAGTTACCGCATGTACTTCATGATTTTCCTACAAAGCATTATAAATATTTTCTTAGATTTGGTGGGGAATCTGATAACCTTATAGCCGAGAAGCATCTTCAAGCTTTTGAGCATTTCATCAACCTTTTAGAAATAGAGCATGATGATGTTTGTATGAGAGATTTTTCCTCAATATTTACAAGGAGATGTTAAAGAATGGTTTAAGCATTTATAGCCTGAATCCATCAAGACATGGTAAGAATTTAATGATCTATTTTTGAAGTTCTGGGGTAAGAGGAGATAACTGGACCGAATTCTTTCAGAATTTTATTCTATGGAAAGACAAGAAGATGAAACTATGTCAAGATTCAACTGGAGATTTATCAGTTTTTATTATAACATGACTAAAGAAATCCAACCACTTGAAAATGATGCAAAGTTATATTATGCTTCAACTTCCCCTCCAAAACTTTCCATGCTTCTTTTGAATAGAAATTTAGTCACTTTGCAGCAATTGTTCATTGATTCCTTAGAGGTTGAAGATAATCTTATAATGTCTAAAGCATTTTCAGATCAAGATAGCGGTGATAAAATTGACAAGGAATTAGAGTTGGATGAACAAGGTTAACAAGAATCATTTTCTCTGCATTTCAATCCTTATTGTGAGCAAGAAGCTGATCGACCCAGTGATGTGTTAGAATAATGTTATAATAACTTATTTTCTTGAGTATACAATCAACAAGATGTTATTAAAAATTATATTGGTGATGGCTTAAAATAAGATTTCAGTTTACCCATATATGATAAATATGAGGATGACTATTTGGATAGCTTACCTAAACAACTAGCTGAAGATATTGCAAGTTCTTGGCCATTTACTAAAAAAAATCAAATTACAGTTCATAATCATAATATGGAAAACAAGGGAAATAATATGCTTGTTGAAGATAATCATTTACCTTTGTGTTTTTATTCATTTGAGTTGTTGAGAAAGTGATCTAGAGTCACTAACCAAACACAAGAATACGAGTTTATGGATAATTTCATAGCGTTGCTAGAAATGGATGATGAGAAAGATGAGCAACAATACGATCAGTCCCAGCTTATGGAACAACTAGTAGTCTGCAATGAGGGGTTGAATCACCAAGGAAAAGATCAAGGTTCTCGATTGATTTTTTCTTCATGTCTTTCAATTTTAGAGTCCTTGTGTCAAGAAGGATCTATTTCACTTGATCCTTTTGAAGAACATAATAATAATTCTTTTCTCCACATGAAGATAATCAAGTTTTAAATTCTAAAATTTTAAATGAGGTTTTTGATGTTCCATTTAAGAGTTGTCATGAGCATACCCTTCATGGTTCATCTGAAAACCAGTTTGAAAATTTTCAAGTGAAATTACAGTTTAAGAAGCCTTGTCATAGCAAGCAAATAGCATAATATTTTGAGGGTTATCATGTTTTTTATGACCCAGTGGCCGACTATATGGAGAAATTTTTCAATTGGGATAGTTGGTTATGTTTTCGTCATAAAGATCAAATCCATTATCATGTATTTTTACCATTATGTTTTTCAGTTTTGATTTTGATTAAGCATGATGAGGAAGTTCAATTTTTGGATCAACTATTGTATTGGAATCATCTACACTTTTCATTACTTGACTAACCACCAATTTTGACAGATTGGGGTAGGTAGGTGTGTGAATAAGCTCAACATGGCGTGCATTTATTTTGACAATTTTTCAATTTGGTTTTTAGTATGAATTTCAGTTTTGATTTGGAAGTTTCGAGTTCAGATTGCATATTTCATTTGGTTTCAGTCTTCAAATGAAGGATTGGTAACAGGTTACAGGTTGCAGTTGGTATGATTTTGTTTTCTATTGATGGAATGGGATTTCTTGTAGTATGGATTTAGTTGATGGTCACAGGTCAGAGTAGGTTGGGGGTTTTCAGAAAATATTGGGAGCATCCCAATGGATCAGGCACAGGTCTACGGGTTCTTTGCTACCTTGCAAGGAGCATAGCATACCTAATTGGATCCAACTGTTAGCACCAGGTTATTTTTTTGGGAGTTGGTGTTATCATTGTATAAATTTACAGCTTACATTGGTGACTTGGTAGGTTCGAGGGTTTTCTCGTTTGATAAATCATGGAAGGTTTTCTAGATTTGGAAGGAAAAGGAGTCTTAAAGGTGCTTTGGGTAAATAATTTTTTTTTTTTTTTATAATTAGGAGAAAAAATGGCTTTCAAGTCGATTGTTGGCTAGGATATTTGGATTTGTAGTCTCGGCCAAAAATTTTATAAACTTGGTCCCGCTTTTATTTTATGGAAAATATATATTTATGGGATAAGGTTTATTTTATAAAAAGTTTATACTTTTTATAAAGACAAAAGCTTTGTTTTTGTTTTATAAGAAGGCCAAAAATTTTATAAACTTGGGCCCAGGTTTATTTTATTGAAAATATATATTTATGGGATAAGGTTTATTTTATAAAAAGTTTATACTTTTTATAAGGACAAAAGCTAAACTTTTTATAAAGACAAAAGCTTTGTTTTTGTTTTATAAAAATATTGGGCCAATCCCAATATCTAAACTGAAGCTAAAAACTGAGAGCCATTTGGCCATTTCAACATATCGATCAAGCACCTACCACATCAACACATGAGACAAAAGCTAAACTTCTTTTAAAGACAAAAGCTTTGTTTTTGTTTTATAAAAATATTGGGCCAATCCCAATATCTAAACTGAAGCTAAAAACTGAGAGCCATTTGGCCATTTCAACATATTGATCAAGCACCTACCACATCAACACATGAGACAAAAGCTAAACTTCTTTTAAAGACAAAAGCTTTGTTTTTGTTTTATAAAAATATTGGGCCAATCCCAATATCTAAACTGAAGCTAAAAACTGAGAGCCATTTGGCCATTTCAACATATTGATCAAGCAATATATCTAAAGACAAAAGCTTTGTTTTTGTCTACCACATCAATAGAGAGCCATTTGGCCATTTCAACATATTGATCAAGCACCTACCACATCAACAATATATCTAAAGACAAAAGCTTTGTTTTTGTCTACCACATCAATAGAGAGCCATTTGGCCATTTCAACATATTGATCAAGCACCTACCACATCAACAATATATCTAAAGACAAAAGCTTTGTTTTTGAGAGCCATTTGGCCATTTCAACATATTGATCAAGCACCTACCACATCAACAATATAGCTAAAGACAAAAGCTTTGTTTTTGTCTACCACATCAACAATAGCTTTGTTTTTGAGAGCCATTTGGCCATTTCAACATATTGATCAAGCACCTACCACATCAACAATATATCTAAAGACAAAAGCTTTGTTTTTGTCTACCACATCAACAATATATAAAGTTATTGGTCCAATCCCAATATATCTAAACTGAAGCTAAGATAACCGAGAGCCATTTGGCCATTTGAACATATCGATCAAGCACCTACCACATCGAGTCAAGTTATTACCTAAACCAAATCTCATCAGCCAAGTATCAAGTCACAGAGATGAGGATCCATGAGAGTTGTTATGTCTAATTAATACCTTGACATATGATGAAATCATCAATGCATATAAATAATTGAACGCTCAATTACTGGGCGCATATGGGATAATATATTCCTTGCATAAATCTAGAAAGCCACATGGAAGAAATTTGTTTATGTAAAATCTCGTAAAATAGAAGTGGATGGACGGTGCCGGTTAAGGACATGCATCATCCAACGGATTGAAATCATTCCCCTGGAAAAGATAGTGTGAATTTAATGTTCAAAGGACACAATAGAATTTTATTCCAGGGTGTGGTTTTAGACACGTGTTAATGCATCGTTAGTTTGGAAAATAGATCAATAGTATAAAACTATTCTGTTGGTAGAAGTGTTGTCTGTTTAATGTTATATGGGCAGAGTGGAATTCTCATGCCCGTGTTCATATCTAAACACATGTAGTGTTATATTTATTCCACTGATGCGTATAAAATGCATTCATGTGAGTGGTTGGAGCATGGATTCGCTTGGCACAAATGCATCATTGATGGAGGGCACTGAGGCCAGTTGTTTGTGTTTTTCTTTAGAAATTGCAGAGAGTTTCAGGAAAATTCCCAACAAAAAGGTGTTGTATGTCAACTGTTGTCGTGCAATTTCCTCATGTTTCGACTTGTTCCATTGTAGCAGCCATTATTTCCCGGTACAATGATGATAAAGACTGTGTTGTTTCTGCCGACTGACTTCATCAAAATCACAGGAAACCCCATGTCAAGGTTGTCTATGCATCTTGGTATATGCCAAATGAATAGAGAAATCCACTGCAATACTTTTAGGATGCACATATTCCTGGTGCACTCTTTTTGATGTGGACAAAATATCGGACCAAACTTCGAATTTGTCACATACGCTACCATATGAGAGAGTGTTTGCAACTGCAGTATCTTCTCTTGGAATGGAAAATAAAGATAAATTGATTACTTATGATGGAAAAGGAATTCCCAGTGCTTCTCATGTGTCGTCGATGTTTAGAGTGTTTAGTCATGATAAAGTTTGGGTTCTAGATGGAGGCTTACCTCAATGGCATGCTTCGGGCTATGAAGTGGAGATAGCTTCTTTTGGTGATGCAGTTTTGAAGGTCATGGAAGCCAATGACATGATTGAGAAAGTTTATCAAGGGAAACTGGTTTCTGCTACCAATTTTATCACATATTTTCAATCGCATTTAGTGTCTTCTTTGGATAAGGTGAAACGTAATATCGAAGAGAATGGAAGAGCTTGACCTTACCGAATGTAGCATAAACAACACATGATTGAAATCCCTTTCTAAGTGCTCAGAATTGGTCACATTGAAACTAGGATTATGCCCAAATATATCCAATGAAGGGATTGTCCATATAGGTGTTCGTTGCTGATATTTTCAAGAACTTGATTTGTACATATCTGTAGGAGTTGGGGATGTTGGATTAACAACAATTTCCAATGGTTTCCCGAGGTTAAATAGTATTAATGTTTCTTACTGCACACATGTCACTAACAATGGTCTAATATATTTTGCTCAAAAACTTCACTAGCTTGAAATTCGAGGTTTTTCTAGGATTTTCTCTATTGATCTTTCTGCAACCGGTTTAGGATGTAAGCGTATTGTTGAATTGGATATCAAAAGGTGCTATGGTGTTGATGATGTTGAATTATTGGTCATAGGCAAGTCATTCCAAAATTTTGGAAAGATAAATGTCTCATATTATCCAATCACATATGTTGGGTTGCTAGCATTGGCAAGTCCTAGATGCTTATAGGACATCAAGTTAGTTTATTTGAGATGCAATGGATGTGCTAAGCATGATGAGATAGAAGAATTCCTTCCCATCTTGTGAGGGTGCAAACTCTATATGGTATCATGTTGTCTTAAAGATAAATACAATTAATGCTGCCACAAAAGCTACTTGTTTCATTTTGAGCGTGGATGAAACGATGAAAATTCCAAATTCTTAGAGTGCTCAAGGAGAAGGGGAAGAAAATGAAATGATTGGACGAGGTCATGGTGGTGGATTCTATGGTTGAGGTTGAGGCATACACATGCGATTAGAGACTGAGGGTTTACTGGCATATGGATGATACTTGGTATGTAGGTCGTGTAAAGTCTTATGATAAGAGCAATAAAAATCATGTTGTGATTTATGATGACGGCAAGGAAGAATGTTTATTTCTTGCTCAGGAGAAAATTAAATGGATAAAGAATGAGTAAAAAATAAGTGCACCACTCCACCAGTTTCGAAGATTCAAGAAATTGAACGAGATGAATCCTGCAGATGTTGAAGATTTGAAATCTGGAGATAACACTATAAAGGATGTTTCTGAAACAAACACTCCAAGTTCCATGAGTTAAAAACAACCATTAAACCCACATTTGGATAAGTTCAATATTGAGGATGAAATTTCAGTGGAGGACAACTCTAAGGAAGAAATGGGTTCCATTTTCTATCCATTTGTTTCCAAAGCAGTTAAAACAATGAAAAAATGGGAAGAAGTCTTGTTAACAATGAAGCGTAAGTATGGTTTTGGGCATAAATGTTGTGAAGAAATTGGAAATGATGTGGCCATCCCACCAAATGCAACAGTGATGGTGAATATTAAGCTTGCCCATTCAAGATTCAAAAACCACAGTAGTGCATATGGAAAATGTAGATCTCATAGATCCACATGTATATCTGACATCAACTTATTATATCGGTAAAAGGACAAAGGTGGACCTTTATTCACTTAATTTTTAGACAATATGTGAAGGTCATGTGCAGGAATATGATTTAGAAATATTAAAACTAACTGATACAGGTGGAAAACTCAACATTAAAATCATCTTCAACAATTTTAAATTTAGTATTGGAGATCCCACATCTTCAGGTGTTTGTTTTCAATTGAGGAGTAGCTAGCAGCGTCAGGAGCATCCTTAGGAGTTCAAAACCCATAGAAGTAGCAACTCCATATTTTTATTTAATTATTGTCATACTGATTCCTAGAATATAGTAGTTAGTTGTATACCTATCAACATTCTAATAGTAGTTTTTATTTTTAGAAAGTAGAGGTTAGGATGACTCATATCTTCTTAGGAAGACTGAGCAACCATATTTTTATATATATTCTTATGTAATAGATAGAAAAAATGTTCAAATACCATGAGCAGAGAGGCTCTTTAATTGTAATTATTGGGTATTGTTTCAATTTCTTAATGTAAATAAAGTCGGGTAGAGGAAAAGTTGGAAACTCTTCAAGGCATAGATTCTTGTGCCAGTGTTTTCTTAGTAAGTGACTTTCTTAAGTGATTGCATTTGTAATTTCCACCCCATTTTATATTTTATTTCGAGTTTGAATGATATTAATGTGAATTAGAATTCATCTTTGATGCTCTAGTTCGTTGGTTGAAACATTTTTAAATATTTCTTTTAAAATTATTACATAATTCATCTTTGTTAGATGTTATGTTTTAATGGACTATTTTCCTTTGTTTACTACCATCTTGCAATTCCTAAAGTCCTAGGAAATGGTGTGTACCCTATCTTTGTCATTGTTCTTTTCAAACCCCAATCTGTTGCAACTCAAACTAGTATATGTTTATTGACTCCATCTCCCAATGGTCTCTTTTCAAGACTATCCTACCAAATATTTATAAAAAGAAACTTGTTCTTGTTAGAAATCTAACCTTCCGGGTGTTATTATTGAATATTTTGAGTGTGAAATATTTATGGTTATTGATAGATCCCTCTCTAACTGTATAAGGTCAGAATATAGTCTAAATTTGGTTGTGTGATTACCTCGGGGTTTCCTTGATACAACCCAAGGAAAATTTGAGTGATAACATCTTAGTGCCAGTGTCAGGGAATGAAAGTGGAATTTTTCCCTAGGTATGAATGAAAGAGTTTCATATTTGATTGTTGATGGTGAACAATGGTCAGACATCAAGTAGGATGTGCATTTCTCACTTGGCGACTCCAACTTCAAAGAATCTAAATTTCATAATTTGTGGTGACTCTAATGGCAGCAAGATACAGAAATAAAGATTTCAAAGAAAGTATATAGACTCTACTAGGGAATAAGCTCATTTTATAACATGTTAAATCATTGTAGAGAAATCAGATACGCAAGTTTTAGTTTACTACAAGATATTTTATCCTTTCTTGTCAATTATTTCTTGTCCTTTCTTGAGCTTATCAAAAGAATTTCCCATTTCTTACTACATTCAAAACAAGACCATGGATTCACTTATGTATATCCTTCTTTACAAATTGAAAATATTTCTCCATATTCTATATTTAATTCTGACCAAGATCCTTTATTCGAATTACATAATATCAATGATCATCCCGGTGAGTCTCAGAATACTAAAGTTGATACCTCACTCCCTCCTCATAATTATATTCCTTCCAAGATCCCAAACCGATATAGACCAGTGCAGTTACCTCATGTCTTTCACGATTTTCCTAAAAATCATTATAAATATATTCCTAGATTTGGTGGGGAATATGATAAACTTACAACTAAGAAGCATCTTCAATATTTTGAGAATTTCATCGACCTTTTAGAAATAGAGCATGATGATTGTTGTATGAGATATTTTTCTCAATCTTTACAAGGAGATGTTAAAGAATGGTTTACACATTTACATCCTGAATCCATCAAGGAATGGGAAGATCAGATTTAATGATGTCTTTTTGAATTTCCGGGGTAAGAGAAGATAATTGGACCAAAATATTTCAATATTTTATTCTATGGAAAGACAAGATGAACCTGTATCAAGTTTCAACCGGAGATTTGTTAGGTTTTATTATAACATGCCTAAAGAAATACAACCACTTGAAAATGATGCTAAGTTATATTATGCATAAAATTTCCCTCCAAATTTGTTTGTAATGTTCTGAGATATGATGTACATATCAGAACACCAACTCGCTACAAAATGTAAATTTCTGATATAAACTTGTGCATTTAATGAGTCAAATTTTAACTAGGAAAATAGGGGTAGTTTTGCTGAGAAATGAATACATAGAGAAGAGGAAAATGGAAGCAACCGAGGAAAATTTTTAGGAATGATAGAGTGTCTTCCATAACACATTTATACCAGGGACCATTTAGGTTTCAGAGTCAGCTATGATGAAACTTACTCCCACACTTCTGGGTCACCCAACTGTGAAATTAGGAAGATTCTTTTAGATCCTTTCAACCAGAGGATTGGGGAAATTAACAATGATATTATAATACATTTAAAATTCAGGAAATTATGTTTCAGACAGATCATAATAGTTCAATAAATACTTGGGGTTGTTTGGGAGAAGTTGGGAAAATTTTGCAATTGTGTCCTCGGAAGTCTTGCACAGTGTAGGCTTCCCAAACAGTGTACGACCTCAACTAATTTTCAGTCATAAGTTTTGTATGGACATAAGGGTCAATAAAAATCATGCATCATCTTACAAAATTGTATCCGGATAAACATAACTCCTAGAATTGATAAAACTGTGAAACTAGTAATTTTTAACTAGTTTCCTAGCATAGGTGAACCCAAATGTATGAAATTTGTGTCAGAAATATATCGGAACTAAGAATGGAATTTTAAAGAGATTCATACATATTTACTTGACACATTACATCATTTAGAGTCATACTCATGTCCATTACTGATTTATCATAGCATCAAACTCATAAAAGCCCTCCATTAAAGTCACATTTAAAGCTCATTTATGGGAAACATGACATGTTAGCTTATTGGATAGAATCTAACTATATTACAGAGATATTAATAGAGTATATTGACTGATGCACATCAAAATAAAGTTGGAGGAATGAACAATCCCAAAATGGGACTCAAAATAGTGGGCAGGAGGCCTAAATACGACATCAAGATCGATGGGAGCGTAACTGAATCTTTCACTTCACTGGAGCTCGATTTCACTGAAGAGAATGGATTCCATAGATGTATGACATGAATATGTTTATTTTCATGAGCACTCCAGCACCAACAAAGAGAAATAAAGGGAGGAAGAAGAGAGGGGAAACAAGGATCTGGGGAACATCTCCCAAAGGTCTAAGGCACAACACTCACTAGAAGCTATGCTTCACATAAACACAAATAAATCAATATCCAAACTGAGTAAAGGAGCTCAAATTTACTTTAAATAGATCACTTGGTGACTTTTTTAGCAGGTATAGGTAATAGGTGACCTGTGAGAGCAAGTCATCCACTTGGAAACCTAACCCTAACCATGAATGCTCCCTCCTTGAGAATTTTAGCAAGTTTGTGTCCTCAAATATGTTTCCATTCTTGTATCATTTATCCCATTTGGAAATTGCGGTTTCCTTGACCCATATTTGTTATTTTTCCTTATGACAAATTTTCTTGGATTTCTTGCTTTTGTGACTGAACTTTAAAAGGGAAACTATGCCATCCTTTTGTCCATTGTTGTTATTTTTCCTTATGACCAATTTTCTTGGCTTTCCTTCTTTTGTGGTTGAACTCCAAAAGGGAAATTGTGCCCTCCTTTGATCAATTGTTGCCTATTTTGTGTCTGGTTCCTTTTCTTTGGATTTTAGCACTTTCCTTTTTCCTATTTGATTTCTTTTGTCATACAGTTTCTAATTTTTTTCCTTAGCAAGTTGGATTTCCCATTGTTCCCTCCTGACATCTCAAGCTTAATTCCACATAATTAATTTCTAAATAATTAAAATCAAGTACATGCCTTAATAATACTTAGAAAAATTTTTCTGGGATAATTAATTAATTCCACTTAGCCACCCTAGGTGTTTAGCATGGTCCACACTTTTGGTGGTCAAAATGTGGGGACATGAAAATCCTCACCTCCCAAGTTTGTTTGTACTCAAGCAGAAGCACTTCAGAGTGCTGCAAATTTATCCACCATGTTTCTGCTCCACCACTCTGATCATAGTCAGTTCTCCAATGACCACTTATTTCAATAAAATTGTCCACCTAGTTAAGGTAATTGAGTAGAATTCCTATATCCCATTGCTTCCTAGGTAAGGATCCAGATGTTTCTTCCCTCTTTGGAAATATACCATTCCCAAGAATTCCAGGGTCCCATGGTTCTATCTTCCTCCTTCCAAACATCAGTCACAACAATTTTTTTTTACCATCATAGGAAATGAAATCCATGATGTGGAGATCATACCACTGCATCGAAAATTTAAAACTCCAAATGCAAAATTGGAAATATTTGAGACTTCCCAACCCAACATAAAGTTCTTTATGTGCTTGGTGCACATCATTGCTGAATCTCACAGTTATGTTGCTGCAATCACATAGGTGTGAGTCCCATGTCCCAGGACAATTATAGGAATCCTCCAACAACCATAGATTCCCATGTTGCTCACAAAAGATGTAGGATGTGTCTGCTGAAAATTCCATGGTGCAAGAAAAAGGTACATTATCCAAGATGCATAAATACAAGAAGTACCTACCCATTCCTGCCATAGATGAACAAATATTCCAACTGTCAGGTCCATATGTAAATCTCATTTCTTTCTCATGTGCACAATCCCAATGGCTCAACTCTCTGCCTCTAGTCAAAGGGTGCAAGCATCAATCCAAATGTGTGGATTTCCTCCACAAAGGCCACCTTGTGCAAGATATGCTTCTCAACAACTTGTTATTGGATAAATATACTCAAGTGGACTCAATCCAGATCTCCCTAGTCCAAGTGGATATAGAAAATATCAAGTACATGGTACAACCTACGTTTATAGATCAAATATAAATGCAAGTTAACAGATCGATCACCTACCTGTGATCTGCAAATCCTCTTTTATCTTTGTTGATCCAAGCTCAGAGCCTTCAAATATTGAGCTGCAAAACCATGTATAACAAGTGGAAACAAGCAAACAGTACATGTGTATCCAAACAAGAGTTGATCTCAGCCAACAATTAAGGAAGAAATCTCTAAACGTCATCAACACAACAATGTTTATGGAAAGAGTTTATATTAATGTAATTGAGGAGATACATAGAATTACAAAAAAGAGGAATGTCACAACCAAGACTTAATGCTGCAACCTTACATCCAACAATCCAAGCCAAGCCTCCAAAGAAAGATAATAGCCTCCCTAAGGATGATAGCAATCACCTAGAAATTCCACCAGCATAAGAGTACCATAGTCCTTCCTCTCTTCACAATTGAGAGAGGGTTTAATTTATAAGGATAAATGGATAGAGTAGGTTGAGGATTAGGATGAGGGGTATAAGGGATCTTCCCCATAGGTTAGGAACCGCATTTCACCTCACGTAGAATGTAGAGAAAGTCCTCCACCTTGTCCACCTTCGAGAAGGGCCTTGAAGCTTCGTTTTTTCCCTAAAAACACCATCGACGTACCTAGCAGTAGGAGACAAATCACTAGTGCACCTTGCATAAGGGGAAAGAGTGCCATCGACACACCTAGCATGAGAAAGAGTGTCGATGCACCTTTTCTTAGGAGAAAGAGTGCCACTGACACACCTAGAATGAAGGGGAAAGCGTTGGCCTATATAGAGAGGGTAAAAAGGGTAGGAACAACCTCAAATCAACCAAGTTTAGCAGAGAGAACTTTAGGGATTAGACATAGGGTTAACACATGGCTCAACATGATGAGATTTTGGTGTAACAGAATCCCCCCCCAAGGCATGAAGTTAGAGGAATGCAATAGGTGAATGCTTTTTAAAGTGAAGAAATAGAAGGAAAGGATGTTGGTTGGAAGCTTCTGCAGTACAACTGAATCAAATCTCATATGACTAATAACATGGATGCCGACCAATACATTGCATATCCATGGTAGTAAAGACCGACTAAACACAATCATGGCTACTAGACAGAAGCATAGATCCATGATGAGATGATAACACAGCCACGACCAATACAAAGTGGATCCATGTAATATCACTCAAACAAACTCCATCGAAACCTAGGAAAAATATCAGATAACCCAGGGTCTTCAAGCCGAACCTACAATGATACGAATCTAACCATGTGGTTACAATGTATTGATGTCGAACATGGTAGAAACCACTTGATTACCAGTCAATGATGTAAAATGTTAAATAGAGAGAGGGAAATCACCATTGATGCCAATGATTCCCAAGGTATCTCAGTAGATACCATTGAATGTGAATAAAGGATTTGGAGGTAAAAACTCGATGATATATTTCAATCAAGAGCCAATGATGTAAACTCATATTGAAAGAGAGCTAACCAATCATTAAGGCATGCAGGTCCAAGGTACATGTTTTGGTTTCTAAGCCTAATTCCTGGATGAGTTGTTGAATTCGACATGAATAGATTCATCGAAGGAGGGCCAAGATGAATCCCCCATCATCGACATGAAACACGATTATAGATGTTTTGTATTAAACCAGATAGTAGAGTTATGTACGAGACTGAATCAGAGATGAACAACATGATAGAAGGTAAACTGACTTCAGACAATGAATAGATGACCAAACCTCTCTTGAACATGGGCATTGGCATGAATTGGCAGTATTGACTTTGATGAGATGGATACCCATCCCCCAATGCAACTGATGGTGGGAGTATTCTTGGATAACTTAAATGAGGTAAGAAGACTTAAGGACTTAGCTAGACTTGAATACAAACAGATTACCCAAGTACTAAAATGCATATGAAAATGAGTTCCATGTTAGAGAGTAACTTGTTACTACCATAAAAAATAAAAAATCTTCCCTTAATTTCCCCATCACGAAGGATGAGTGCCTATTTTCATTTTTACGAGTTCACAGAGGGTAAAAAAAACTCACTGTAGCTCATCAAGAGATGAGTCCATTCTCATGTGTTTTATGAACCTGAGAAAGGAGGGGTTCATTCCCAGAAAGGGTCCTTCATCGTTTAATTTTGTGAGTCTGATGAAAGCAAAATCATTCGTCGTTTCATGCTTAGAGAGTCTGAAATGACTAAGAAGAATCCAAAAGGTCATTTTTCTTAAATTTAGTCCCTAAGTCCCGAAAAAGTATAAAATAATTCCTTAGAGAAACTCTTCCAGTCATGATTGGTTGGAGTATACATTTTTCGTAAGTAGTATCCCCTGGTCTGAAAAAGGGGTAAACTATCACCAAGAAGATGACTCTTCAAGTCCTTTTATGAGCATGAAGAAGAAAAATTCACTTGGATATATTTTCACATTTTAAGAGTCCAAAAAGAGCTTAAAGAAGATTCTTTTAGGGCTCTTTTTCGTAAAAAGGTTTAACAAGTCTGAAAAAGGATTAAAATTTGACTCAAAAACTGAGTTCTAGGTTTAACAAGAACGACCAAAGTTTCAAAAATAGCACTCAGAACCTTTTTCATGTTTGAATCTAGAGCACGAAAAAATGATAAAGTAAGCTCAAACCGCTTTTCATGTTTTAACCAGAGCACGAAAAAATGAAAAGTAAGCTCAACACAACCTTACTATTTTTAACAAACTCAAAGATCAATTGAAATAATGCTCAAGGTATCTGCTTCATTTTTTAACAAGCTTGGAACAGAGAAAAACTATGCTCAAAGGGTTTTTTCATGGTTTAATGAGCTCGAAACTAAAAAAAGTATTCTCAAAATGACTTCCATTGACGGGTGATTTCCCAACATGATGTCCATTGGTTGGTAATTTCCCCTAATATAATTGTCAAGTAGCTTAATTCCAACATAAATCATGGGAGGGTACATGCCCCCAAAGCTTCATTTCGTCTGTTTTACAAGCAGATGAAATGAAGGTTCAAAAATTGAGTTTTGACACAATGGAAGAATCTGTTTCATTTTTTAATGAGCTTGACATGAAAAAGGAACTCTGCTCAATGTTAGTTTTATTTATCGACGAGATACATAGAATTACAAAAAATAGGAATGTCACAACCAAGCCTTAACATTGCAACCTTCCGTCCAACAATCCACGCCAAGCCTCCAAATAAAGATAATAGCCTCCCAAAGGATGATAGGGATCACCTAGAAATTGCACCAGCATAAGAGTACCATAGTCCTTCCTTTCTTCAAAATGGAGAGAGGGTTTAATTTATAAGGATAAATGTATAGAGTAGGTTGAGTATTAGGAGGAGGGGTCTAAGGGATCTTCCCTGTAGGTTAGGAATCGAATGGCACCTCACCTAGAATGTAGGGAAATTCCTCCACCTCATCTAACTTTGAGAAGGGCCTCAAAGCTTCATTTTTTCCCCTCAAAACACCACTAGAGCACCTAGAAGTGGGAGATAGAGCACCGATGCACATTACAGAAGGGGAAAGAGTGCCACCAACACACCTAGCATGAAGGGAAATAGTGCTGGCGCACCTTTTCTTAGGAGAAAGATTTCCACCGGCGCACCTGGCATGAAGGGGAAAACCGTTAGCCTATATAGAGAGGGTAAAAAGAGTAGGAACAACCTCAAATAAAACTAGTTTAGAAGAGAAAGCTTTATGGATTAGACATAGGGTTAACACATGGCTTAACATGATGAGATTTCGGTGTAACAGAATGCCCCCCAAAGCATGAAGTTAGAGGAATGCGATAGGTGAATGCTTTGTAAAGTGAAGTAATCGAAGGTAAGGATGTTGGCTGGAAGCTGCTGTAGTACAACTAACCCAAATATCATATGACTCATAACATGGTTTCTCACCAATACAATGCATATCCATGGTAGTAAAGATCGACTCAACACAATCATAAATACTAGACACAAAAGTAGATCCATGATGAGATGATAACACATCCATGACCAATACAAAGTGGATCCATGTAATATGAATAAAAAAAACTCCATCAAAACGTGAGAAAAATATTAGATAACCCACGGTCTTAAAGCTGAACCTGCAACGATACGAATCTAACCATGTGATTACAATGTCTTGACATCGAACATGGTAGAAACCACTTGATTACTAGTAAATGATGTAAAATGTTAACAAGCAGGAGGGAAATCACCATTGATGTCAATGATTCCTAAGGTATCTCAGTACATACCATCGAATGTGAATAAAGGACTTGGATTCAAACACTTGATGAGACCTTTCAATCAAGAGACAATGATGTAAACTCATGTTGAAAATGAGGTAACCTGTCATTGAGGCATGCAGGTCCAAGGTACTTGTATTGGTTTCTAAGTCTAATTATTAGAGGAGGTGATGAAGTCGACAGGAATAAACTTGTCGAAGGAGGGCCATGATAAGTCCCCCATCATCAACACAAAACACGATCATAGATATTTTGGAGTAAACCAGACAAGAGAGTAATGTACGAGACTGATTCAGAGATGACCAACATGATAGAAGGTAAACTGACTGTAGACAGTGAACAGATGACCAAACCTCTCTTGAACATGGGCATGGCATGACTTGGAAGTATTGACTTTGACGAGATTGATTCCTTGAGTCTTCTTCAAGTACTGTTGGGTAATCAACATGACTTGAAGACAAACAGATTACCCAAGTACTGAAATTCATATGCAAATGACTGCCATGGTCGAGAATAACTATGTACTACCATAACAAAATACAAACTCTTCCCTTAATTTTCAAATCACGAAGGATGAGTGCCTCTTTTCATTTTTACGAGTTCAAATAGGGTAATAAACACTCAGTGTAGCTCATCAAGCGATGAGTCCATTCTCATATTATGTCTTAGGAAACTGAGAAAGGAGGGTTCCATTCCCAGAAAGGGTCCTTCATCATTTAATTTTGTGAGTCTGATGAAAGGAAAATCATTCGTTGTTTCATGTTTAAAGATTCTAAAATGACTAAGAAGACTCCAAAAGGTCCTTTTCGTTAATTTAGTCCCCAAGGCCCGAAAAATTATAAAATAATGCCTCGAAGAAACTCTTCTAGTCATGATTGGATGGAGTATACCTTTTTTGTAAGTAGTGCCCCCTGGTCTAAAAAAGGGGTAAACTATCGCCAAGAAGGCGAATCTTCAATTCATTTTATGAGAGTGAATAATACAAGTTCACTTGGTGATCTTTTCACAACATTTAAGAGTCCAGAAAGAGCTTAAAGGGGATTCTATTAGGGTTCTTTTTCGTAAAAAGGTTTAACGAGTCCAAAAAAGGAGTAAAATTTGACTCAGAAACTCAGTTCTAGATTTAACGAGCATGACCAAAGTTTCAAAAATAGTGCTTGGAACCTTTTTCATGTTTGAATCCAGAGCACGAAAAAGCGATAAAGTAAGATCAAACCACTTTTCATGTTTTAAGCAGAACATGAAAAAAATGAAAAATAATCTCAACACAACCTTACTATTTTTTAACGAGCTTAAAGATCAGTTGAAAGAATGCTCAGGGTATTTGCTTCATTTTTTAACGAACTTGGAATAGACAAAAACTATGCTCAATGGGTTTTTTCATGGTTTAACGAGCTCGAAACTAAAGAAAGTATGCTCAAAATGACTTCCATCAATGGGTGACTTCCCAACATGATGTATAGTGGTTGGTACTTTCCTTTGATATAACTGTCAAGTATATTAATTCCAACATAAATAGGTAGGGTACATGCCACCCAAGCTTCATTTCACTTGTTTTACAAGAAGATGAAATGAAGGTTAAAAAATTGAGTCTTGCCACAATGGAAGAATTCGTTTCATTTTTTCAGGAGCTTGACATGAAAAAGGAACTCTGCTCAAGGTTATATATATTTTTTAACGAGCTTGAAACCAAGAATAAAAACTGCTCAAGGTGACCTATTTCATTTTTACACAAGCTTTACAGAAAATAATTATGGTTGTGGGGACTTGTTTCATTTTTATGCAAGCTTGAAACAGAGAGTAACTATGCTTTAGGAAATATATTTCATATTTTAACGAGCTTGACACAGAATGGGAACTACGCTCATAGGAATTTGTTTCATTTTTTAACAAGCTTGACAGAGATAAAAGGAACTATGCTCGCAACATCTGTTTCATTGTTTAACGAGCTTGACACTGAATAGGAACTATGCTTGCAGGCAGTTCTAAGCCAATATGATTTCTAGAGGTTGGTGGGTTTCCCCCTTACATAAGAAGTTTGCGAGTTAACTCCAGTATGATGTCCAGAGGTTAGAGCCATGCAGAACATTTAGGGAATTATGATGACTAGGAGTCATAAAATGATCAGGTTTAATGAAGGAAATATGATCAATGGTCACAATATTCCCATCATGGGAAAAATACATTAGTCGAAAGAGTGTGGACACTATATATTTCATAGCGTAAACGTAATCATGCCCAAGGAGCATATTAAAATCTAAGGGACCTTGGACTAGCATAACATTGATACAGACATTTTTTCCTTCCAAAGTGACAGGAAACTGAGTAAGGACCCTAAATGCATTGTAGCTATTTGAGTAAAATACAGTATCTAATTGGTGGCTGGCACAAGTGGAAGAGAACCTATGGCTTTCCAAGTAGTAGAGTATAGAATACTAATAGAATCCCCTTCGTCAATGATAGTGCAAAGTATTCTCTTAGAAGTAATTCACACAGCTATCTGGAAAGGAACACTTGAATGAGGATGAGATTCTGTTAGGTTACTCTAGTCAAAGGAAATAACCTCATTACTTGGAGAGGGTACTGTCAAAAGAGACAAAACTTCCTCTCGTGTAGAACAATCAGAACTAACTACGAAAAATTTAGCTGGATGGTTTTCACTATCGATTAGAAGAGAGGGACAAGATGAAGACTGTGTCAAGGAGAATACTTCATTCTTAACACTCTATTATGAAAGAGTGGGATCGGGTGGAGATGCCATCGACTCGACCACTTTAACTTCACACTCCACTGGGAGGGTTGGATTGACTGAGGTTGGAACTGGATCAACCACTTTGACTTCACTCTTCAACAGAAGAGTGGGATCGACCAAGGATGGACTTGGATCGACCACTTAATCAACCAATGGGATGTCAAGGGATAAATTATGATAATTGGTTGGAATCCATTGCTGAGGAACAATAATATCTTCCAACAATCTTGAAGCTTCATCCATGCAAGGAAAAATATAAGTATGGTGCATATCCTTACATAGGAAGTAAGGATATTTGACCTTTCCTTTTTGACTCTTAACCACAGATTCACTGGTGTATGGGGCATCATCAACATGATGACTAGAGATTAATGACACGGGATATTTATACCACACTTTTCACACATGGGAAATACCGAGACAGTTCTTGAGAAGGTGATCACACTTGCAATGTCTACAAGGGAACTTAGGTTTATGTGAGCCAGAAATAGGTACATCAATACTCCCAGCATGATGATCAATGGCTAGTGGGATTCTAACATGATGATCAGAGGTTGGAGCTATGACCTTCTACTTAGTGTTCTTCTTCGTAGCCTTCCTTTTTGTCTTCTTCTTACCTGCCCTTTTACCAACATTATAGTTTTCAACAGGTGAAGGGGAAGAAAGGGAATTCGATTCAACATTCGATGAAGAAGGAGAAGGATTAACATGAGGTTGATGCTCATGCTATAAAGGAATAGGATCTGAAAAAAAGGATGCATTTGGTATAATACGATTGGAGAATAACCATATAGGTAATCCTATATTCAATCCATGAAGGTTCAAAGTGGCCATAAAGGGAGGACCAACAACTCCACAGGGGCGAGAAACAAAAGACATACCCTGAAAAGGGGTCTCCTTGTTATCAGTTAAATCTACTCAATCTAAATCAAGCTAGGCCTCCCTAGTCCAAGTGGATCTAGAACAAATCAAATACATAATACAATCTACTTTCCTATATCAAATGGAAATGCAAGTTAACAGATAGATCATTTACCTGCAATATGCAAATCCTCTTCTCTCTTTGTTGATCCAAGCTCCAGAATCTTCAGATCTTCAGCTGAAAAACCCTGTCAAGCAAGTGGAAACGGGAAAACATCATATGCGTATCCAAACATATAATCGATCTAAGCTAACAATTAAGGAAGAAATCTCTAAACATTATTAACACAATAATATTTATGGAAATATATTTGTATTAATGTAATCAAGGAGATACATAGAATTACATAGGAGAGAACATCACAACCTAGCCTTAACACTGGAATCTTCCATCCAACAATCCAAGCCAAATCCAAGCCTCCAAGGAATGATAGGTATCACCTAGAAATTCCACCAGCATAATAGTACCATAGTCCTTCCTCCCTTCCAAATGGAGAGACGGTTTAATTTATAAGGCTAAAGGGATAGAGTAGGTTGAGGATTAGGAGGAGGGCTCAAAGGGATCTTCCCTATAGGTTAGGAACCGAATGCCACCTCACCTAGATAATAGGGATAGAAATCGACCTCATCCACCTTTGAGAAGGGTCTCGAAGCTTCATTTTTTTCCCTCGAAACAACACTGGTGCACCTACCATGAAGGGAAAAAGCACTGTCGACGCACCTAGCAGTGGGAGATAGAGCACCGACGACAACACATCGAACATGAAGGGAAAAAACAACTTTGGCGCCCCTAGCATGAAGGAAAAGAGCACCAATCTTCCTAAATAGGGAAAAAAACAGGAAAAAACTCAATCTCAATCAAATTTATCATAGAGAAACTTGAAGATTAGGAAAAGGGTTGACACATGGATTGAGAGTATAAGATTTCAGTGTAACAAAATGCCCCCCATAGGTGAATGATTTGCAAAGTGAAGAAATATAAGGCAAGGATGTTGGTTGGAATTTGTTGTAGTACCACTCACTCAAATCTCATATAACTCATAACATGGCTACTGACCAATACAATGCAGATCCATGGTAGTAGAGATCGACTGAACACAATCATGGCTACTAGACACAAGTGTAGATCCATGATGAGATGATAACACAACCATGACCAATAAAAAAGTGGATATGTGTAATATGAGTCAGAACAAACCCCATCGCAACCTAAGTGAAATATCATACAACAAAGGGTCTTAAAGCCGAACTCACAACGATATGAATCTAACCATCTGATTACAATTTCTTGACATTGAACATGGTAGAAACCACTTGATTACTAGTCAATAATGTAAACTGTTAACAAGTGCGAGGGAAATCATCATTGATGTCAATGATTCCCAAGGTATCTTAGTACATACCATCAAATGTGAGGAAAGGACTTAGAGTCGAACACTTGATGAGATATTTCAATCAAGAGCCATTAATGTAAACTCATGTTGAAAGCAAGGTAACATGCCATTGAGCCATGCAGGCCCAAGTTACTTGACTTGGTTTCTAAGTCTAATTCCTAGATGAGGAGTTGAAGTCAACAGGAATATACTCGTTGAAGGAGGACCATGATGAATCCCCCATCATCAAAACAAAACATGATCAAAGATTTTTTGGAGTAAACCAGACAGTAGAGTGATGTATGAAACTGACTTAGGGATGACCAACATGATAGAAGGTAAATTGGCTGCAAACAGTGAACAGATGATCAAATTTCTCTTGAACATGGGCATGGAATGACTTCACAGTATTGGCACGAGAATGATACCAATCCCCCAATGCAACTGATGGTGAGAGTATTCTTGGACAACTCAAAGGAGTAAGAAGAATCTAGGAATTAGTAGGAATCAATGACAAAGGGATTACCCAAGTGTTGAATGCATATGCAAATGAGTGCCATGTTCAAGAGTGACTATGTACTACCATAACAAAATACAAACTCTTTCCTTAATTTCCCCATCATGATTGATGAGTATCTCTTTTATTTTTAACGAGATGGAAAAGTGTAACAAACGCTCAGTATAGCTTGTCCTTTGGACGAGTCCAATCTCATATGTGTTATGAACCTGAGAAAGGAGGTATTCATTCCCAAAAAGGGTCCTTCATTGTTTTATTTTACGAGTCCGATGAAAGAAAAATCATTTTTCGTTTCATGTTTAGAGATTCTAAAATGAATAAGAAGAATCCAAAAGGTCCTTCTTCATAAATAAGTCTAATCAGTTCGAAAAAGAGATAACCTACCACCAACTAGTCGACCGTTTTGATACTTTTACAAGCGTGAATGTAACAATTTCTCTTGGAAATATTTTTTTGTTTTTAAGGAGACTGAAAAGAGCTTAAATATAACTCCGGAATGAGTTCTTTTTTCATAATACAATTTTAACGAGTCTGAAAAATAGTAAAACTATACTCGATACCTCTTCACTGAGGTTTTAACGAGCTTGCTAAAGGTATAAAAGGAACTTAGAACCTTTTTCATGTTTGAATCCAGAGCACGAAAAAACAATAAAGTAAGCTCAAACCAGTTTTCATGTTTTAACTAGAGCACAAAAAATGAAAAGTAAGCTCAACACCATCTTACTATTTTTGACGAGCTCGAAGATCGATTTAAAGAATGGTCAGGGTATCTGCTTCATTTTGAGCTTGAAACAGAATAAGAACTATGCTCAAAACATGGTTTCATTTTTATGCAAGCTTGAAACCAAAAGGTGAACTATGCTTAAGGAAACCTACTTCATTTTTTAATGAGATTGAAATAGAAAATGAACTATGCTCAAAAGGGTCATTTCATGGTTTAGCGAGATCAAAACTAAAGAAAGTATGCTCAAAATGACTGCCATTGACAAGTGATTTCCCAACATGATGTCCAGTGGTTGGTACTTGCCCGTAGTATAACTATCAAGTAACTTAACACTAATAGAGAGATAGGGTAGATGCCCCCCAAGCTTCATTGAGTCTTGACACAATGGAAGAATCCATTTCACGAGATTGACTCGAAAAAAGAACTCTTCTCAAGGTCCTTTTTATTTTGTAATGAGCTTGAAACCAAGAATAAACACTGCTCTAGGTGACCTATTTCATTTTTACACAAGCTTGAAATAGAGAATAACTATGCTCGTGGGGACCTGTTTCATTTTTACACAAGCTTGAAATAGAAATTAACTATGCTTATGGGGACCTATTTCATTTTTATGCAAGCTGGAAATAGAAAGTAACTATGCTTGAGGACATCCATTTCATTTTTTAATGAGATTGACTCAGAATGGGAATAATTCTCATGGTCAGTTTTATTTTTTAATGAGCTTAAAACCAAGAATAAACACTGCTCACTAACCTGTTTTATTTTCTAATGAGCTTGACACAAAAAAAGAACTATTCTCACTAACAGTTCTAAGCCAACATGATGTCCAGAGGTTGGTGGGTTTCCCCCTTACATAAGAAGCTAGCGACTTAACTCTAGTATGATATCCATAGGTTGGAGCCATGCCCCCCATTTTACCTATGATGGGAAGAGGCTATCTGGAAGGGGAAAGAGCCACAAGAACATGTGGGACATTCAGGGAAGTCTGATGACTAGGAGTCATAAGAAGATCGGGTTTAACAAAAGAAAGCTGATAAACAATCACAATATTCCCATCATGAGGAAAATACATCACTCGAAAGAGTTTTGACACTACGGTTTTCATGGCATAAAAATAATTACGCCCAAGGAGAAGATTGAAATCTAGGGACCTTGGACTACCATAACATCGATACAGACTGTTTTTCCTTCCAAAGTAATGGTCAACTAAGGAAGGATCCCTAAAGGAACTGTAGGTATTTGATTAAAAGCCAGTATCTGATCGGTGGCTGACATAAGTAGAGGAGAACCTATGGCTTTCCAAGCAGTAGAGGATAGAATTCTAACAGAAGCCTCTTCATCAATGATAGTGCGGAGTATACTCTTAGTAGCAACTCACATAGATATCCGGAAAGGAACACTCAAATGAAGACAAGATTTATTTAGGTTGATTTATTTAAAGGAAATAACCTCATTAATTTGAGAGGGTTCCATCGAAACAGAAAAAAATTCTTCTTGTCGAGAACAATCAGAACGAAGAATAAAAACTTCAGCAAGATTTAGTTCACTCTCTACTGGAAGAGAATGTGGAGAACCTCCTGCAATGAACAGTCAAAATGCACGATATAACAAAAATATTGGAGCAAAAAAGATATTTTATTAATCGCGGGCCACTTCGAGGGGGAAACCTCCTTTGAGCAAGATCAATACAAAATAACTCTTCGATGCTTTCATTAGCCTCAACACATACTTATATACTAAGTGTAATCTAAACAACTATTACTCCACATGAATGTGGGATAATGCAACCTATTAACTGAATGACTTAACAACTATTACTTACTCCCCATGAATGTCGGATAATACATCATACTAATGGGATGACTTACAAAGCATATGTGTTCGACAAAATATACCAACAAAATAAAGAGGGGGGTTGACATGGTTTCTTAACAGAGAAGAACAAGATGAAGATTTGGTCAAAGTGACTACTTCAGTCTTAACACTCTCTGATGAAGGAGTGGGATCAGGTGGAGATGACATCGACTCGACCACTTTAACTTCACTCTCCAAATAAAGAGTGGGATCAACAAAGGATGGACTTGGATCGACCACTGCAACTTCACTCTTCAATGGAAGAGTGGGATCGACCAAGGATGGACTTGAATCGACCACTTGATCAACCAATGGAGTGTTAAGGGACAACTTACGATAACCAGTTGGAAGATGTTGCTGAGGAACAATACTATCTTCCAACAACTTTGAAGCTTCATCCATGCGAGGACAAAGGTAAGTGCGGTGCATATCCTTACATAGAAATCAAGGATATCTAACCTTTCCTTTTCAACTCTTAAACAAAGAGTCACTGGTTGACAAAGCATCATTAGCATGATGATCAGAGATTGATGACACAGGATGTTTATACCACACTTCTGACACAAGGGAAAGACCGGGACAATCCTTGAGAAGGTAATCACCCTTGCAAAGTATACAAGGGAACTTAGGTTTACGAGCGCTGGAAACAGGCACAACAATACTCCCAGCATGATGACCAATGGCTAGTGGGCTTCCAACATGAAGGTCAGAAGTTGAAGCGATGACCTTCTACTTAGTGTTCTTCTTCTTAGCCTTCCTTTTCATCTTCTTCTTACTTGCCCGTTTACTAACATTAGAGTTTTCAACAGGTGAAGAGGAAGAAAGGGAAGTCGATTCAACAGTCGAGGATGAAGGAGAAGGGTTCACATGAGGTTGATGCTCATGCGGTAAAGGACCAGGATTTGACATAAATGATGCATTTGGTATGACAGGATTGGATAATAACCATATAGGTAATCCTATAGTCAATCCAGGAAGGTTCAAAGTGGCCATGAAGGGAGGACCAACATCTCCACAAGGGGGAGAAACAAAAGACATACCTTGAAAAGGGTTCTCTTGACTGGTGGTCCCGAAAGAGTCTCCCATATCTGAACTCTCTAAGAATCTTTGAAATACCACACAAGATCAAACACTACTCAAGTCCAAAAGCCACAAGCAAACTGTGTGAATAGGAGTGGATCAAAAGTCAGGAACCTTACAAGACAGGCCAAAAGGATAACTCAGATGGTTTGAGGATTCCTAAAGAGGTCTCCTGATATACTCTAGGTACGGGGGAGCTCAAATTGGTAGCAGTGCTGTCTAATGCACAACCATTCACAAGGGGCCTTCTGATATACAATCGAGTACGTGAAGTACCTTTCTATATACTTCATAGTGTTATAGCTGATTTTACCACTCTAGGTGAATCACACTTGTATGGCCTTCCCCTGTCCCTCTGCAGACTCCTTAGACCCCTTGGACCATTTTTTGTCCTTTGATGTTTCCTTGAGCATCCCTAAAAACATGTGAAAATTCATATACTCAACTTTTAAACCCTTAATCGCATATATACGTGGGTTTGACCCCTAAAACCGCATACATCGGGATGTGTACAAAATCCAAATCCTTTTGGAGTTTTCCTTGACATGGATTCGACTCACTTGACTCCTGGCCTTCCATATGCCTTGAGATCACTCGGATTCGACCTTTCTTTACCGCTTTAAAAAGCTATATAAGGAACTCTTTGGTACATTGAAGGCATAAGAGAGAATTGAGAGCAAAGAAACTATAGTCCATTGTTGCCGGAACTTGTGCTTGAGTCTGCATCCTTTTGTCCCTTGAAGCACTTTTGTGTTCTTCCCAAGCTTTCCTTTTGCTTGTGATCTTGCTATTGAGAGATGGAGGATTGAGGTGGTGGAGGCCCAAGTGGGGGATTCAGTTTCTCCGATTCGTAGGCATGCCGACAGAGGTTGTATCCATTGTAATCTCTGATTTTATATTAATAGAAACATCTTTTCCTATCCAATAATGTATGTTTGAATGAATATTTAATCCATGGGTGATTTCAAATGCTTATACATTGTTGATTATATATGCTAGAATAGATCTAACACCAATATATATAGTATGCTTGTATTGTTTACTTGTTGTTGAGGAAGTAATCTATTAATTCAAGCTGAAGTTGGAAAGCTCAACAGGGATCTACTTCAACCGTCCAAAATAAGGTACGAGTTCTGATCCTTTAGTGTTAGATATTTAATTTCTATTGCATATTGGAAAGGATTGATTTCTGTAGTCAAGCTGTCTGTTGTGGTACCCCAAGCCATAGGAATTTCTCTCCGTAACAGAATTGGCGACTCTGCTGGGGATGTTCCTTGTTTTTATTTGGGGGTTTATGGGCACAATGGGCTTGATATTCTTGACTTGCTCTTTGTTTCTCCTTAATTCTGTGTTGCATTTTATAGTATGTTCATCCAGTGACACTCCCCTTTATTTTTTTGACCCTTGTTCTGCTTTTTACCACTGCCTTCTCTGTATATGCAGGATTTTGGCCAAAAGTCGCGCACACACGTAGATTTTTGGCCAAAATTCGTGTATACACATAGGTTTTTGGCCAAAATCCGTGTATACACGTAGGTTTTTTGCGAAAATTCGCATATATACGCAGGTGTTCTTCAAATAGTTGTGTAAATCCTCCCTTTTGGTGAGTTTGATGTTGTGGGAAGTTGCTGGGTGGGTTGTGAGTGTGGTTGGGTCTTCCTTGGGTCTGATGTTGTCTGTTGGATGCTTATTCTGTGACCAGACCCCGCTTTTTCATTGATTTTTCTTTGAAAGTAGTTTTAGTCATTTATCCTTTTGTTTTGCCATTAGTGCATTACTCTTTTTGTCTTGGTGTCTTGCTGGGGTTGTCTTTTATACTTGCTACAGAGACTAATAGTTTTAGATGACTTTTATTAAATTTTTCATTCTTTTATATTGAAAAATACAAAGTAGTTGCACTCTTAGTTGCATCTTAGATATGGATTTGAGGAGGTACTTGCATTGGATTGCTTGGATGAGAGTTGTGTTTAGACTTTAATATAGGAAGGATTGCATTGGCATTCAGAAGGGAATATATATTTATGCATCTCATGTAGTGGCATACCCTATTTTTCATTTGACAAAGATTGCACTTAGCATTGTTTGTTATGGTGTGCACTTTTATTTCACTGCTAAGTCTTCATATCACTAGTTGCACAGCCATTTCCCTTTGAGTAATTATAGCCAAATAAAATCAATGCTTAATTAAAATGGATTACACCTTTTTCTTTTATAGGGTTCACCAAAAAGATTAGGTTTTAGGGTCTTGGAATAGTTCATTGTGAGTAAATTCTCCAAGACCACTAAACAAAAACGTGTATGTGTTTGTCCAGGTGAGAGTGTGAAATTATTTGGTATAATTAGTGTTTCTCAGCATCCTCCTCTTACAAGGGAGTTAAGCATGAGGCAGTGTGAGCAGTTATTGATTGGGATGACCCCTAGTCATAACTGAGTAGCACCGGAGATATTTCCAAGATTGTATTTGTATCTGTGGGCTCTTTCGAGAGTTTTGGGCTTTGCTACCCTGCCCATACGGTCAATCCTACTTGCGAATGTCTGCCTGAGCATTGATTATATTGAGGTGACCTTAGTTGCCTTACCTAGGTTATCGAGGGGGTACTTTGCAGGGGTTATTCTTCAGGTGTCTCAGCTAGGTAGAGGTCAGACATCACAGTCACTTTATGAGTTGAAGCTGAGGGCCACTATAATTGGTTACATACCTCCGCTTGTAGTGTATGGGAGTTTCAAGCCTCTCCTAGGCGAGACATACCTACTGCATTTAGGAGCTCACATATCCTCCCCTTGGTTTGCTTGTATTTTGGATGTAGATTTTCTTAGGAGTGTGCTCTTTATGCGCTAGTTGGCCTTTGGGATTGTGGTTACTTGAGTATATTTATGCTCTCTTGAGTTTAGGTCCTTTTATTTTTGGCATGCCTGGTATTCTATCACTTGTCCTTAGTCCTATTACAGACCTTGGTGTCAAACTTCGGGGAATCATAGCCCCTTACCGTGCTCATAGATTTGGGAATGGTCATATTCCACCCTCTACTCCATTTGTGGAGGATGTTGACTCCATTCTCTCAGTCTTTACACCGGTAGTCACCCTCACGGGGGTGGTAGTGGATGCGTGGACGTTGGGTCTACACCTTACTTTCCTTTTTATGTCCCATCGTTCACCGCATTGTTTCCTTTGGGTGCTATTGTCATGATCATTCCTCCCTATATCCTATAGTTTGGATTCTTTATTGACTATTTTGGGTTATGTTGAACTAATATGGTTGTCATGTAGGGTCTAGTTTCTGTACACTCTCTCCGAGGTTTTGACCTATTCATGCCTATCACAGGTATCATGTCTAAACTAGCATATAGCATAGGATTTCACATCCACTTGCATTTTGCATGACCTTATGACTATTTCATTTTAACCTTAGGTACGAACCCATTCCATGGTATCACGAAACCTTCATGCTGTTATTAGAAGTGGTACTATGTGAATGGTAGAGCTTTCCTATACATGGGTGTCCTAGTTAGCTCCCTTTTGCATTTAGTACCCATGCTGTGATTCCTCTATTAGGTCCGGGAGTCCCTTTTAGTCCCACCTTGTCCTTGAGCAAGAGCTTCATACTCCTCTTGAAATTTATGCTGGCCATTTCCCCGGGACTCCCTTGTATATGCCAAGTTGTAATTGCATTATCATGAGCTTTGTCTGCCTTCTTGAGCCTTACGCCGGCTTCCCTGAATTTGAGATTCAGCCATATAGCCCAAGCTTGTCTCATGTCTAGCCATGCAGAGCCATTTTATATATCCTTTGCAACTTGATTCCCTATTTTTATCGGGAGGGGACTTTCCCCCAAGTGTCGCTATCCTACACATGTATCCTTGCATTGAGCATATGTATGTTCCACTGCTTGGAACTAGTTTGTTTTCCCATTATGACATTCGTCTCCTCCTAGTCTATAACTATAAAGCAGTTTTATTCTTTTTCAATATTTTTAAATATTTGAAAAAGTCCAAAAAAAAATCAAAAAACCAAAAAGCCGGACAAGGAAAGATGTTATCTTTTGGCAGCTGTCGAGTTGTGTCACCTTCGAACAGAGCACTGTATATAACATCCATTGGTTGGGTTTATAGTTTGAATTTAGGAGCTGTACTCATGTATCTGAGTTTATCTCCACTGACTGGTTAAGCTTCCAGTCCCCATGCAGCCTCTGTCGATGCCTCCTGTGTTGCAGAGATGTCCCAATTTGTATATCGAGTCCATGCTACCTTTATTCAGTCACCATTCACCATTATGCTCTTGTTCGAAGGAAGTTGAAACCTGAGTCGGCCATTCCTCAGTTATCTTAACTTTGCATGTTGGCCATTCCCGGTACAGTTACTGGTTCGTGCACCTTATGATCGAGTCCTTCCACATTATACAGCTTTGCTGAGAACCTCATGTTGTATGATGGGGGATGCCTTAATGACCTCCTTCCAGCGGATTTCATCCCATCAACTTCAGATCATTTATTCTGGGATTGGAATCTAGAGTCATTTTGAGTGCCTTGAGACTTACAGCCAGCAGTGGCAGGTTCTCTCACCATCGACATTCTTTGGGAATACATCAATGTCCCCTGATCGATGGATCCTCTCAAGTGTTTGACCTCAACACATTTATTCACACTTTTTATTTTGCACTGTAGTACCTTGATTCCCATTTTCATTATTGGTGGGTGATCTCGCGTCTGTTAACAGTATACATCAATGATAGGTAATCAGACGATGGACTACTATGTTCGACCTTGACACCTCTATTCACATAGTAGGACTTGTACTCGTAGCGATTTTTGTAGAAGACCTTCCAGATTGGTGGCATCTCTTATATTCAACCTCCTTGATCATGCCAGTGTTCATGAGATTTCAGCTCTTGTGACTTGATTCCCGTATATGTCAGACATTTTCAGCCATTATGGAGATCCACATCCATTTTATATCTTCAGCCATTATGGAGATCATGGTCCTTTGTATATCTTCATCATGGAGATTCTGATTTATGTATAGTGTACGTGGCGATGACCGCTTATGTGATATCTTGTATCATGTCTATTCATGGCCACTATACTCTTCTGTATCCGGGACCGCTATATGTATTTGTAGTATGTGCAGAGTTGTATCATTGTACTATGCTGATTGGGTGGTTGGTCTTCCATTTGGGATCCTTCATCACTCCACTTCTGGGATGGACTTATAATGTATTTCGGCCATCGTATGATCCCCTGACCTCACACATTAGGGGGCATCTGTTATAGATGATTTTACCACTCCAAGTGAATCACACTTGTATGGCCTTCCCTTGTCCCTCTGTAGACTCCTTAGACCCCTTGGACCATTTTTGTCCTTTGATGTTTCCTTGACCATCCCTAAAAACATGTGAAAATTCATATACACAACTTTTAAACCCTTAATCACGTATATACGTGGGTTTGACCCCTAAAACCGCATACTTCGGGATGTGTACAAAATCCAAATCCTTTTGGAGTTTTCCTTGACATGGATACGACTCACTTGACTCCTGGCCTTCCATATGCCTTGAGATCACTCGGATCCGACCTTTCATTACCACTTTGAAAAGCTATATAAGGAACTCTTTGGTACATTGAAGGAATAAGAGAGAATTGACAGCAAAGAAACTATAGTCCATTGTTGCCAGAGCTTGTGCTTGAGTCTGCATCCCTTTGTCTCTTGGAGCACTTTTGTGTTCTTCCCAATCTTGCCTTTTGCTTGTGAGCTTGCTATCGAGAGATGAAGGATTGAGGTGGTGGAGGCCCAAGTGGGGGATTTAGTTTCTCCGATTCGCAGACGTGCCGACAGAGGTTGTATCCATTGTAATCTCTAATTTTATATTAATAGAAACATCTTTTCTTGTCCAATAATGTATGTTTGAATGAATATTTCATCCATGGGTGATTTCAAATGCTTATACATTGTTGATTATGTATGCTAGAATAGATCTAACACCAATATATATAGTATGCTTGTATTGTTTACTTTTTGTTGAGGAAGTAATCTATCAATTCAAGCTGAAGTTGGAAAGCTTAACAGGGATCTACTTCAACCGTTCGGAATAAGGTACGAGTTCTGATCCTTTAGTGTTAGATATTTAATTTCTATTGCATATTGGAAATGATTGATTTCTGGAGTCAAGCTGTCTGTTGTGGTACCCCAATCCATAGGAATTTCTCTCCGTAACACATGGGTATGTGAAAGGCCGTTCGATATAGCGATGGTACGTGGAAGAACCACATGAGTCCCAGGTTGTAGTGCAGACAAATTAACGATAGCTGCTACATTTTATGATGCCCGAACACGTCACTAACTTACACACAGTTACTAAATGATTTTAAACCTAAGCTATCATTAATTTTATCTTGAGCGGTTAAGTGGATGCATGATGTGTAGACAGGAAATGTAAAAGAATGCAAATCCTAGCTACATGATAATGCACATTTCTCTTTCAATGAAAACTACCTAAGGTAAGGAAAGAGTTTTATATTAAAATGAGATAGAAATCAGAGATCTAAGAAAAACAAATTCTATTCAAAGGAAACTATGAAGCTTTTAAAGATCAACATCAAATACAATTTTTCAAAATACCTATGAATTCATACATGAGCAAGGGGGGCCTGAGAAAATTTTTTTGGCTTGTTTTTTTTTTTAATTTGCTTCTCTTTTGATTGAGTTTCGTCTTCAAACAAACATGAATCTGAACAATAAATAAAAGGATAATTCTCTTTTTATATCTACAAACATATAAAGAGAGAACACCTACAACACTCCATTCATTTAGAAATCAAAAGGAATATGACAAGCACCCAAACAACTCCAAAACAACCAAAATGCAACCAAAACTCAATGACTGAGGGGATGAAGGGTTAATCCTAGATCTAGGGGATGTATAACTACCATATACAACCTAGAAACCACAATTCATAAAACCATAACCCGAAAATGAAGGAAAATCAAGCTAAGAACTAAGTTTCAAAGGGAGGCACACATACAACATTGCACAATAGCGCTGTCGGTGCAGCTACTACACAGCACAAGAGCGTCATTGGCACACATACTAGATATCAAAAGAGCGTTGTCGGCGCATCTACTACACAACAGAAGAAAGTTCTCAACACACCTACTATACTGCACAAAAGCGTCGTCGACGCACTATATCTCAAGGCAGAGAGCGCTCATGGACACAACGCTTATGAAAATACAAAAAAATACCAACGACGCTCTGTCTACACAAACCAGGTGTGCCGGTCGAGAAACAGACATAGTAAGAGCCATATTTCCTATGGAAGAAGGGCATAAGGTTTGATAGTTATCCAAAGAGCATCAAGAGGATGCAAGACACTCTTCAAAGAAAAAATATAAAGGATGGAGGCTATCTAGAGGCTAGAAAAAGGATTGATAAACATATATATATATATATATATATATATATAAAATCAGATCTATGCACATCCCTAGTATGGTCGCCAAATTTGTTATCGGATAAATCTACTCAATTGGAATCACACCAGATCTCTCTAGTCCAAGTGGATCTAGAACAAATAAAATACATAATACAATCTACTTTCCTAGATCAAATGAAAATGAAAGTTAACAGATCGCTTACCTGCAGTATGAAAATCCTCTTCTCTCTTTGTTGATCCAAGCTCCAGAATCTTCAAATATTTAGCTGCAAAACCCTCTCAAGCAAGTGGAAACAAGAAAACAACATATGCATATCCAAATATATAATTGATCTAATCTAATAGTTAAGGAAGAAATCTCTAAACATTATTAACACAATAATATTTATGGAAAGAGATTTGTATTAATGTAATCAAGGAGATACATAGAATTACATAGGAGAGAACATCACAGCCTAGCCTTAATGTTGCAATCTTCCATCCAACAATGCAAGCCAAAGCCAAGCCTCCAAAGAATGATAGGTATCACCTACAAATTCCACCAGCATTATAGTACCATTGTCCTTCCTCCCTTCCAAATGGAGAGAGGGTTTAATTTATAAGGCTAAAGGGATAGAGTAGGTTGAGGATTAGGAGGAGGGATTAAATGGATCTTCCCTATAGGTTAGGAACCGAATGCCACCTCACCTAGATAATAGGGATAGACATCCACCTCATCCACCTTCGATAAGGGTCTCGAAGCTCCATTGTTTTACCTCGAAACAACACCGGTGCACCTTCCATGAAGGGAAAAAGCACCGTCAGTGCACCTAGCAGTGGGAGACAAAGTGCCAATGTTTGCACACCTATTAGTGGGAGAAAGAGTGCCAACACCAACACACCTAACATGAAGGGAAAAAGCACCTTCGGCGCTCCTAGCATGAAGAACAAGAGCGCCGACCTTCCTAAAGAAGGAAAAAAGTAGGAAAAACCTCAATCTCAATCAAATTTAGCATAGAGAAACTTGGGGATTAGGAAAAGGGTTGACACATGGATCAAGAGTACAATATTTCAATGTAACACTCTTGACTTGTGGTCCCGGGAGAGTCTCCCATATCTGAACTCTCTAAGAATATCTGAAGTACCACACAAAACAAACACTACTAAAGTCTAAAAGAAACAAGAAAACTGTGTGAATAGGAGTGGGTCAATGACCAGAATCCTCATAGGATTATGAAGGATTCACAACTCTCTATATACCACAGGGCCCAACAGTAAAATGCAACAAGGAGGATTGGGGCCGTACCCTCTCTTGAATACCCGACTACTTGGATGACACGTGCATATTAATCTCCCCGAGTGTTTTTCTCGGTGTATTGCAATGCTAAGACAACCAAAATGTTAACTTAGTTGGTCACAAGAATCCTAAGAGGGTCTCCCAATATACACTAGGTACGGGGGATATCGATTATGTAGTGGTGTTTTCTAATGCAAAACCGTACGAAAGGGGCCTTCCAATATATAATCAAGTACGTGAAGTACCTTTTGATATACCTCAAGTGTAGGTGAAAGGTTGTTCAATATACCAATGATACATGGAAGAACCACACAGTCCCCAGAATGCAATGCAGACATAAGAAAACAACTTCCATGCTTAACGACGTTGAAACACGTCACTAACTTACACACAGTTACTAAATAATTTTAAACCTAATCTAGCGTTAATTTTATCTTGAGCGGTTAAGTGGATGCATGAGGTGTAGACAGGAAATGTAAAAATAATGCAAATCCTAGCTACATGAAAATGCACATTTCTCTTTCGATGAAATCTACCTAAGGTAGGGAAAGAGTTTTATTTTAAAGAATACATAAATCAGAGATCTAAGAAAACCAAGTTCTAGTCAAATCCAACTATTAAGCTTAACAGATCAATATCAATCACAATTCATGAAAATACCTATGAATTCATGCACGAGCATAGGGGGGACTGGGGGACATATGATTGAGTTTTCTCTTCAAACAAACATGAATCTGAATGGTAAAGAAAGAATAAATTCCTTCCTAGAATGCAATAATTATAACTTTCTGCAATAATAGTTCGAAAAACACAAATGGAATCAAAGATGCAACAAATATCAACAATGCACAAAACAAAGTAAAGAAGCACTTTGATTTTCAAATACATGTACCGAAATGAAATCGGATAACTAAACTCTTTTGAGATCTACAAACAAAAAATGAGAGAATATATATAACACTCCATTCATTCAGAAATCAAAAGGAATAAAACAAGAACCCAAACAACTCCAAAACACTCGAGAATTGCTCCAAAATAACCAAAACTCAATGATTGAGTGGAGGAAGGGTTTGGAGATTAGATATGACTATCCAAATAGATCTGAAGAGGTCTATGAATGTGATTAGGAATGGCAAGGAATAAATAATAGGTCGAGGATTGAAATTTCCTACCACAACCAAGTCATTCTTTTTACTAGTAAATCATCCCAAAATCAACAAAATCAACACCAAATAGAGGGAATGTTGGGTGTAGGGGGTGTATGACTATCATATGCAGCCTAAACACCACACTCCATAAAAAAAAAACCCCAAAAGTAGGAAATATGAGTTGAAATCCATTTTCAAAGGGAAGGCGCACCTTCCTATATTGCATCAGAGTGCCTAGGAGGGGCAGGTACACCTACAACACTGCACCAGAGCGTCGGTGTCACATGCACTTATAAAATTTTAAACTAATACCAGTCACGCTATGTCTACACAATCCAGGTGTGCCTGTGGAGAAACAAGTAGGGTAAAAGATAGATCTCCTATGGGAGAAGGGCAGAAGATCTGATAGTGATCCAAAGAGCATCAAGAGGATGCAAGACACTCTTCAAAGAAAAAATATAAAGCAGGGAAGGTCTATATAGGCTAGAAAAAGGATTGATAAAGAGATATGAAAAAAAATGAAATAAAATCTATGCACATCCCCAACGGACTCACCAAATTTGTTATTTGATAAATATACTCAAGTTGACTCAAGCCAGATCTCCCTAGTCCAACTGTATATATAAAAAATCAAGTACATAATACAACCTACTTTCCTAGATCAAATAGAAATGCAAGTTAACAGATAGATCACCTACCTGAGATTTGCAAATCCTCTTCTCTCTTTGTTCATACAATCTCCATATCCTTTATATCTCGAGCTGCAAAACCTTGTAGAACAAGTGGAAACAAGCAAATATTACATGTGTATCAAAACATGAATTGACCTAAGCTAATAGTTAAGGAATAAAGCTCTAAACATCATCAACACAACAATGTTTATGGAAAGAGTTTATGTTAATGTAATTGAGAAGATACATAGAATTACAAAAAAGAGGCATGTCACAACCAAGCCTTAATGCTGCAACCTTCCATCCAACAATCCAAGCTAAGCCTCCAAAGAAAGATAACAGCCTCCCGAAGGATGATAGGGATCCCCTAGAAATTTCACCAGCATAAGAGTACCATAGCCCTTCCTCTCTTCACAATGGAGAGAGGGTTTAATTTATAAGGCTAAATGGATAGAGTATGTTGAATATTAGGAGGAGGGGTATAAGGGATCTTCCCCATAGGTTAGGAACAGAATGACACCTCACCTAGAATGTAGGGAAAGTCCTTCACCTCGTCCACCTTTGAGAAGGGCCTCGAAGCTTCATTTTTTTCCTCAAAACACCACTGCCACACCTAGAAGTAGGAGACAGAGTGCCAATGCACCTTGCATAAGGGAAAGAGTGCCACCAAATCACCTAGCATGAAGGAAAATAGTGTCAGAACACATTTCCTTAGGAGAAAGAGTGCCATCAACGCACCTAGCATGAAGGGGAAAAGCGTCGGCCTATCTGCAGATGGTAAAAAGGATAGTAACAAACTCAAATCAACCTAGTTCAGCATAGAGAAATTTAGGGATTAGACATAGGGTTAACACATGGCTCAACATGACGATATTTCAGTGTAACACTTCTCTTGGAAGTTTTTTTGATTAGCTTCCTCTCATTGCTCATGAGCAGGAATTATTCTGCAAGAAGACTCCACGTGTGACATATAATCTTCCACCCAATCCATATGTGGATGAATGAAATCAAGTGGAAGCAATATGAGTCTATGTTTTTTCTAGGAAGGTAATGGTGCATTCAATTCATCATGTACACCTATGGAAGCCACCTGCTCATCATGTGGCACCAACAAGGAAAAATCCTTTCCCCAATTTTCATCCGCACCTGATATGGCTGAAATAATGTTGTGGGTAGAACTGTGAATAAGCTCTCTGCTATACTTATCCAACCAATTTATGGCTGCATATTATTCATCACTGGTTGATCCAATTGAGATGATATCATCTAACTCTTCCATAGTGAAGAGAATCTCTCCAGAAAACAACTCCATTTTTCTTTGGAAAAGATCAAGTGCTTTGTTATCATCAAACTTGTCTGCACAGTCTTCAAGCACATGCAAAACCAAATGCATCTCATGATCCACCATCTCATGATATTCCTCCATATGATCAAGAATGAAATCAACCTTCTGAATATGGATGAATTGTGTGTAGGAGGATAGGTAATATCTTTGCAAATTCTCATGTAGTTTCTCTATTTCCATCCTGGATTTCACATTGATTACTCTTTAAGGAGTCTTGGGTGGTCAAAAATTATTGTGTGAGCTTGCAAATATCTTATTCATCCTTCAAGGATGCTCCATGCCATACATCAACAAGCTCAAACAAATAATCTCTATCAGAAAACAATTGTAAGAATTCACCTTGTATTGTATACAATGCATTTTCAATCTCCTCCTTGGCTTCAAGACAAGGCTGATCTTCCAATGAAGAATCTATCCAACACTGGTATGACACTGAATCATGTGTGTCATGGAGAAGGTGTAGCGTATCTTGAATATTCTTTTCATCCATCTTCAAAGACCAGGAAAACGAGTGTATTTCTTGAGGAAAATTATTCCCTTCTTCTATACTGCAATTATCTTGCGATGACTTGCACTTCTCTTCATGAATCGTTTCTTCTTATTTCGCACTTGCAAGGATATATGGTTCATAGATATCCTCAATGATGATAGTGGGATTTGGATTCTCATTTATGTCAAACCTCTCCTCTGATGTGGCTGCAACTTCATCATGTTGCAAGAGAGTACAAAAATCTGAATAGTATGCATCCCTTTGCATCAGATTTTTCTCCTTCAAATTTCCCAGTTTAGACCCAGCTAGTGGGGGCTTGTCTTCCACTTCATTAGGAATTTCAAATGATGATTTTAGAGTTGACGTCTGTTCTCCTTTTGGATCTGATCCAAAATATACCTTATAATCATTAGCAACATCATCCTCATTTGCAATGATTTTGTGATCATCAAAAGAAAGATTGGAAGTGAGTTAATCTCCCTCACAATTGTCGTTCACCTTGCAGTCCTCATATGCAAGTGGAGTCTTTTCATCTTTCCATGGATCATATTGTTAACAAAAATAAGTGTTCAGATATATCTCCATGGTCTAAACCATAGCCATACATCATATTTCCATTATTATTTCTTCCATTTTGACCTTCACAAAAAATGAAGGGATGATGAGAATTTATTGTGATTTATCCCTACGTCAAAAACCCTAAAAATGAGAATGGGTCAAAAAATATAGTATATAGATACCATGGACAAGGAGAAATCCCCACTACACAGATGGTTGTAATTGAACACGGTTGCTGCAAAAATCATAACCTTCAGCATACACAGTGTTATTCACCTTATTTTCTTCCTGTACGAATACTTTGGTGGCTTGCTCCTCCACCATATTCTGGTTCACACCCAAGCGGCGTGGCCTTGTTTTCTTCTTCCTTATGTGGTTCCATAAGTGACTGTAACTATTATTTGTAATATTCTTTTGGGTCTGAACCAAAATGTGGCTCTCCACCCATAAATGATCCCACATCTCTATCAGTGATCTGCATATCACCCAGAGAGAAATTGGAAGTGCATTCATTCTCCACACTACCAACAACTAGATTTTTTACTGTTGGGTCTTCATCTTCACATGGATTCTCTTCATCTTCTTTCAAGCGGCTTGTTGTTTCTCCATCTTTAGTGGTGCTTAGGTTACAACTCTTGGAAACTCTTCTTGAGGAGAACCCAAAAAATCTCATAATGCTTGAAGATGTAGATGGATTTGAAGAATCTTCCTCTTTGGATCCTTTTCTTCTTATTTACTCATAGAGTTGGAACAACTTGGTTCTTCTATGGATGATTTGTTGCACTTGGAAGAATGTTCATCCAAATCCTTGGGCCAGAATACATATTGGAAATAAATATATTCTTCGAAAGAAATGTTTGCACAAATTTTATTACCCAAAGCTAAATACTCCCTGTCACGTCCTCGTGCCTCCGAATGGCGAAGAGGACGCGACCCTTGGCGTTAACCATCCGGGATAAGAGCCCCATGAACATGTGAAACCATAAAATAACTAAAACAGAATGCTGAAATAAAATGATTGGAACAAGAACATGCACAGATGCAATTGTTTATCATACGCAGCGGAAACAACACACATTCATACAACATTCATTCAACATGTTCATCATAATCATTAATAGAAATATGATTGCAGAAGTAAAATAACAAGATTACTTATCTTATCAAGAACTCATTCCGCAACCAGCTACGTCACTGCAACGTTCCACCCAACCATAGGACAACGTGATCCTTAATCTCTCAGCAACGCTGCCACCCCCGAGTTGGGCATGATTCTCCAAGGAATAAGGGAACAAGCAGGCTTACACATAGCCAAGGATACACAAAACACAGCCAATCCAACACAGTTGGGTTTATCAAGCCATCCAGGAGTTGGGAAAAGGCTCAATGCTAAGCTGGTGAGCTCATTACAGAGCCAAGAACACCTACACCAGAACTAGCCTGACCTCTAAGACACCCACACACACCCAACACAAGGAATCAGTCCCTTCTTTGCTACACAGTCCCTCAGGCCCTGCATTCCCTTCCAGTGCTATTCAAGGGTGGTGGAGAAGAAGGCCAGCCCTCTAGCTCTGTTTGTGTGGTTTCCAACCACCAGGTTTGTCAAGCAAAACTAAGCCCCCATCCTTGTTCCTTACATAGTCCAAAGACCTACCAGTGCACGTATGCAATCAATCAGCTGTTACAGCTTAAGATAGGGAAGCCAATTCCTGATTCATTCTTGGCCCTATCGTGGCCAAAATGACTCTCAAGTGAATTTACAACAGTTCCCAAAATGTAACAGCAACCACAATCACAACACGAGGAAGACAACAGTCCGTTCTAGACAATTAAGAAAGCGAAGAATGACTTACACAGGCCGCACTAGGGAAAACAATACATACGCTCAGCCTGTGCATGAACAACAAATAGACTCCCATGCGTGAGAATAATCAATAGGCAACGGTCCCTGCATGAGGGCGAATAGCTCCCAGCTGGTGCATGGATGAACAGACAACAGAGAGGACGCGAATTGGAAGTGCATGAGCGTTTAGCACCGTCGTGGGAAGAGTAGTGTGTCTATGGGAGTGATGAGCAGACCGTGAGGAAGGAACAAAATGTGGAGGCAACGTGCAGTGGAGAGAATGCGTGAGTCCTAGCGGTGGTTTCTTTGCCATTGTGAAGTCAACCGTGGGTGGAGTGTGCGTGTAGGCATGGGCTGACAGTCCTGCCACACCACTCCCAAAACCATAACTGTCTCAACCACAAACAACAATTCTCAATTGTGGTGGTTGGATAAAACAAGGGAAAGATGACACATGGGTTTTTTCCTCATTGGCTAAGGTTGACAATTTCCCCACCCTTATCCTTGTGAAAATCATGCCCCTTCTCAATTTAGTTTCCGCGAGCATAGCTGGTCAGGTTCATTTAATTAAATATTCATATGTACATGATGACAAAACTTAATGTCTATGCCGCATGCCCCAATACACCATCGGTGACAATTTAAATCCAAAACATAGCACAACCGATTAAGGGTGGGGCCTTGGCCTTTAGCTCCACACCATGATCATTTACAATATATACATTATATACATCTAATGCAACGGGGTCAAAACCGGGGTGTGACATTCCCCTCCCCCTTCAATAGCACTGTCCTCAATGCTTTACAAAATTTGAACAAAATGCTACACTTGTATCGCCTCAGTGTTACGCAAAATTGAACAAAAATGGATGTTCCAATCGCATGGAATCCTCCAGCTCCTATGTATCCTCTTCAGGTCTATAGTGCTCCCATTGCACCTTTACCTGACCTATGGCTCGGTTCCGGAGCATTGTGACCTTCCTGTCGAGGATGCGCATTGGCTCAATTCAGAAATCTCCCTCGGGTTCCACCTGAATCACATCCCAGTTTATCACATGGTTAGGATCATGTACATATATCTTAAGCAAAGAAACATGAAAAACATTATGAGCTCTAGTGCTAGCAGGCAATGCAAGTCTATATGCAACTGGCCCTATTCTTTCAAGCACTTCAAACGACCCACAATATCTTGGTGACAACTTGGCACAACTGCCAAGCTTCAAGGAACTCTTCTTTGCCCTCACTCTAAGGTAAACATGATCCCCAACAATGAACTCCCTATTCACCCTATGCTTATCCACATAGATTTTCTATCTGTCCTGTGCTACTTTCAGCTTCTGCCTGATCTTTACAACCTCTTGCTCCATTTCCCTGAGCAATTATGGTCCAAGCACAATCCTGTTCACTGGGTTATCCCAAGTCACTAGTGTCCTACACCTTCTTCCATACAAAGCTTCATACGATCTCATCCCCAAGGATGCCTGCTGTCCATTATTATAAGCAAACTCTACCAAGTGTAAGTAATCTTCCCACTTGGTTGGATTATCCATCACATACATGCGAAGCATATCTTCAAGCACCTGATTAACTCTCTCTGTTTGTCAATCTGTGTGAGGATGGTATGCAGTGCTGAAGTTTAGCTTTGTACCCAAGTCTGCAAACAACCCCTTCCAAAAGTTGGAAGTGAACTTGACATCTCTATCAGAGACTATTGCCTTCGGCAATCCATGCAATTTAAATATCTCCTTCATGAAGATCTTTGCAATGTCATCTTTCTTATGCATAGACTTCACCGGTATAAAATGTGCTGCCTTAGTTAACCTGTCTACCACAACCATGATGGAGTCATGTTGTCTCCAAGTCATTGGCAATCCTGTAATAAAATCGATGGAAATAACTTCCCATTTCTATTCCGGAACTGGCAAAGGCTGTAACAACCCTGCTGGATGTTGATGCTCAGCCTTCACTTGTTGTCATTTCATACCTGGCCAAAAATACTGCTTCCTAGCTATAGCAATTGTCTTCTGATATCCTAGGTGACCAGAATACGAAGCTTGATGGATCTCATCCATAACAACTCTCCTCAAATCCGCTACATTTGGAATATAAATTCTACCTTTATAAGTGAGAAGTCCATCTTCTTCCAATTTATATCCCTCATACCTCTTCTCAAGACTTTGCTGTTGCAATTTGTCTTTTACCTGCTCATACAATTCATGTCCAGCAGCATGACTAACAATCTGTTGCCTCAAATCTGATTGGCAAATTCTAAGAGATTCCACATGCATTTCCTGCACCTTCCTACTGAGTGCATCAGCTACCTTATTCTCTTTTCCCTTTATGTGCTTGATTTCAAAATCAAACTCACATAGAAACTCCAGCCATCTTGCTTGCCTAGCATTCAGAGTAGGCTGATCAAACAAATACTTCAGTCCACAGTGATCTGTTCTGAGCTCACATTTCCTACCCATCAAGTAATGCCTCCACATCTTGAGAGCATGTACTATGGCTGCAAGTTCAAGATCATGAGTGGCATAGTTCTTCTCATGTTCCTTCAGCTTTCTTGACTCATAACATATCACATGGTTGTCCTACATAAGGACTCCATCAAGCCCTTGTCCGCATGCATCGATACACACCACAAAATATTTCTCTGGATCTGCAACCTTCAATACTGGTGCACTGGTGAGAAGATCCTTCAACTACTGAAAGCTTTCTTCACACCTCGTTGTCCATTCAAACTTCATCCCCTTATTTTGTAAAGAAGTGATGGCATGTGAAACTTTGGAGAATCCCTTAATGAATCTTCGGTAATATCCTACAAGTCCCATAAAAGATCTTACATCTGTCACATTTCTTGGAGTAGGCCAATTCATAATGGCTTCAACCTTTTCAGGGTCCACAGATATACCCTCTTCTGAGATAATGTGACCCAAATACTGAATTCTATCTCGATAGAAGTCACACTTGCTCAGTTTTGCATACAACTGATGTTCCCTGAGCAAATTCAATGTCAATCCCAAATGCTCTTCATGCTCTTCCTCATTCTTAGAATACACAAGAATGTCATCAAGGAAAACAAGAACAAACTTGTCCAAATAATTGCTGAAGAAACTATTCATAAGGCACATAAATGTAGCTGGTGCATTTGTGAGACCAAATGGTACCACTACAAACTCATAATGCCCATACCTTGTCCTGAAGGCTGTCTTATGAATGTCTTCATCCTTGATTCTCACCTGATGGTAAGCAGACCTCAATTCAATCTTGGAAAATACCTTTGCTCCTCACATTTGATCAAAGAGGTCATCAATCCTAGGCAAAGGATATTTATTCTTCACAGTAACCTTGTTCAATTTTCTGTAATCGATACATAACCTGAGTGTACCATCTTTCTTCTTTACAAATAGAACTGGTGCTCCCCAAGGAGACACACTCGGCCGGATATACTTATTTTCCAACAACTCTTGCAGTTGCATCTTCAATTCCAACATTTTCGGTATACTCATCCTGTAGGGTGCCTTGGACACTGGTGCTGCTCCTGGCACAATTTCAATAGTGAAGTCAATGTCCCTCTTTGGAGGAAGCCCTGGAATCTCATCAGGAAACACATCCCTAAATTCCCGTAAAACTTGATAGTCCTCCAACCTCGGAGTTTCATCTCCTGATGTCTCCAGAATATGAGCTGCACACAACTGGAAACCCTTCCTACAGAACTTCTTTAACTGCATTGCTAAAACCTGCCTTACTGAAATCACCTTCAGAATACCTTTCACAACTACTGGGTTCCCTTCTTCATGCATGCATTCGAAAGTCTTATTGTAGCAGTTAAGCTTTACCCTATGAGCTTCTAGCCAATCCATTCCAATGAGAACATCATAGGAACGAAGCGGTAGAACGTTCATATCTCCACACGTGACCAATCCATTCATGACCAATGGACATTTCTCTACCACTTCACTGACCTTTCTCTTAGTTCCAGTGGCTAGCTGAACTAACCAAGACTTCCTATGCTTTATTTTCTTAAGAGCACAAATCTCCACTATTCTAGGGGTAATGTAACTATGTGTAGAACCAGGGTCAATTAAAATAGAAACAGGTTGCTCAAAAATCTTACCTGCTACTTCAACCACAGTTAACTGGTGATCTGCCTGGTGGTCCTCCAGTGCTGCATAAATCCTAGGGATTGCCCTTGCTACTTGACCCACTATTTCTGCTTCTTGAACATTATAAGCTGGTCTTGTACTCTCATTCTCGAGTGGACAATTTCTGCGCATGTGGGGTCCTCCACATTTCCAACATTGAAGTGGCCCTCTATTCTATTGTGGATCTTTAGGATTTTCTCCGGTCACTCCAACTGGCTTACTTGCAGCTTGAGATGGCTGCTTTTGCTGATTCCTAAAATTATAAGGTTTGAAACCTTTCTTCCTTTGGTCAAACTTCTCGTGCTTCTTGTCCTTCCATGTCTTATGGTAATCTGGTTTACCTTTGCTTTGTTCATAACAATACTTAGATTTCCTTATTGCTTCTTCAAGAGTTCTAGGTTCATAAAACTCGATTCTATCTTTGTAAGACTGAGGTAATCCGCTCAGAAAACACTGGACCTTCACTTTTTCATCTCTGACGTACCAGACATACCTCAATAGCTCCGAAAACTTATTTGCATATTCTTCCATGGTTTGCTGTCCCAATCTTAGCTCATGGAACTCCTTAATCTTGTCATCATAATACCTGTCAGAGAGGTATTTCTACTTGAAATACTTCTTGAACTATTTCCACTTAAGTCTCCTTTCACTGATCCTTTTTACTTGCTTGAAGTGTTCCCACCAAGTGGATGCTCTTCCATTCAGATTGAATATGGCAACTCTTGCCTTCATGTTTCCTGAGTAATCATGCACTTGAAAGTACTTCTTTATCCCAAGAAGCCAAGCTTCAACCTCTTGTCCAGTCTTTACCTCACCATCGAACATAGGAGGTTTAGCCTTCTTAAATTCATCTTGAGAGCGATCCCTATGGTGTCTCTTTCTTTTTCTTTTATGAGAAGAAGAACTTGAATCTCTGCTGGATTCTTCAGAATCAGATGATCCACTAGAAGTCCTTCTCTTTCTCCTAGTACTACTCTTACTGCCTTCTGGTCTTGCTGTACCTTGCCCAGATTCTATCTTTCTATGTAAGTCTGTCAAACTCTGCAACATTGCAGCATTCAACTGATGCTGCTCTTCCTGGGCTTTGATCAAGCTTCTCATCGTGGCTACAACATCTGACGGTGTCTCTTGGAATCTCCTTCCATTAGACTCTATGTCATCATTTCTGTTATGAACATTTTCTCCCATGGCATCTTCTGGTCACTCGTAGGAATCTTGAGCATCATATCCATCATGGGTTCTCATACTGAACCACCACTTACTTACCGAACTGCACTACCTGGAGTATTGCCCTTGAAGGTGACTATGATTCTGCAAACGTGTTAGTAACACAACTGTTAGATGCATAACATTGATATAAATCAAAATCACTTACCTTCTCCTGGAATAATCATAAAATAACAAATTTTCCCAAACATAGAATTTTCTTCCTCAAGAACGTTTGTCTGGGGGGGACAACGGGGGTCAAGGGGGATTGCCCCCTTATGGCTTGGGCGGGTCGAGGGCAACGCCCTCATTTTTTTTTGTTTTTTTGTAAATCATTGGTTTTTGTGTAATCTGGCACATATAATCGCTACCACCTTCTCATTTTCATCTCTGAAAATCCACTGAAAAATAGCTGAAAATCCCACTGAAAAACAGTTGAAATCTGCTGGAAAATCCCACTTAAAAACTCAAAAATTTCCTCTGCAGAATCGGCTCTCATTTCATCTATTAGTCCAACATTTCAGTAGTCATAATGACTAATTCCTCCGCTGTATCGGTGGTTGAATCAACTCACTTTTTCTGCTGTACAACGACTGTCAGATCCGCTAAGCACTATCGTCTCATCAATCGGATCTTCTAACCCTTCGGAAGGTTAGTCCTTTTGACAACCGCAACGGCAGTCGTTCATTCCACTGCGGGTTCCGATGACCATACCAATCGGCTATTGGAAGCTTTAAATTTATTTGATGTCTTTATACTTAACCAAAATTTTCAATTTTCCCTTTCCATCGGCGATCGGATCCACTATCCTTCGAAAGGATAGTCCATTGGATAGCCACAATGGTGGAACGTGATCTTCTTTCTTCTTCCGATCGGCGGCACAACCTGATTGGTATCGGCATACTTTTTACATTGAAAGACTAGTGACTTTGGCTTCCGCAACGGCGACACACCAAACACTAACTTCTTCTGATGGCCGCTGTCTTCCTTAGAAAAATTTTAAACTTCGGCGTCGGCGGTCTTTTCTCATCGGTTGGATAGTGACTTTGGCTTCCGCAACAGCAGCCCAACGTCTTCAATCTTCCTCCGATCAGTGGCCAAATCTACTGTGGCATGACCCAATCAGCATCGGCGATCAGAGGAATTTTTTCGTCGAGTGCGTATTTTTTTCTCCATCTGCAACGACGGACGCTCGATCGGCTATTTTCCGCCGATGGTCATCAAACACTTAGAAATTTTTTCCCCGATTTCCTTTCAATGGCTCTCCATCGGGCATGCTTCCACCTAGCGCTTCCGCTACAGTTGAATTATTTCTCGCTAGCTCTTCCACTACAGCGAAAGTCTTTCCCGCTAGCTCTTCCGACTGCTCCAACACTTAAACAACTTTTTTTTGAATTTTTCCAGTCTGATTCTACTGGGCAGAAAGGAATACTACCTCTGTCACTGCGCCCTTCATGGCTCATTCAGGCCCATGCTTGCAACATGAGCTTTGATACCACTAACTGTCACATCCCCGTGCCTCTGACCGATGAAGAGGACATGACTCCTGGCATTAACCATCCGGGCTAAGATCCCCATGAACATGTGAAACCATAAAATAACTAAAACAGAATGCTGAAATAAAACGATTGGAACTAGAACATGCACAGATGCAATTGTTTATCATAAGCAACAAAAACAACACACATTCATACAGCATTCATTCAACATGTTCATCATAATCATTAATAGAAATATGATTGCAGAAGTAAAATAACAACATTACTTATCTTATCAAGAACTCATTCCGCAACCAGCTATGTCACTGCAACGTTCCACCGAACCATAGGCCAACATGCTCCTTAATCTCTTAGCAACACTACCACCCCCGAAATGGGCATGATTCTCCAAGGAATAAGGGAACAAGCAGGCTTACACATAGACAAGGATACACAAAACATAGCCAAGCCAACACAGTTGGGTTTATTAGGCCATCCAGGAGTTTGGAAAAGGCTCAATGCTAAGCTGGTGAGCTCATTATAGAGCCAAGAACACCTACACCAGAACTAGCCTGACCTCTAAGACACCCACACACACCCAACACAAGGAATCAGTCCCTTCTCTGCTACACAGTCCCTCAGGCCCTGCATTCCCTTCCAGTGCTATTCAGGGGTGGTGGAGAAGAAGGCTAGCCCTCTAGCTCTATTTGTGTGGTTTCCAGCCACTAGGTTTGTCAAGCAAAACTAAGCCCCCATCCCTGTTCCTTACACAGTCCAAAGACCTACCATTGCACATATGCAATCAATCAGCTGTTACAGCTTAAGATAGGGAAGCCAATTCCTGAGTAATTCTTGGCCCTATCATGGCCAAAATGACTCTCAAGCGAATTTTCAATAGTTCCCAATATGTAACAGCAACCACAATCACAACACGAGGAAGACAGCATTCCGTTCTGGACAATTAAGAAAGCAGAGAATGACTTACACAGGCCACACTGGGGAAAAAAATACATACGCTCAGCCTGTGCGTGAACAACAAATAGACTCCCGTGTGTGAGAATAATGAATAGGCAACAGTCCTTGCGTGAGGGCGAATAGCTCCCAGCTGGTGCGTGGATGAACAGACAACAGAGAGGATGCGAATTGGAAGTGTGTGAGCATTCAACACCGTCATGGGAAGAGTAGTGTGTCTGCGGGAATGATGAACAGACCGTGAGGAAGTAACAAACTGTGGAGGCAATGCACAGTGGAGAGAATGTGTGAGTCCTGGTGGTAGTTTCTTTGCCATTGTGAAGTCAACCATGGGTGGAGTGTGCATGTAGGCATGGACTGACAGTCCTGCCACACCACTCCCAAAACCATAACTGCCTCAACCACCAGCAACAATTCTTAATTGTGGTGGTTGGATAAAACAAGGGAAAGATGACACATGGGTTTTTTCCTCATTGGCTAAGGTTGACAATTTCCCCACCCTTATCCTTGTGAAAATCATGCCCCTTCTCAATTTAGTTGCCACGAGCGTAACTGGTCGAGTTCATTTAATTAAATATGCATATGTACATGATGACAAAACTTAATGTCTATGCCGCATGCCCCAATACACCATCAGTGACAATTTAAATCCAAAACATAGCACAACCGATCAATGGTAGGGCCTTGGCCTTTAGCTCCACACCATGATCATTTACAATATATACATCATATACATCTAATGCAACGGGGTCAAAACCGGGGTGTGACACTCCCGGTAGTAGCAAGACAGGTCTTCACATGCTTCCATCATCTTTGCCAATTCTTTCTTAAAAAGGGGAGAATCATATCTGATCTCTTCTCCATCTGATGGGAAATAGTCTTCATCATATTCAAATCTTGATATGCATCCATCAACATAGAGGACTTCTAATTCATACTGCCTGCAGTACTCTTCATACTACTCATCATAGTATGACACGACTATAAATTTATTCACTGATAGATTTATTTCCACAAGATGATCGAATGAAAGAGATTTGATACCAATATAATTTTCTAATATATGATGTATATATCAGAACACTAACTTGCTTCAAATTTAATGTAAATTTCTGATATAAATTTGTGCATTTAATCAGTCAAATTTTAACTAGGAAAATAGGGGTATTTTTGTTGAGAAATGATTACATAGAGCAGCGGAAAATGGAAGAAACCAAGGAAAAAGTTTATGAATGATAACGTGTCTTCCCTCACACATTTATATCAGGGACCATTTAGGTTTCAGAGTCATTTGTGATGAAACTTACTCCCACGCTTCTGGGTAACCCAACCGTGAAACTAGGAAGATTCTTTCTGATCCTTTCAACCAGAGGATTGGGGAAATTAAAAAATATGTTATCATACTATTAAAATTCATCCAATGTTGTTTCAGACATATCAAAATATTTCAATAAATACTTTAGATTGTTTAGGAGAAGTTGGGCAAATTTGGCCTCGGGAAGTCCTTCGCAGTGGAGGCTTCCCAAACAGTGTACGTCCTAAAATAAATGCAAGTATGAAAGTTTTTGTGGATATAGGGGTAAATAAACAGAATGAAACATCTTACAGAATTTCATTCAGATAAACAGAACTCTCGTAATTGATAAAACTATGAAACTAGTAATTTTTAACTAGTTATCTAGCATACCTGCACCAAAATGCATGAAATTCGTGTCAGAAATATATCATACCTGAGAATGGAATTTTACAGAGCTTAATACATATTTACTTGACACATTACATCATTTATACTCGGACTCATTTCCATTACTCATTTATCATAGCATCAAACTCATCAAAACCCTGATTTAAAGACACATTTAAAGATAATTCATGGGAAAGTGGACATGTAGCTTATTGGACAGATTGATAACATTATTACAGAGATATTAATAGAGTCTATGTACTGATGTACATCAAAATAAATTTGTAGGATTTACCACTCCCAAAATGGGACTCAAAACAGTGGGCAGGAGGCCCAAATTTGACATCAAGATGGATGGGAGCGTATGTGAAGCTTTCACTTCACTGGATCTTGATTTCACTGAAGAGAATGGCTTCCATAGATGTCTGATATGACTATGGTGTTGTTCATGAGTACTCCAACACCTAGAAATAGAAATAAAGGGAGGAATAAGAGAGGGTAAGGAAGGATTTGGGGCACATCTCCCAAAGGTCGGAGGCACAACACTCGGTAGAAGCTATGCTTCACATAAATACAAATCAATCAATATCCAAACAGAGTAAAGGAGTTCCAATTTCCTTTAAATAGATCACTTGGTGACTTGTTTAGCAGGTATAAGTAATAGGTGACCTATGAGAACAAGTCATCTATGTAGAAACCTAACCCTAACCATGAATGCGCCCTCCGTGATAATTTTAGCAAGTTTGATTCCTCAAAGATGTTTCCATTCTAGTATCCTTCATCCCATTTGGAAAATGTGGTTTCCTTGACCCATAGTTTCTATTTTTCCTTGTAACAACTTATATTGGCTTTCCTTATTTTGTGACTGAACTCCGAAAGGAAAATTGTGCCCTCCTTTGGTCCATTGTTTCTATTTTTCCTTATGACAATTTTTCTTGGTTTTCCTGCTTTTGTGACTAAACTCCAAAAGGGAAACTATGCCCTCCTTTGATCAATTGTTTCCTCTTTTGTGTCTGGTTGCTTTTCTTTGGCTTTTAGCACTTTCCTTTTTCCTATCTAATTGATTTTGTCATACAGTTTCTAATTTTCCTCCTTGGAAAGCTATCTTGCCGATTACGACCTCCTAACATGTCAAGCTTAATTCCACAATTCCACATTAATTATTAATTGATCAATGATCAATAATGACAATAATTAAAATAAAGTACATGCCTTAATAATAATTACTTAGAAAAATTTCCCTAGGCTAATCAATTAATGCCACTTAGTCCCCCTACGTGTTTAGCATGGTCCACACTTTTGGTGGTCAAAATGTGGGGACATGACATTGTCCATGCTTCTTTTGGAAATAAAGTCAGTCACTTTGCAACAAATTTTCATTGATTCCTTATAGGTTGAAGATAACCTTAGAATGTCTAAAAAATTTTCATATCAATATAGTGGTGATAAAATTGACAAGTAATTAGAGTTGGATTAACACCGTGAACATGAATCATTTTCTCTTCATTTTAATCCTTCTTATTGTGAGCAAGAAGCTGATCGACCCAATGATTTGTTCGAAGAATGTTATAATGACTTATTTTCTGAATACTACAATCAACAAGGTGTTATTACAAATTCTATTGTTGATGGATTTCAACTTAGATTTAAGTTTACCCATATATGATGAATACGAGGATGACTATTTGGATAGTTTACCTAAACAACCAGTTGAAGATCTTGCAATTTCTTGTCCATTTACTAAAAACATCAGATTACAGTTCATAATCATAATATGGAAAACAAGGGAAACAGTAAGCTTGTTGAAGATAATCATTTACCTTTGTGTTTTTCTTCATTTGAGTTGATGAGAAAGAGATCTAGAGTCACTAATCAAACACATGAATATATGGATAATTTAATAGCGTTTCTAGAAAAGGATGACGAGAAAGATGAGAAACAATACGTCCAGTCCCAGCTTACGAAACAAACAGTAGTCTGCAATGAGGGATTGAATCACCATGAAAAAGATCAAGCTTATCGATTGAAATTTTCTTCATTTCTTTCAATTTCAAAGTCCTTGTGTCAAGAAGGATCTATTTTACTTGATTCTTTTGAAGAACATACCAATAATTCTTTCCAAACACATGAAGAGAATCAAGTTTTAAATTCTGAAATTTTAAATGAGGTTGTTGATGTTTCATTTAAATTTTTTCATGAGAATACCCTTCATGGTTCATGTAAAACCCAGCTTGACAATTTCCAAGTGAATTTACAGTTTAAGCAGCCTTGTCGTAGCAAGCGAATAGTCGTGAATATTTTGAGGGTTATCATGTTTTTTATGACCCGATGGCCGACTATATGGAGAAACATTTCAGTTGGGATAGTTGGTTATGAATTCTCCATAAAGATCAAATCCATTATCATTCCTTTTTACCATTATGTTTTTTAGTTATGATTTTAATTAAGCATGATGAGGATGTTCTATTTTTGGATCAACCGTTGGATTAAATTCATTGGAAATTTTTCATTACTTGATTGACCACCAATTTTGACAGATTATGGTAGGTAGGTGTGTGAATGAGCTCGACATGGCGATCTTATTTCAACAATTTTTTAGTTTGGTTTTCAATAAGAATTTCAGTTTTGAGTTGGAAGTTTCAAGTTCAGATTTACAGTTTGCATTTGGTTTTAGTCTTCAGATGAAGGATTGGTAACAGGTTACAGGTTGCAGTTGGTATTAGTTTGTTTCTCTTGATGGAATGGGAATTCTTGTAATATGGGTTCAATTGATGGTCACAGGCCATAGCAGGTTGGGGGTTTTCATAAAACCTTGGGAGCATCCCAATGGATTAGGCATAGGTCTACGAGTTCTTTGCTACCTTGCAGGGAGGATATAATCCCTCGTTGGAGCCAATTGTTAGCACTAGGTTATTTTTTGTGGGAGTTGGTGTTATCACCGTATCAATTTCCATCCTACATTAGTGACTTGGTAGCTCTGAGGGTTTGTTCATTTGATAAATCATGGAAGGTTTTCTTGATTTGGTGGGAAAAGGAGTCTTAAAGGTTCCTTGGGTAAAAGAAAAAGATATTACTTTTATAATTAGGGATAAAAATGGTTTTCAAGTCAATTCTTGGTTGGCATATTTGGATTTGTGTTCTCATGAAAATTTTATATATATTTATGGGCTCAGGTTTATTTCATAAAAAGTTTATACTTTTTATAAGGCCAGAAACATTTTTTTTTTATAAAAATATTGGGACAATCCCAATATCTAAGTCGAATCTTGGCACCAAGAGCCATTTGGCCATTTCAACATATTAACCAAGCACTTGCCACATTAACACATGACTCAAGTTAACAAACAAACCAAAGATCATTGACCAAGTACAAAGTCATATGGAGGAGGATCCCGTGAGAGCCATTGTGTCTTCTTAACTCCTTGACATATTATGAAACCATTAGCGCATATAAATAATTGAAAGGTGAATTACTGGGCGCATGTGGGATAACATATTCCTTGCAAAAATATAGAAATTCCACACGGAAGAAATTTGTTTATTTAAACTCTTGTAAAATAGAAGTGGATCGACAATGCAGGATAAGGCCATGCATCATCAAACAGATTGAAATCATTCTGTTGGAAAATATGGTGTGAGGTTAACGTTCAAATCCCTCATCAGAATTTTATCCCAGCGTATGGATTTAGACACGTGTTGATGCAGCATTAGTTTGGAAAATAGATCAATGGTATAAAACTATTTTGCTGGTAAAAGTGTTGTGTGTTTAATGTTATATGGGAAGAGAAACATTCGCATTCCCTTGTTCATATCTAAACATGTCTAGTGTTATATTTATTCCACTAATCCAAATAAAATGTGTTCATGTGAGCAATAGGAGCATGGATTCGCTTGGCACAAATGTATTATCGATGGTGGGCACTAAGGCCACTTTCTTGCGTTGTTCTTCAGAACTTGTAGAGAGTTTCAGGAAATTTCCCAGCGAAAAGGTGTTTAATGTCAATTTTTGTCATGCAATTTCCTCATGTTCTAGCTTGTTCCATTTTAGCGGCCATTATTTCCCATTACAACATGGCTTAGACTTTGTGTAATAGCAACAACAATGAAGATTGTGTCATTTTCATCGAATGAATTCATCAACATATATGCAAGTAACCCGATGTCAAGGTTGTTGATGGATCCTGGTACATGCCAAATGAACAGAGAAATCCACTACAATAATTTCAGGATGCACATATTCTCGGTGCACTCTTCTTTGATGTGGACAAAATATCAGACCAAACATCGAATTTGTCACATATGCTACAATTAGAGAGATCATTTGTGGCTACAGTATCTTCTCTTGGAATCAAAAATAAATATAAAGTGATTATTTCTGATGGAAAAGGAATTGTCAATGTTGATCGTGCATGGTGGATGTTCAGAGTGTTTGGTTATGATAAATTTTTGGTTATAGATGGAGGCTTACCTCGATGGCATGCTTCAGGCTATGAAGTGGAGATAACTGCCTTTGGTGATGCAATTTTGAAGGTCACGAAATCCAGTGACATGATTGAGAAAGTTTATCAAGGAAAACTAGTTGCTCCCTGTCACATACCCCAAATTGCAAAAACATTTTATGTTTAAGATGACATTATAATTTGATTTTATTGTAAAGTTTGTAATTATAGACCAAGTGGGGTTAAGGATGATTGTATTTATTTATGCTGAATATTTTATTAATTAATAAATAAAATATGAGACAACAGCTTAAGGAGGTTATTAAATGAGTGTCTACTATCCACTTGGTGGAATAGACTGGGTTGAGAGCAGATTGACACTTGGAAGCATCCTCAAATCGCTTCTAGTTGTTGCAAGAGGAAACTTCCCTATTTTTGTGGTCATGTTCCCCAAGAAAGTGGAACAAGAGAAGGTGGCTCATTAAGTGAAAAACTGACCCAAAAGACCTAGGCATGCTTATAAACTACCCATCAAATTCAGCTCAGGTTGCTCAATCTTTTACTTGTGAATTTCTTGGAGTGAAATTTGTGCACAATATATTCGATGGAGGGAAAGGTAGAAGTGTTTGAGTGTAAAATGTTGATTTACTGAACTAGTGCAAATGATTTGCTGAGTTCTTACTGCAGAAGACATAAGTATTACTGCTAAATACTTTTGTGGAGTTGTATGGATTTTATATCCCATCCTCTCACCCAATGCTTTCAACCAGGTGGACCAATGGACAGGCTTGGGGGTCCTAAGACTAGCAGCTAAGCTATCTTCAGGAATTGGCTGGGTGGAACGGGATCCTTAGGTTGTTGTCTCCTCTACCATTTGTTAGGTTCTAAATGTTATTTATTTTACCTTATGCAAGAAAAATAACTGCAATGGATGAAATTATGAGTTGATTTATTTAAATTACTGGATAAATTGTTTTTAGACTATGTAATCTCTTCTTATTTAAAAGTAAATAATTTCTGGTTAGATGTATATCTCAATGAGTGAATTAGGGTTAGAATATTTTGTTTGAAGGATAAATATCCCTTGTTGTATTTTTCCACATATCCAAAGATATAGTACTCTAGTACATCAGGTAAATTAAATTAAATGTTATTATATACCCATAATTTTTATAGTAAGAAAATTAGTAGGTTATCCTTCATTTCTTAACTAGAAACAACATTATATGTTCATACATAGTTTCATTATAGCATTATGGATGTTAATGGTTAATAATACTCTAATTCATCTATTTACACCTATATCATTAAATAATAAGTTATAGAAATATGAACACGATAACAGAAATCAATACAAGTTACAGAAATATGAACACGATAACAGAAATCAATACAAGTTACAGAAATAAAAACACGTTAATGAAATTAATACATGTTACGGAAATATAAACAAGGTACATAGATTAATACACATTACATCAATGTAAACAAGTTACATAAATAGATATAAGTTACCGAAATAATTATATATACTGCAGAAATATTTTTAGGTTGCTAGTAATTGAAATAAAAATAAAAAGAACTAGAATTACTTACAAACGATTTAGGGTAAAATAGATATAATTAATTATTCATTTACAGCTGTAAAGATTTATGTATTTCCATATGAAATTTTAGTTATGGTTTTTCTATAGTATAGTTTAAAAAAAACAATATAAACCTAGGTTAATTTACATGGATTCCTCAGTTAGAGGTCAAGGCTTCGAAACCCATAAGAGTAAATATCAAGTAAATCTCTTACATAAGGTTTAAACTAATACTTTTAGGTCTTTCTTTTAAAATACAAATTTTAAACAGAGTATTATTTAAACCTTATGGCCTAAAAACAAAACATTTTTATTTTCTTTGAAACCCTAAAATTTTCCTTCTACAGTTTCTTAATGAAATCAAACATATATTTAATTAAATGCTATAAAACTTCAAAATCATGGCTAAATAATTTTAATAAAACAAATCAATCAGGTAAGATCTTATTTTATCCTTTTAAAAACTATGAGCCGTAGCTCTTTTACATAAACCCCATGGGTTGTAAAACAAACAAGCCATAAGGCTTTTTAATTTATCAAGGCGTTAAAATGGTAAAACACAGTCATGAAAATATTTCAGCAATGCAGTCGTTTCCACACACACCCTCGATTTTGTTTACAACTATACACATTTGCTGAAGGGAACCTTTGGGTATACAACCGAGGGTTACCCGGTTCACTGTTTTTAGCTTGCAGCACCTCAAACCCTATAATGATCCAAGTAATAGGATCCACTTGTAGCTGGGTATCAGTGATTTTTCTCACCTGGGTATCAAGCAGTAATTGTTTGTTAGTACATTGTTATTTTACCTTATAGTTTCTTCTTGTAAAAGGAAACAAAAAAAAACAAGGAATAAAAGAAATATTACCTCGGTGGTATGAGCACACCGTTTGGGTTTTAGTCTATAATGTCCATCTTAGACAACGCTTGAGTTTTCAGAAGGAACCATGAACCAAACATAGTAGACAAAGAAACCTTAGTCCTCAAACTCAGCAAAGAAATGGAGAAAGGAACCTGCAACGCCATGACAGAAGCCACGATGGTAGAGACACACTTTTGGTAGCCTTATAAACGCCTCTCCCAGCTGAACCACAATTTATTTTTCTATAGAGATTGAGGAGGCTGAGAGCCTGGTGGCTCGACCCCTCTCTACCTAAACACAACGAAGCAATAAAGGTTTGAAAGCGAGATTTTAGGGTCTGAGTAGGTTTTATTTAGATAGGGTTTTAGCAATAAACCTTCCTCTGTGGATCTACTAACA